>JAVXUO010001173.1:0-382874 GCA_033065855.1 Escallonia rubra | reverse complement strand
GATGGCAAGGATTTGAAATTTGCCATGGAGATCTTTTGTAAAGTTTAAGTGCCCCATGGTTCCCCTTCTTAATTCAGTTTTTGTGTTTATAATTTTTTTTTGATTGTTTACCATCATTTCGTTTATCCTTTTTTTGGTTGGAGAAGGAAAATTAGAAGCTTTACTATCTATTCAACTTGGCTAAAATGGTTAATATAAGTGACTGAATCTGGAAAAGATGTAAACATGGTTTCCTGTTTACTCTTCGAGTCTTCGTAGAGGGACAACTTTTATATTTTTGGCGTATGAAGATTGTGAGAATGATAAAGAAGATAACCATACAACCTGTTTGTGAACCAAAAAGTGGAATACGAAAGTAGGAAGTGATTATGGGACTAGAAAAATGGTATCTTAAATGTCTTTAGTGCATGGCTTTGCCCCCTTTTTGGCATTGCAATGGATAAATCTACTTTCAAAAAATAAGTTACATCAGAAAGTTACGTGGTTTACTGGCCTCTTGTGTAATAGTTCCGTTACAGAGACTAAATACTTAAAGGACCTCAATGGTCAAGTTAAAGCTTTGCTTCCGTTGATAGTTGGGGGGGATGCATAGATGTAGCTTTCATCACACTGCTGCAATCTTTTCTCAGAAACATCAGTGGCTTGGCATTTGATGTATAAGCTTCTTGAAGAGTCTCACTTTTAGGAGTCAACCTCTCAGCACTTCCTGAGGAACAATCTGCTAGTGCGTGCTAAAGAGCAGTTACTGGATTATAGGAAAAAAAAAAGAAATAATTAGAGCAGATACTGGTTCTTAGAAAAGACATTCATGGGTAGTAGATTTTCCTTCTTGGCTATCATCAGACTGTTGATGATAAACCTTTATTTGATGATGTTGATGTGTCAGCGGATTTCTAGGCATACGTATTCTTGTTGATGATCTTTTGAGATTTATTATTGACATACTTGTGAACAATTTCCTTCAAAATGGTTATCTGTGATGTTTGCAGTTGCTCCCTTTTGTATTATTTTTTCTTTTTTTGGTGAGTTGCTCCCCTTTTGCATAATTAGGTCTTGGATTTGTAACTTCCATCACTTTCATATTCCTGGTTGGGGTGTTCATGTCATCGTGGTTGGGAGCCTCTGTTTTGAGCCTTGGAGAGTGGTTCATCAAGCGAATGCCATTTGTTCGTCATATCTACAATGCCTCCAAGCAGATTAGTGCCGCCATATCTCCAGGTAGCGCTAGTCATTTTTATTTTCCCCATCTTTGCAATTAATGACCTTTATAGAACAAATAATCAACACTTATATCTTCATCATTGCAGATCAGAACACGCAGGCTTTCAAAGAAGTAGCCATCATAAGGCATCCGCGAATTGGTGAATATGCATTTGGGTTCATCACGTCATCTGTTATTCTCCAGGTTTTCCATTTGTCTTCAACCTCAATTTGCATTCTTGTCATGACTGCTCCTATGGAAATATCATTTTCATCCACCAGTAGAAAACCTAAAAAGTTGTTGAAAATTGGTGGATTGATCATATCTACATTAGACTTATCATTTGACTAGTTAATTATCATCATTTAATCCCTGAGATGTTCTCTTATTTTTGTCCCTCTGCAACAAAGTCTCCCATGCAGGGTAAAATCTGGCAAGAATTCTCTGCTTACTTTCTGGAATTACATAATATTTCTTCCCCCACCTCTCCAACCCCTCTCTATACTGAAAATCTTGTTGGTACCATTTGGTGATGCCCTTCTCAGTACCAGATAGTAAGTAAAGATTCACAGAAAATTCCTACATAAAAAAAAGGCGCTGTTTCAATTACTTGGAATCTCTCTTAACTCTTAAGGGATAACATTCAAGAGCACTCTAATCAGTTTGTATTGCATAACTTTTAAGTCTTCCCTCCCCTCCCTCTATAAAAGGAGATAAAAGATGTATTCTTGGTCAGTTCAAAAGATGCAACCATCTTTACATCTTTAGGTGAAATGCTACCATCTTTAGCATTTTATCGTTTGTACTGTAAGTGCAAAACCATCTTTGCATAGACTGGTAGTGCTGTAAGTGCTAAAGACTGCTTTATCTTTTGTACTGTAAGTGCAAAACCATCTTTTACATCTTTAGCATTTTACATTATTTTTGGTCAGTACAAAAGGAGATACAGTGTCATTCTTAGGCTTCTGATGCAACCAGAAAACTGCAAGACAATCATAGGTAAATGCTATCAATATGAACCCCCTCCCCCCCTCTTTCTCTCTTCAGAAGCTTCAACTAGATATAATGTTCTGTTTTTCCCTTGGTTTCTGCTTGCAGTGCTCCTAAATGTAGATATAAGCATCTGTTCTAGGTTGTTTTTTGCATCTGTTTTAAGTTTACGCCATGTTTGTTAACACTTTACGTTGCCTGTTATGTCCAACTTTGCCTGTGGCGTTACATAGGCACTCAAGTTTTGGTGCTTGCCTGTAATGATTGATCTATTTTTATAAGATATGCTTGTGTGTTGTTTTTCTAGAAAAAAAGAAGCTTGCTTCATCTTAGTGGGAACCATTGAGAATATATGGATTGAGTGATGAGTTGCTTGACATGAGTCTTATCTGATCCTCAAACTATCTACATTAAGTGCCTTATTTTTTCATCCCTTTGAAATCCAGAATTATTCAGGTGAGGAGGAATTGTGCTGTGTGTATGTTCCCACAAACCATCTTTACATCGGGGATGTATTCCTGGTCAGCACAAAAGATGTTATTAGACCGAACCTGTCAGTTCGGGAAGGAATTGGTAAGTGGTCTGCTTGCTTTGTTCATAATTTCTAGTTGATTGAAACAAATCTTCCATCTCTTGTCCTGGCATATTACCTAGTAGCATGTGCGTAACTAGTCATCCCCATCACTAGTATCATTCAAAACAGAAATACTTTGCTTTCAGTCTCCTGCAGCCAACAAGTCTATTTCGTTTTGTTTTGTGCAGAAATTGTTGTCTCTGGGGGTATGTCAATGCCCCAGATCCTATCGACAGTTGATCCAAGGATTATTCAGGTGGATAGAAGTAGAACCGACAGAAGCTGAGGATTGAAGGCTAGAGATCTACCTGAATCACCCTCTTCTCTGCCGGTTGAGTCGTCGGAATGGCCAGGAATATGCATGTAGGTCTTTATTGCATAGACTCTGATCACACCTGTAACATTGCGCGCAAATTTAGCACGTAGGAAAATAGTGGTTCTTGCTTGGAAATATAGTGAGTTTACATTTCATGCTTTTTAGGGTTTTGGTTTTCAACCGTTCCGTTTGAAGCTGATTAGCTGTGCTTGATGTTGCTCATCTTTCTTGATGAGGCTCCCAACTTCTGGTGTTACAAACCCCTTGACCTCCTCACATTTGTAGATAGAGGCTTATTCATCGATTGTTTGTTTTCCCAGTGAGCGACGTTGATAGATCATGGATTGTAATCGTACTGAGGCCGATGCAATGTTTGCTCTACTATTTTGACATGCTATGATCTTAGCTATTAATCTCTCAATCCTAGCTTCATTTTTAACCCTTTTGGTGAAGATTGGCTCATGCATTTCAAAGAGATTAGGTCTCATCGTCAAGTCTTCTAATTAAGTGCGTCCTACTTACCAGCTTCCTCTCAAACAAGGGAAGTAGAAAAGTATCCATTTTCATATTTTCTTTTCTTAAACAGCGAATAGGACCTGTCTGAAGGTTTAGGGGGCTGTTTATTTAGCATTTTCGTTTTGTGTTTCCATTTTCATAATTTTTGTATTCAGTTAAAAAATACACTTATGTACTTTTATCATTTTCATTCAAAAAATATAGCTATTTTTTTTGACATTGGGTTAAGTTTGGGTGGAAAAAGTTAAAAACACTTCTGAGGTATTTTCAATTTTTTGTCAACTGTCTTAGTAATTGTACTCAAAACGAAAATAGAAAATGATAAAAGTACGAGAAAAAAAATCTAATTTTTAATCATCATGCCAAAAAGAAATTAAAAATAATAAAATTACGGACTCTTAGGCTCTGTTTGAAAAGTTGTTAGCTTTTTGTTTTTTTTTTCATTTTTGTAAACTGGAGAAAAAAAACGCGTTTAACACACAGTTCGTTTTTTTTATCCTTCATTTCTGAAAATCAGTTTTTAAAACAAGACTGTTTTTGAAAACTCAAAAAAGGAGTTTTGGGTTTTATTTTGAAACCACCACCACTCTCCCACTGCTGGCAACCACCGCCATCGCAAATCACCACCAAAGAAAAAACTTAGAATAAAAATTGGATAATCAAACACTCAAAAAAATAAAAACTGGGTAATCAAATATTCATTTGTTTTTTGTGAAAAATAAAAACTAAACTGGTTTTTATTTTTGTTTTAAAAAAAACAGAAAACCAAAACTGAAAGTGATTTCAATCGCTACCTTAGCTTTTAAACTCTTTAAATTATGGTTAGATTTCAAAAGCAAGCTTTAAGCTCTCCTGTCAATGGACCTCTTCTTAGGCCCTCAACTAGTACCACCCTTTTGCATCGGGGTTGTGGTATGAGTTTTGCTTGCACAATTTGGCAGCTAAGAAGTTACGGTTAGAAGTCATCTTCAATCAGAGAATATGGTGGCGGATGTGTTCTTATTTCAACATCGGGCACGCGAGGAGGCAACCATGTCAGCCTCTGGAAAAACACTCTGCAACTCGGTAATGCTTTAGGATCCGAGCTTTGGACGTGGCCTGAATATGAGGCATCCCTTGGCCTACCCTTGCATTTTTAGTCGTGGTTTTTGGCATGAACGTGTGAAACGGAGATTAGACAGTCAAAAATGGCACCAACTTTCTTTGATTTATGTGTTATCACAAGTTTGTTCTGCTACTGCATGCTCAAACGATTTTCAAAGATTATTCTGACAAATGCTCGAAAAGTTGTTAGATCGATCTACTCACACTTATACTCCTTATCAGCTTACTTGGACGTGTCATCCGTGTAGATAATTAGAGTCTTCTTTTATCGCGCACGTGCTTTTTAAATTTGTAGATCAGTCTCATTATTTTTCTATTAATGAAGTTATCAAATACGAAAAGGGAGAGAAAAAAAAAACGAGTGAATAGGTCCATGGAGCAGCTAGATCAGGTAGCAATGACGGTTTGTACGTTTGACTTTTCAACGGTACAACTCCCAAAGCGTTAAATAACAGGTGAAACCCTAGATCCCCTCAAATGCCTCGCTATATAAGCAGCAGCGAGCACAGCGCTTCCCTCCCAACACTCTCGAAAACCCCCTCCCTCTCAGTCGCCTCTTAACATCTCGGCCGCTCCCAATTAGGGTTTTAGCCGTAGCCGATCCACACACCTCTACGTGTATTCATCTCCAACCCTCTCTCTCACACGCACACAGTCACACTATTGAGTAAAACGCTTCAAGCGACTGCTTCAATTAGGGATTTTGTTATCAATGTTTTGTTCTGTTATCTTGCTATTGGGCTGTGATGACTCCATGTGATAAGGTCTCGTTCGTCGTAACGGCGTAATTTTTTTATGCCTTGCCGACCATCCTGATATATCACCACCCATAAACTGAGTCCAATTCCATAACAGTGTTTGTGCTTGTATTGATTTCTTTAGAGGTTTTATTTTTTCTTGTGTTGCTCTTAGGGGTTTATTCTTCTGTGTAGATCGGCCTATGATTAGAATACATAGACAAGCATATGTCTGAAATCTTGTGTTGAATATCTAATCTTCTCTATGAGGCCGATTTCAATTTTTTTTTTCTTTTTAGTATTTATGATATTTTGGTTTTTGGGTTTCTCGTGTTCATGGTTTCGCTATTGCCAATGATGAACTTAGTGTATCGTGTAATATATGATACATCATGATTACGACAATACTACTGCCTTCCTTCTGAGGCTCTTCAGTCTTTTAGATTTACTTACATTTTTACTGCTAACTGAATATATTGATTATCAAGGCTCTTTCATAGTCTTTTTCAAATTTACATAAAGGGGGTCATGTGATGATTAGATGCATAGTTCAAATGATAATCTTTGTGATTAAAATTTCTTCAAAGTCTTTCGCTCCTATCTGATGACTCCCATACAGTAAACACAACATAGTTTTTCATCTCCTTAGGGGATTAAAAGTTGCATGTTTTTCCATTTACGCATGTTTGAGAGCTAGTTATTCCTGTAATGTTGTGTCTGTGTACTTCTTGCATCATTGTTCGTGTCCTAATTTAGTTTTTTTCATTGTCCATAACTAGAATAGTGGGACTGTGATGACATTCTATGATATAGGTCTCGTTCGTCGTAATGGTGAAGTCACCTTGCCGACCATCCTGATATATCACCACCCATAAACTGAGTTCCACTACTTATCTAGACTAGAAGAAGTTAAGCTTTTAATAAAAAAGTTTGAGCATCTGCTTTCTGATGTATATATGAATTCTTGTGGTGTTTGTTTGTAGAACCTTTACTTTTGTGGTGTGGTTGGGTGGTTAGGGGTGGGGTTTTTTGTGTTTTTGATGTTGTTCTGTCTGTGTAGATTGTTAAAAGATTATGATTGGTGCAAAAACACATACTAAACATTGTTGGCCGATGATTAAAAATAGTTCATAGACAAGCATATGTCTGAAACATTGTGTTGACAAAACTAATCCCAGCTCTATGAGGCCTTTTTGATTTTTCCTTCTTGCCTGTTCATAGGTTTTATAGTTTTATATGAGTAATGTATGATCTGCAGCGATTGGTTTTGCAGTTCATTTTATGTGTGGCTCAGGTGAAAACTGAGTTTTTTTGTTGAATGTGTGGCCAGTGATTATAAATAGTTCAATGACAAGCATATGTCTGAAACAATTGGTGTTGTCAAACTACTCCCAGCTCTATGAGGCCATTATTCAATATTGTTTTCTGGTTCTTTGATATGGTTCCCATAACCTTCTTGGGAAATGGCAAGATCATTGTTGTTTAGCTTAGCAGTAATGAGAATTTGTATGATGAACGATTGTATAGTTCAGATGACTATCCATGATTGTTCCATATCATGTCTTTTGCTCCTATCTGACAATGACTCTCATTGACCTAATTGATCAGTTGCTCCTTCCCTTTCATATACTTAGCTTTCAATGAATTCTGGAGGTCATGAGTTGCACAGGAACAGACCAGAATTACATATACTTTCCTTTCAATGAATACTGGAGATTATGAGTTGCACAGGAACAGACAAGAACTTTTTGCTTTCAATGAATCTGGAGATCATGAGTTGCACTTGAACAGACCTGAACTTATGGTCACGTTCAATGACTGCATGGTCATGGAAAATGAAGCTGCTGCAGCGGCTGTTGGTGTTGATTCTTTGACTAGGGCTTCTGCTGTTCATCAAGTGTAGTCTGTTTTTTCTGTTTTGGGTACAGTTGTAATGACTTTTTCTTTTGGTAAGTAGTAGAAACAGCATTTAACGAATTACATAAACGACGGTATTTCAGGGGGAAAAGTCTTAAAGCCAGATTGTGTAAACTCATACTAGCAGTGGTTGTTTATGGGATTTGGCAAGAGAGAAATGCAAGAATTTTCAACCATAAACAAGTTACAGTGAATTGGTGTATGCAAGTGATTGCTCAGTGGATATACTATAGAACTCTCAGCGGGAGAAGAAGCCCTGCAACAGACCAAAATAAGGATTGATGCTAAGCATGGGGGCTGGATACACATAATACTACTAGACTAATGTACATATTGTAAAGTAGATACTATAGAAATGTGTACAGATTGAAAAGATTGTACATGATTGAGCTTCATGAATACAAATGACCTTTGACAAAAAAAGAGTGTAAAAAGGGTAATCATCAAAAGTATATGTAGAATTGCTTTAGATAGAATTTTTTTAATTTCAAAAGTGAATAGTAATTGTAATATTTTTAAAATGGTTCAAAAGAATATATCATCCATTTTTTACGGAGGAAAAGAGTATTAAAATTGAGTTTATAAATATCTAATTTTGGAGGATTTGACATATAAAATACCCACGTTCTTGCAACTTAATACAGTGTGGCTAAATTTACAATCATGTGTCACTTCCAAGAAAACTGTTGTGGTTGAGAACATGATGAAGTTGATATCAAATGCTTTGTAAGTATTCATTTCGACCACAAAAGTTGGTCATATTTTTCTTTTGGACCGTTTCACAAAAAAAAATTATTTTTTAAATTAAAAAAGATTATGTGAGTATTTTTTTTTCATTTTTATCATTTTGTTTCTTTTTTTTTTACATTTAATTTTTCACTAACTCATTTTCTCTCTCTTGAATCACTTTCTTATAATTTTTTATCCAAATTTTTTCTCTACATCTAAAACTATACCAATCACTTTTCTTTCTCTTGTTTCACTTTTCTCTTCATGTCTTTTTAAAGGGTAAACTGAGAAACATACAATCAGGGATGCCAATAAGATCCGCGTTGAACGGATCTTCGACCCGGCCCAATCCATTAGGAGAGGGTAAATTTGACTTTGACTGGGTCATGGGGGATGTATGATAGTTTTAAAAAAAATCACAGCGGGTTAGAGCCGGATATGGTATTCTGTCTAACCCGTCCAGATATACTAACCCTGTGATCAGTTCATCTTAATCGTCCATCCTACGCTATATATATATATTTCTCGCAAACCCTAAATTTCTACCTCTCTCACTCTATGGCCTCTGCCGACTAACGTACCCAAACCCCATACCCCACCACTGCGGCGCTACCAACTTATCCTTCCCTCTCTACGATTCGTTTACTCTGCCGACCTACCCCGCTGGGACCGCCACCTCCTTCTCGCCCTCTCCCTGCACAGTCGGTGGTTAGTCCCCACGGCCAGAGTTCCACCTCACCACCACTTAATCGGCCGCCCACCACCGTCACAACCACCTAACAGGTGACAAAAGCACCAAACCTGCCCACCTCTACATTCAACGACTTTTTCCTATCACTTATTCAAAATTCCAGATCCTGAATCTGAAGTTGACGAAACCGATTTTTTAATTTCCATCTTGAATGTGTCTAGTTTTCCGAAGTGCAGTAAGGATAAATTTTAGTTTCCCAATTTTGAGGGCTATAGGGCAGGGTGGGGGCACAGACGTGTTTTCTGAACTAGCTTAGGTCAGTTATGGTACTGCAATTACACGACCCCGTGGTAGAGTGAGGTTTAAGGGCTACCGGACGAGTATGAATTTTATAAGATCCGCATCCAACATGTTCTGTTGCTATTTTTTCACATAATATATAATTTATATCTTTAATACACATTACATGTTAAATACTACATGATCGATTTATGTAGTACTTGGGAAGGATAAGCCATCACAGTGACTGAATTTATGAACAAAAGGGACCCATCACATGTCAACATCGTACAAAACACCCAAAGAACTGGAGTTTTTTCCTAAATAATACAAATTAAAAACTTAATAACCTGTTTACCCCATTTTCAAACTTATTTACCCGCATACCACATTTTGGGAAATCGTGGTTCCAAACCACGCCTTCTGAAAACACGTTTTCATGTTCTATATATGTTTCCCATTTCAATTTTCTAATTTAAACAAGATTGAAAGAGAAAATTGGAAACAAAAATATATTCTGCTAGGAAATTAAAAACCGTGTTTTAAAAACGCGTCTTCTGAGTAAAAATGTGGTTCAAGACGTTTTGTCTAAAAACGTGGTTATATGCCACACACCCACTTGACACTATACCACTCCACTCACACAAACTTACCAACACACGCACACATTTACACACAACGCACACACAGCTACTGCCTCACAGCAGTAGCTTCTCTTCTCCCTCTTTTTCTTTCTTCTTGTTCCACTCACTCACCATACCCATTACACCCTACAAACTCACACACTCACATTTCAGCAGACACTACGCTCACACACACATCCTTGAAACAAACATGCACTCTTCTCCCTTCCCTACTGCCGTCTTTTCTCCCCCTTCTTCTTTCTCTTTCTATTAACCATAGTCACGCCACCATTTCAGTCCACCATGTGTTCTATTACACACAGTCACACAATACACCTAACACACACAGCTGCCCTCTTCACATACCCGTGGGTTTTACTGTGCGCGTGGTGGAGAAGGATTGCGTGAGGTATGTGTGACTGTGTTGGCTAGTGTGCATGTGTTCTGTGTGATATTGTGGGTGCCATCATCCGTTAGAGAGAGAATGTGTTGTGTGAATTGTGCACTATGTGTGTGTGGGAAGCAGGGAGTGCAAGGTGCATTAAGGTAGTGAACAGAAGTGCAGGTGTGTATACATAGTGTGGCCGTGGGGTGATGCTGCCTTGGAGGGAACTGGGTATGTGAAGAGGGCAGCTGTGTGTGTTGTGTGTAATGGGTATGGTGAGTGAGTGGAACAAGAAGAAAGAAAAAGAGGGAGAAGAGAAGCTACTGCTGTGAGGCAGTAGCTGTGTGTGCGTTGTGTGTAAATGTGTGCGTGTGTTGGTAAGTTTGTGTGAGTGGAGTGGGTGTGTGGCATATAACCACGTTTTGTCTAAAAACGTGGTTCTGAACCACGTTTTTAGACAATACGTGGGTCTGAACCACGTTTTTAGACAAAACGTCTTGAACCACATTTTTACTCAGAAGACGCGTTTTTAAAACACGGTTTTTAATTTCCTAGCAGAATATATTTTTGTGTCCAATTTTCTCTTTCAATTTTGTTTAAATTAGAAAATTGAAATGGGAAACACATGAAAACGTGTTTTCAAAACACGTTTTCAACTAAGAAGGCGTGGTTTGGAACCACGATTTCCCAAAATGTGGTATGCGGGTAAATAAGTTTGAAAATGGGGTAAACAGGTTATTAAGTTTTTGATGCCAAGGAAAGTGGGTTCGAGCTTACGTGGAGGTGCCACAAAGACTGCAGTCCGCGTCAGCTTCCAAGTATGTTGATGTGAGACACAGCAAGGGTGGAGCAAGGGCAGAGACCAAGGGCTTCCCAGACAGAACTCGAGGGTGGCAGTGCTGCGAGGGCGATAGCGCGAGATGAATATACGACGACAGTCACAGTCCGATGCTTAGGTCCAAAGTCAGGGACTTGTATGTTTCTCTCTAGAATTCTAGAGTGAGAAAGTGAAAATGTCCAAATGTTCTCCATGTTATGAATTCTCAAGACCTCTATTTATAGAGATTGAGATGATGATGTCATTAACCGACACGTGGCGCTCCCCGGGAGTGACACGTCACCGGGGGGGTCCACAGATGTCGGTGCTCCACGGACTGTCAGATCGCATATTAACCGGCCTGCTCCTCACAGCGTCGCTCTGTCTGTCTGGAAAGACTGGCTCCCACCGCACCGGTGTGGCCAGAGAACCCCCTTGATCTAGCCTCCAATCCAAGCCCTTGCGGAGTCCCACAGGCCTGACAGCGGTGGGGAAGACCCGACGCCCAACTGCCAGGTGAACTAGGCGCGATGCCCTCCGAAGACCTGCTCCCGTCTCGAAGTGACCCGGGGGTCATAGTCCCTAGAGGTGCCGACGCAAGCCCCCAGTGCCGGAGCACGTAGGCCAGTCACGCAGGCACCCTGACGGAGATAGTGTCCCGGAGGAGTCGTCTATTCCGCAGGCCAAGGTAGCATCCCGGAGGAGCCGTCTACCCGGCCGGCCAAGGTAGCATCCCGGAGGAGCCGTCTACCTGGCGGAAGGGGAGTTGAAGAGCTCCCTGGCAGAGATAGTGTCCCGGAGGAGTCGTCTATTCCGCAGGCCAAGGTAGCATCCCGGAGGAGCCGTCTACCCGGCCGGCCAAGGTAGCATCCCGGAGGAGCCGTCTACCTGGCGGAAGGCGAGTTGAAGAGCTCCCTGGCAGAGATAGTGTCCCGGAGGAGTCGTCTATTCCGCAAGCCAAGGTAGCATCCCGGAGGAGCCGTCTACCCGGCCGGCCAAGGTAGCATCCCGGAGGAGCCGTCTACCTGGCGGAAGGGGAGTTGAAGAGCTCCCTGGCAGAGATAGTGTCCCGGAGGAGTCGCCTATCCCTGCGGGTGAGTCCTTATGCCGGAGCACTTGGAGCGAGTCAAGGTAGCATCCCGGAGGAGCCGTCTACCCGACTGGCCGAGGTAGCATCCCGGAGGAGCCGTCTACCTGGCGGAAGGGGAGTTGAAGAGCTCCCTGGCAGAGATAGTGTCCCGGAGGAGTCGCCTATCCCCGCGGGTGAGTCCTTGTGCCGGAGCACTCGGAGCATGTCAAGGTAGCATCCCGGAGGAGCCGTCTACCCGACTGGCCGAGGTAGCATCCCGGAGGAGCCGTCTACCTGGCGGAAGGGGAGTTGAAGAGCTCCCTGGCAGAGATAGTGTCCCGGAGGAGTCGCCTATCCCCGCGGGTGAGTCCTTGTGCCGGAGCACTCGGAGCATGTCAAGGTAGCATCCCGGAGGAGCCGTCTACCCGACTGGCCGAGGTAGCATCCCGGAGGAGCCGTCTACCTGGCGGAAGGGGAGTTGAAGAGCTCCCTGGCAGAGATAGTGTCCCGGAGGAGTCGCCTATCCCCGCGGGTGAGTCCTTGTGCCGGAGCACTCGGAGCATGTCAAGGTAGCATCCCGGAGGAGCCGTCTACCCGACTGGCCGAGGTAGCATCCCGGAGGAGCCGTCTACCTGGCGGAAGGGGAGTTGAAGAGCTCCCTGGCAGAGATAGTGTCCCGGAGGAGTCGCCTATCCCCGCGGGTGATGTACACTCCGGAGAGTGGGTTGAAGCATGTTCCATGACCAAGGCAAGGTGCGCATGGTGTGATGAATGTGTGTGGTGCCCGGGGGCATGATGACATGATTGTGGCACATGGGCGCGATGAAGTGAGTAAGGTGCCGGGGGCACGTCTATGTCAATGGCGCGGCGCATGGGCGCGATGGAGTGCGTAAGGTGTCGGGGGCATGTTTGTGTCAATGGTGGCGCATGGGCGCGACAGAGTGCGTAAGGTGCCGGGGGCACGTTGGTGTCAATGGTGGCGCATGGGCGCGACAGAGTGCGTAAGGTGCCGGGGGCACGTTGGTGTCAATGGTGGCGCATGGGCGCGACAAAGTGCTTATGGTGCCGGGGGCACGGTAGTGTGACAGAGAGCCTGGGGGCACGGCTGTATCAGCGGCGCGGCGCATGGGCGCGGCGAAGTGTTGGAGTGTGACGCCCGGACGTCGGTGACAGGGGTCACGGAGACGACGTCCGGGCGACGGATGATGAGCGTCGTGGAGTTGTGTCTGGGCGACGGGGTCGCGGAGTTGTGTCCGGGCGACGGGGGTCTCGGAGTTGTGTCCGGGCGACGGGGTCGCGGAGTTGTGTCCGGGCGACGGGGGTCGCGGAGTTGATAGACGACGGAAGTTGCGAAGTTGATGGACGACGGACGTCGTGAGGTTGATGTACGAACGTACGTCGGGAGGTTGTTGCAGGACGGACGTCGCGAGGTTGATGTACGAACGTCCGTAAGGTGATGCACGACGGACGTCGCGAGGTTGATGTACGAACGTCCGTAAGGTGATCCACGACGGACGTCGCGAGGTTGATATACGAACGTCCGTAAGGTGATGCACGACGGACGTCGCGAGGTTGATGTACGAACGTCCGTAGGGTGGTCCACGACGAACGTCGCGAGGTTGATGCATGGTCCCTTGAAGAGAAGTGAAAATGCTATGTATGGAGACCAAAGGCCAACCCTTCGGGGAAGGCCAAGGCCAACCTCAAGGGGAGGCCGAGGCCGACCCCCATGGGGAGGCCGAGGCCGACCCCAAGGGGAAGGCCAAGGCCGAGGCCGACCCCAAGGGGAAGGCCAAGGCCGAGGCCGACCCCAAAGGGGAGGCCAAGGCCAACTTCCTTGGGCAAATGCCATGGCGCGTCGTTGGACGACGGGCGAAGTGCGACGGTCGAAGTGTCATGAGGCTTGGTCACGTTACTTGAGCGTGCATGCTTTGACCGGTTGTGAGCGTTGAAAAAGTATGTTGCTTGTGCGGACGTGTCATGCAAAGTGGGACCGTAGTGGGCCTTTGGGTGCGACCAGAATGGGTTGGGAACAGTGTTTAATTTGTATTATTTAGGGAAAAAACTCCAAAGAACTGGCATGAAAAACTATTTTTCATTTCCCTTTGAGAAGCGCGCATGTCAAAGCTCTGAAATGATAGCCCCTACACTTGTCACACACACACACATTCAGTACACCTGTACTGAATTGGTCTCTTCACTCCATTAGAAACCGTCTCTTCAGTTCCGGTTCCCCCTTTCTCGCTCTCGCAATCAATGGACTGATATAAACTATGAACCCAGTACAAGTAACATAATCTCCCTCAGATTTCAACGATTTCCCGATCAATCTTCTATTTCACCCACATTTCGTCGTACCCACATCACCTATCTGTAGTCTTTGATCATCCCACCATCTTTGGTGTTTGTATGCATGTGTGTGCGTGTGAGTTTGTGTAGATTGAGATAAAGCTGGCACCTTGATTCAGCTAATTTTCGGTTAAGACAGGGGAAGTTTCTTGGATCACTTGATTCAGTGTAAGCTTCTGTCTAGTTCTGATCGTCTAATTTGTCACACACCCACATCTTCTCATACCCCATCACCCACTTCGTTTCTTCTGTGCGTGTGTTTGTTGTTTGTTGTATATCTATAGGGATAAAGCTGGCTACTTGTTTCAGCAAATTTTCAGCAAAAACAGAGGAATTGTCGTTGCACCAATTGATTCCGTGTAAGTTTCAATCTAAGTTTGTTCCATTGGTTAAACCTTGCGAAATGAAGTGAAGTAGAGGCCTTGAATTCATTGATACCTTGTGTAGTGTTCATGACTATCCATTGAATTAGTGCAGATACTACATCTTTTTCGATAAAGAAAGAAACTATGATACACGCAAAATCAGAATCAGACGTCACAAGCCTAGCCCCGTCGTCACCCACATCACCCAAACGCCACCAGCCACCCGCATATTACGTCGAAAGCGCTTCGCGGGATTCTCACGATGACGGGGATAAATCCTCTACAATGCACCCCACGCCTACCAACTACAACAGCAGCAGCAGCCCCATGGACTCGCCCTCGCACCCTTCCACGTTCTTCGGCCGCCACTCGCAGGCTTCGTCCGCTAGCCGCGTGTCGGGAGCGTTCCGCAAGAGGAGCGAGTGGAGACACTGCAATGTGATTGATGAGGAGGGGGATTGTGACGATTTTGGTGATCAAGGGTACATGCGGCGTTGCCAGTTTTGGATGGCGGTGTTGGGGTTTGGTGTGGTGTTTGGTCTGTTTTGTTTGGTCATTTGGGGTGCCAGTAGGCCTTTCAAAGCTCAGGTTTCTGTGAAGGTAAGTCCCAATTCACATTTACTGTGTGTTAATGCACTTTACATAGATAAAGATAATATTGCCTATGCATGGTTTGTTGTCACACTTGTTTGAAAGTCATTGTTTTGTGCCATAAGGTGGTGGGTTTTTTGTAGTTTAATCAGGAGAATTGCAGTAATAATAGTCTGTGCAAGCACAACAGAATACGAGACCAGTATTACAACCCAATTGAGAGGATGCGTTACTAACGTTCAAATTATAATCGTAAGGCAATTTCAAACACAAATACGCCCTCTGTTTACATCATATATTTTGTTCCTTAGCACTTGAAAACTTACCTACACAAATCGTCTGAACTCTAGTTTGACTTGTCTTAAAAGCCTCGTGTATGATGTGTTATTACTATTTAAGTCGGACGAAAATAGAACGAATGGTACTTTCTTGGGATTTCGGTTTTCTTAATGAGAGTTTATGAGGCGATCGATTCAAGACACTAGTGATGCACAGCGCATGGTTGGGCGTGTGAACTATTTGATTACGTACGAGGTGTCCCTGAATTCGTACCAAAATAACTTGTGAGATTCCTAGTGAATTTTTTGACCTCTTTCCTTCTTTTTCTGAACCCTAGCCCCGTTACGTAAGTCACATTTTTAACTTGCCATTAAGCATTAACATGCATTGTGATGTTAAGATTTCAAGGAAAAGAGAAAACCAGCTAAAAAAATTGCCCTTGAATGTAAGAGAGCTCAGTTAGGTCTCTCGGCCTTTGGATAGGTTGACAGGAGGACCAGATCTTAATATTAAAGTCAAGTTGGTGATCAGCGGGGACTTTTTTGTATTCGTTTAATTGGTGTCAGCGGCCTTCAGCTATGAGATCTCTTGAGCAAACATATGACCTACAATTTTTATGTCAGGCCCAGTAATTTTTACCTTCATCTTTGCATTATGATCTAAAGCTTAAGATGAAACTAAAAAGAACAAACTCATCTTATGGACTGCAGAATCTTACCAAACTTTTCACCAACCAGGATGCTTCTGATAATGAATGCTTTGCCTTGATTTGTTACATGGTTAATTTTGAGAAGCTCAAGTAACCTTCGTTGTTTGTTCATCTTTTTTATGTTTGTCGCTTCGGGTTTTCTCAAGTACTTTCATCATCAATATTATCCTCTATGTCATTGTCAATGTCTCCTTGGATTTTTCCAACTGATCATTTTTTATTAGAGCTTGACGGTAAACAACTTCTATTCTGGCGAAGGATCAGATTTCTCGGGCGTCCCAACCAAGTTGCTAACTGTAAACTGTTCCGTGAAGATGGTCATACATAACCCCGCTACATTTTTTGGTATTCATGTCAGCTCAAGCTCTGTTGATCTCATGTACACGCAACTTAAAGTTGCCAGTGGTCAGGTGAGACTTCTACGCTGCCTGTGATTATAAATTGGCGAACAGCTAAACAGCTCCCAAAACTAGTGGTTATATAGTTTCAAACTCATCTCTACCTGTCAATCAGTACTTCTAAGTATTCAAGATCAATGCACAAACATCTTCGGAACCAACTTTTCTGTTACCAGAATGCTGCAGAAAACATTACTCTCTTTGCTTTAAATTTGCAGATTGCTTTGGCAATATGGATAGCTGGATGTATAGTAGAATCCTCTGGACTTCGATTTACTCGTATAGCTACATTGGATGTCTTAGTAACTGGGACAAAACTGCAGTAGAGCATTCCTTACTGCTTTTATATGCGTGAAATAACAGTTTATAGGCTAGCTCATGGTTGAAAAAATCTTGACATGTGCATCTGTCGTTGCAGTTGAAGCGATATTACCAACGAAGAAAAAGCCACCGAACTGTGTCCGTGAACCTGGAAGGTAACAAGGTTCCTCTGTATGGGGCTGGGGCAAGCTTTGGAGCATCAGACAACGGCGGTGGGGTTCCATTGAAGTTGGTGTTTGAAATCCGATCACGGGGGAATGTGGTGGGGAAGTTGGTAAAGTCGAAGCATCGCCGGCATGTTGCTTGCTACCTGGTCATTGTCTCTAGAGGCACCAAAACCATCAATTTCAAAGAGAACTCTTGTACTTACGATTGAGAAATCAGGTTCAGTGCAAACCAGTAAACAGTGGAGGTAGCTAGTGCTATAGAATGTCAGAACCTAAGGGCTTTTGGTTTACGATATTTATTTTTCTGCGTTTTCGTTTTTATCATTTTCGTATCCAGTTTGAAAATATGCTTGTGTACTGTTTTTAACATTTTCGTACTGTTCGAGTTAGATTTTTTCAAAACAAAAACAGTAAATGGTAAATATACACGATAAAAAAGAATATTTTTAGTTATCATTTTGCAAACAAAACTGAAATAGAAAATGGTAAACGAACAATTATTCATGGTTCACTTACCACTTCAACTTGTTAGAATTGCAGCTTGTTACAATTTCTAAATTTATAAAACCACTCCAAAAAATTTCTGGTTTTTATGGTAATTAGTCACCATAAATTTTATTTAACTCTAAGACTTACTGTACGTGTGTTAATTATAGTTCCTAAAAGGTTTAATTTGAAAGTAAAGTCATGAGTAAATTGAAAATAAAACGATACAAAAGCATGTTAAATACAGTTCCTAAAAGGTTTAATTTGAAAGTAAAGTCATGTATAAATTGGAGATAAAACGAAAAGAAAGTAAACAACTTATGTCTGCTTCATTTTTAGATTTGAAATTGAATCGTTAAACTTATTCTAAAAATCAAAATTTATTTTGAAAGTAAGATATGTGATAAATTCCGCTTCAATTAGTTTTTGCCACCTAAAAAAATTTACGTCGAAGACGAGGTCAGTCTTAAACTTGCTTTCGTTCTCGCTCCCTTAATTCTTACTAATGATAACGCAGAAGTTTTAGTGACAAACACTGTGGGACGACGAAACGGAGCAAAAACCCATGCCCTTAGCACGTCAGATTGGAAAGAAATATACTAAAAAAGAAAAAGAATTTCATATAACTGAAGATTTCAATTTCAACGAACTTTGGAGGGTAACAAAAGATGATATCTTTGAAGATTGTCCCTCCATTGCCTTCACCCCAGAACCCTAGTTACACCTTCACACACTGCTTCACACCCGCCACTCAGACCCCTAATTTAGTCACCCTCAATTTTGCCCCATTTTCAAGAACCCTGAAATTCAGCCAAACCCGATTCAATCCCTTGCTCAAGAACCCAAATTTCCCAGTCCTTAAGCACTTGTCTGCCAAAAGTCGCTATTACAGACTAAATTGCAATGGGTATAAAGATTCTTCTAAAGAAACCACGGTGGGTTTGGATTTAGGTGGTGGTGGTGGTGATGATGGTGGTGATGGAGGTGGTGGAGATGGGGATGATGGGGAGGTGGAGAAGAGAAGTGGGTTCTTGCCAGAATGGCTTGATATTACGTCGGACGATGCGAAGACGGTCTTTGCCGCGATTGCTGTGTCGCTTGCGTTTAGGTCGTTTGTCGCAGAGCCTAGATATATTCCATCATTGTCCATGTACCCTACGTTTGATGTTGGTGACAGAATTGTAGCTGAGAAGGTGAACTCTTTAGTTCTCTGGTGGTTCTACTTCAAATTTTCGGCGAATGTTGTAGTCTGGCCCACCAGGTCGCTGTAGTGCTTCTGTCCAAGTTTGTAATTGGGTTCGTGTATGCGTAAGTCAAAGTTGAGTGCTTTGTCTGTTACAAATTGCAGCTTAGATTGTGATTTTATTATTTGATTGTGTATGTGTGCACATAAGTTAAAATCAACTAATTGGTATGATGAATTTTGCATTTTAGAGTGTAACTCTTATTCTTTTATAGGGATAGAAAGTAGAGGAGTGTGTAGATTCACATGTTGGGTTTTTCCAGGTAAAGCTTTTCGAACTGAAGCTTGAGTATTCGAGCAATCTCCTAACCAATCCATCATAGTTTTTTTCCCTTTTGCTAATATTGCTCCGAGTTGAAAGAGTAGTTTGATGCTTCCTTTAGTCTTCGATGAGTCTGAGCCAGCGTTAAGCTGCAGTGAACTTTGACTTGTTTGTCTCAATGGTTGATCTCGCTGAAACTTCTCTATCAGTGTGAGCTAGCCAAGCTCATGGTTTGCCCAAACCATCCACAGTTTTAGGGGAGGCCAAAGGTAGCAACTTTAGTGCTTTTTTTGGTCGAATGGAGAGCAAATCTAGAGCTTTCACTGGTATATGAGTAACATTTTTTTACTTAATTTGGTACCAAAGCATATTTTCCAAATAACTATCAGAGATTCAGAATTATGCAGAAGCACACTCGTGCTCACATATATAGACCACAGATATGTGTATGTGTGTATATATAATATTTATGAAGGTTTTTATCAAGCAAGAAGTACGGAAGAATCATAATTACGGAAATTAAGCAGTAACCCCCCCCCCCCCCCCCCCCCCACACACACACACACAAAAAAAATCATGCTATTATCTAATTAAAATGTTAATAGCCAACTCCCTGAGCGAACCAGCAAGAAATTAGCTTTCAGAAGCTATGAGGGCAGAATGAACAGAATTTAAAGAAAAGTCAGATAAGTATGATATATATGTTTCTACTAGCCCAACTATATATCAAGTAACAAGTTTCCTAAGTTTCTCTCTTTCTCTGAAAGAGAATAAAAATAGGAGGTGAAGAACGAGGCATGCAACAGGTTAAGAGTGTGAAGTAACCTTTCATTTGTCTTTGTTCAAATAAAGGGAAGAGGTGGAAAGGTGTCTTATTGATATTATTTTGGATACTTTTTACACCTATGTTACAGGAGATACTACAAAGAATCGCTTGGTCACTTCCTTCCCGCTGTTAAGACGATTTTTTTTTTCTGCGTGGATATTTACTCGCTTCTTCCCTTTAGTTCTCTATTCTCAAATACGAATTGAAGCCTCCATTCATTGCGCCTGTATCCCTTGGCTTTCATTTCAGTATTTACTCCTATTAAAAGTCAAAAAGCCATAAAATTATTGTTGTTGGAACTGAAAATCTTTTGAGTCAGTGAAAAGCATTAGTTGATGACTCGAAAGAAATATGTTTTAAGCTGCTTTAGCAACTTGCTCGAAATATTGCTCACATGATTGTTAAGGCACGCTCAATCTAGATATCAAATTACAACAGCTGGAGAAACTTCTTCTTACTTCTGACAACTGACTTATGCTATCC
The DNA here is from genome assembly GCA_033065855.1 of Escallonia rubra. Taxonomy (NCBI): domain Eukaryota; kingdom Viridiplantae; phylum Streptophyta; class Magnoliopsida; order Escalloniales; family Escalloniaceae; genus Escallonia; species Escallonia rubra. Next base: position 362,447 of record JAVXUO010001173.1, on the reverse strand, counting down.
TTAGGATACTTTTAGTTGCATGAGCTGTGTCTGAAGACTGCAAGAGCTTGGTCTCCTTTTTCTTAGGTATACAACTGTTTCTTGCAATCTAAATAAGCATGTAGGGTTTAGTTCTGAATCTGCACCAGTTGAAAACATGAGATTTCTATGTATTCTTTTTAACTTCAAGACGCAGTGAATTGATAAGTACTCCTGATTCGGCATATAGTGATGCATCTTTCAAGAATGTAATATCACTAGGCTTTGTTACAACTGATATTTACCTTGAACATTCCAGGTTAGTTACTACTTTAGAAAGCCTTGTCCAAATGACATTGTGATATTTAAAAGCCCACCAGTTCTCCAGGAAGTGGGTTACACTGATGAGGATGTCTTCATCAAGCGAATTGTTGCAAAGGCAGGTGATATTGTTGAGGTGAGACTGCTATCTTTGTTTCTTCCTGGCGCAAATAACTGCTCTAGGAAGTCATCACTATGGTTCTGCATTAAGCCGCCCCCTTATCTTGAGTTCTCTGTGCACTTTAAGCTCTCCAACAATTTGTAAATTTTTTGAACATGCCTGGTATAAGAATTTGTTGAATTAGATAGACATTTATGAAGATGCCTTGTACTTTGGTATCCTAACTAAACTAATAAACTGACCTATGGTTGATATATGCCTCTCATGGAATTGTGTAAAACCAGACCAGGTTCTACTTGGCAATTTTATCGCTGTGTGCAAAGGAAACGCTGCATCTCTCTCTGATACACCTGTAAATAGTCTCTACTGCTGAGAGAAAATATATATTTCCGGGCTCAGTATTAATGCACTAAAGCCTTTTGAAAGTCTTTATGCTCGCCAGAATGTGGTGTTAGTCATGCATAGCAAGGTCTGATGGACGGAACATATAGTTTAGTAAGTAAAACCTATGTAACATGGACTCTTCGGTTAGGCATGAAGTACCCGTGTCGGACACTCGACACTTGGACATGGGTATGGGATATGTGTCTGACACATCTCATAGGATATGACATTATCAATACTATATATAGTTTTTTGTTTAATTAGTTATTGCTTTCAGAGGAGACAAGTTGTCAATCAAAACCAAGTGCATCGCACTAAACACCTTTTTATCTTTGAAATAACTAAAAAGCAATAACAAATATGAACATTTTGCCATGTCCCTGTGTCTTGCATTTTCAAAATTAGACGAGTCCGACACTTGGACACGTATCCGATCCGGACACTCGTACCGAGTCCATGTAACATAGAGTAAAACAACCAATGGCAGATTAGGCAGAAAGTTGAAATTGAGATATTGGTTGTTGAGCTCTGTTATATAAAACAACCAATGGCAAGCTAAACATTCAGCATTTTCTGGGCCTTGTCGAAATTTTGGATTTCAATACCACATTATGGTAGTCTTTAGTAATTTAGTAGTTGAAAATGTTAAAGACTCGCTTCCTGAACTGTAAACTAAGTTTGCTATTAGCTTGATCCAAAGGCTTTGGACCAGATGCAAAGCCTAATAGTACATAGAATTTAGGAACAAGAAGGCCAGTTGTCTACTTACATACAATAATGCATGAAAACCCTGCTTTGCCCTAAGATCGTTGAATGCGTTCAAATATGCTTTAAGAAGTAGATATTAACTTATGCATTAATGTGGTAACAGTCTAATAACCTTGTTTATTTAGTAGTAAGACGATGCTATCAATAATGAAAAAAGCTAGCCTTTGCCTACAATAGTACCTCAATAAGATAGGTCTAACCAGCCAACTAACCTTGAAATTGAATTTTAGCGGCTCATTCAGTTTCAGATGGCAAATTAGTCACCATTGTATAATACTTGTCCTGTTTCTTCAGTTATTTGTATTTGATGTTTCTCAACCACAGCGAGACCTCAACTTTGTCTTCAATTCTCCAAATTATGAAAATTAAAGCATACCCAAATGATCTTTGGCATCTCTGTTCTAGATTTTCTTGTTGTTGGTTGCGTTGTTACCTGAAAAATCTTGGAGTTATGATTCATGGATCATTCTTTTGGCATGGCAGGTTCATGAAGGCAAGTTAATTGTTAATGGGGTTGTCCGAAATGAAGAGTTTGTTCTCGAAGCGCCTAAATATGAAATGACCCCAGTTGTATGTTTCCTTTTCTATGTTATTTAAGTCTTTAATTGAAATCCTTTTTTGCCTCTCTTTTTTAAAGCAAGTTGCATCGGAGCAGCTAAAGGGCTGTTTCTTCCAAAAAAATTGGACTGTAAACTGATATTTGTGGCTTTCATCTGTGGTGCAGCGTGTACCGGAGAACTCGGTTTTTGTGATGGGTGATAACCGTAATAACAGCTATGACTCCCACGTCTGGTAATCTTTCTACAATCCTTAGCCTCTCAAGTGAAGATAAATGTCTTCTTCTTCTGGAAGTTGCTAATTTTGAACTTCTGTGTTACTTAGGGGTCCCCTTCCTTCGAAAAATATAATCGGAAGATCTGTAGTGCGGTATTGGCCGCCAGCTAGGCTTGGTAGCACAGTTCTTGCTGATGGCTGTGCTGTTGACAAGCAGGAGAGCTCTTTAGCACCTCAATGAAATACTTCAATCCCGTATAGAAGAAGGTGCATTTAGCGATGCGATCTCTCCCTGTCTCTCAAATCTCAATAGTGTTTACATTGTGTCATCGTCTTACATGTACTTCTGTAAAATACATTTTGGGGAATCAGATGACATTGTTTCTTGAAGCTCCTTGTGTGATATGCACCCCCCCCTCCTACTCCCTCTCCCTCTCTCTCTCGCGATCAAGATCAAGATCACACTTGTTCAAATTTCTATGCAATTAACAATTTATATACAATCAAGCACTCTGTTTTCCCATGAGCTTTTTTCTGCTAATACCCCCCTCGAAAAGTTTGTCACCTGGACGAGGTTCTGTTCACTACTATTCCAGTGAATCATGTGCAACAATTTTTTTCAAATAGAACACAGTGAGGAACATTGTGGTATGTTGAACTTAGTACAAGTAGTTCATCGACATAGCTACCCAGATCATGATACCTGTTATAACACAGTGAGGAACGCTGCAGTATGTTGAGTTGAGTACAAGTAGTTCATTAATATAGTTATACAGCCGGAATATAGAACACCGGATTCTGCAATCCATCCCTCCGAGCTACTAAATCTTCTCCAACCTTGATATAGCTACAATTGGATACAGACACTTCTGTTCTAGAGTCTGAGTTTTGCTATCTTGTTGGGTATGATGGCTCCTCCTCTTGGTCTTTTTCCTTTTCTTATTCATGTGAAGGAGCAAAAGAACTTTGACAGCAAGATGAGCTCTAAGTAAAAACAATCATATTCACATTGCTTAGAAAGTACACAATAGCTTTCCTTGTGCAAAACAGAATTTGACAACAAAAATTATGGACACTACTGACAGCCTCAAGACTACAACGGGTTTTTGTGGTCATCTCTCTCTTCAACTGTATATGTTCTTGTCGAAAGTTCAAAAGACCACTTTACACGTATTTCTATAGACATACATTGCAACCTGCACCCCAGATTGCTTGTGGAAAACGCACATCGGTTTCGCCCCAAATCTGCATGTACGAGGAGTGAATACCATTGATTTAATTGTGAAACTCGAGCTTTTAGACGATAATGTGGACCTTTTCAGCTCCATCCTACTTCTTGTGTTAGTAATAGCTGATCTAATCTGATTGGAAACTATTGTGTCATCGTCCTGAGCATTTGATATAACCATACCATCATCTTCAACATCACACATGATTTTGTTGGCTTCGTTCGAAAGACCAATGCCACGCCATGCCTCTGCAACAAGCTGAAAAGTTTTCTTCTCAGGAATTACGCCCTTCTCTTCCATAATTTGAAGCAGTTCTTCTGCTTTCCATGGTTGTTTTGCTTCTCCATATCCCCATATTAAGGTGTCGAAGGTTTTCATATTGGGGGAGATGTCCATTTCACACATGGTCTCATACACTCTCTCAGCATAGTCCATTTTACCTGCACTGCACCAGCCACTGATGACAGTGGTGAAGATCACAACATTTGGGTGTACACCAGATTTTTCCATTACTTGCAAGAGTTCTTCGGCCTTTTCAGGATTTCCAGCACGCACGTAACCTTTTGCAAGAATGCTGAATGCATGAATGTCGGGTTCTATGCCAGCCTTGACCATGTTATCAAAAATCCCTTGGCATTTTTCCATGAGTCCGGCCGAACTCCATGCATTCATGATAGTGCTAAATGTTACTACATCTGGTCTGACCCCACGCTCCTCCATAAGAGTTAGTGTCTGCACAAGTCATTCCCACCACGTGTAAGAAAACCAGTGAAAATGATATTTTTCCACTTTGTTTTGATTAATTTCACCAACACCTCCATAAACAAAACATCTAGTTAGCAAATGCAAGAGAGGCTCCGTGAAGGAGTCTTTGCTCGTATTTTATTTCAATATATTAGAAAAGGGCAACTTATCGCCACGAAGGATCCGATGGAACAAAATCAAATGTCATCAAGCAGTTCAACAATTCCAGTTTCACCAATGTGAATAGTGAAAAGTAAGACCTTTCGCTTACCTGATTCTTCTGTTTAGGAAAGGAGTTATGTGCACCCTGCGCCCCTATGGTTGGAGCACTTAACTGGACCTCATCTTTGTGGCAAGGGCTGGGGGTGTCATACTTGAAGTGGAGTAGCAGTGTAGCACTATACGGTCAAGCAAAAAGGGAATGAGCTAGTGGTTTTGAGATAAGTGGTCAAAGGCCCTTAATTGGAAACTAGAGGTTTAAATTGAATGTCAGGCACATTCCATCTCGGAGCTACCACTGACCTGGCTTTTTTGTGAATGGTGCTTGGGAAGTTTAGGCATAGTTTGACGACTTTGTTGCCTTCTGCTGTACTAAACTAAGAAGTTGGGCACGCGACATTTGCTAGTTGTCTATGATAAGGAAAACTGAGGAAGCTTCAATTATCCTCACTACTATTTTGCTTTGGCTTCTGATACAACAAAGTGTATTAAGCAACTCAAACAACTGTGCTCTTGATCATTTTGCATGATTTTAAAGTCATAATTAGGAGTTAAACGTTCATTTGACTTTGAAAAACTAAAAAAGATGCCAACTTCATCTAAATATGGAATTGAAGGTAAGATGTGAACCCCCAAATCCAACCCCCAACATGACATGCCTACCCAAATTTGCCAGCGTTCATCTTTCATGGCAGGCCTTCTACTAGTTCTAATTGCATGGATAGTGACTGGTCAGGCTCTAAATTTTTTCTTAAACTGAGGACATTTACAAGAATCATGTCTAGATTAAGTATAATAGTAGTGATAACATCGACAACCAGCAACTAAAACAATAACACTGAAATGAAATCACTGAGGCAAGAGGCTAAAGTTCAGATCTTTGAGAAAGTAAGATGTAAATTAAGTATTCTAGGTCGCAGCATATGAGCCATGGACTGTTTTGCATGAAAATTTTGAAAAAGAAGAATGCTTCTGGGCTTGCATTGTGTATAAATCATCTGAACAATTTTCACAAATTGAAACATACCTCATCAACTCCATCAGTATCCATAATGTCAAGAAATCCTTTGATAAGAGAGTTGTAGATGATAAGATTCGGTTGCAGCCTCATATCCCTCATTCTGTACACAAATCTCAATGCATCTGCCATATTGCCTTCTTTACAATATCCATTGACGATGATACCACAAGTCCGCTGATTCGGTTCTACTCTGTTTTTCTGCATCTGAAATATCATTGCTTCAGCTTTGCTGGTATCCCCATTCTGAGCATAAGCCCTTGCTATTGTGTTGTATGTCACCACATCAGGTTTCAAACCAGATGCAACCATTTTGTACACCACGTTCCATGCTTCTGTTATGTTGTTCTTACTACACCAGGCCCGGACAAGAATATTATATGTTCTATCATTGGGCTTCACCTTCTCTTCGAGAGACATTGCTTCTAACAGTTTCAAAGATTCTTCAGGCTTGCCAATAATTCCGTACCCTTTAATCAAGGTATTGAAAGTGCTGGTGGTAGGCTTACATCCACCTTCCTTCATTTTGTGGAATATCTTCATGGCCTCCCTGAGATTTCCAGATTCTGAGAAAGCATTGATCATGGCATTGAAGAATATGGAGTCTGGTTTCATACCATCCTCTTCCACCTTAGAAAGGAGCAAAGGAATGGACTTGAAACGCTTCTGTAGAGTCAAAGCCGCTAAGAGAGTTGTGTATGTTACAAGAGTTGGCCTGTGTCCATCTTCTGTTAGCCCTTTGAATATGGTGTGGACTTCTTGAGCTTTACCCCTCTCGATCAAAATATTCATCATTTTTGTTCTTGAACGAACTATTTGACAGCTATTGTTGTTTAAACAGACAAGGCAGCCCGATTGAATTGGAGAAGTAGCGGAAGCGGAAATAGGACGTACTTGGTCTTTCTCATGCAGATGTAATTCCTGCAAATATTGAGGGATCATCAAATTACCCTCGCACCAACAGAAAAATACATGAATTATCATATGACTCATACTTGGGTAGATCTGATACCATGACATATGACGAGGCCTAACAAAAGCAGAAACAAACCCCTTTATATTCAGATATTAAGCAAAGGCAAGTTCTGGTTTCTGTTAGCATGAGACACATTTGTTATGTCCACTTAAAAGTCTACGCCTGTACGCTGATTCGAAGTAGGTAAACCCATGGTCAGAAAGGCAATGATAGAGGCATACTTGTTTATGTTATCCCATAACATAAGACTTAAACAATCGCAAAGTCAGTTTGTTTTCAAGGGGCCTAGCGCTTTCAAAGCGAAGCATTGAAATAAGATGGGGCCTTTCCCTCTTACAGCAGTTACATTTGCTAGCAAGATGAATCCCAACTGTCATGGGAATGCATGGTATAAAAGCTTCGAACCAAAGCTTAACATCTTTGCATGGTGGGACATTCTTGCTCCAAACTGCATTTGCCTAGTTGACTCAGTTCTATTACGAAGTAAGAAATTGAAGCCAGTTCAGTTCCAAGAAGACAAGAAACTGATATAATATGGTTAAAAACTAGTAAAAGATGCGATCACACTGAAATACTTGGTAATCAGTTCCAAAGAGACACAATGCTTCTTGGTATTGTAGATGGAACCAATTCCGGGCTTAGTTCTCCGAATGAATACAAGTTAAACTGGTTATCAGTTCTTGAAACCACTTGGTCTCACCATTGTTAAAGTCCATACAGTACCTGAGAAATTACTCGTCTTGTGAATATTAAGAGGGATTGCCCTAGTTGCATGGAAGAACTGTTTATAAGCAAAATCCAAGTGATTTCACCTATCAGTGTCATGAAATGCATATAATGGATGAAAGAGCTGATCGAAGCAGACTACCCTTACAAGCAAAGCCCAGATTATGCAAAAGCCTAGATCATGACATGAAATGCCAGACAAGTGGAAGACTTCAAGTTTTGTCATTAGCATAGCATCAGAAGGAAATTGGAAGTACCAAAGGTGATAATATAAACGGGCATCCTCATAACAATGCCAGTATATTCAGAGTGAGGAAAGTAAGCACTTCACAAGCAAGTTAACAAATCATTTTCTGAAGGACAAAGGGTACCCAATACATATAACTGAATGTCTTGATGAACTTGAAGCTTGAATGATAAAGTGGCCAAAGCAATCAGCAAGGCACCAAAATACACAGCCAGTATGATTAATAATTAGAATCAGTTTACTGATGCTTTGTTAAATTGATGGAAGTGAACCCCAAATGCAGACAAGATATTTGGATAACATGGATGAATCATTACGTGAATAAAAATACTACCATGGTGGTTGACGCTTGAATCTGGGACTTGCTCATTATTGTTCCATTTTGGTGCTTCAAAGTGCTGAGAAGACATTTGGAGCTTCCTCTACCAAACTCCCCCATTGCTTTCCTCCCTTCTGATCTCCCAGCAAATTTACAAGCTTTGAATTTATAAAAACATCAGGATGGCAAAACATCCAGAACTTGATTTCCACCCCAGAATCACGTCCTCATTAGAGAATGAATATTCTCCAAGGACCAGCCCAAGTATCGACAACTAATTGATTGAGAGCATGAATCATTTCAATGCAAGTTATCATCTCCTTTCTATGGCCAATCTGTATCGAATTAAGAATCAATTAAGTAAGCGAAAAGAAGTTTCATATTGATCTAAGTTTCTGAAAATTGCAGGTCTAAGCTTGTTTCGAAGAACGTCTCCTTGTTTACAAGTATTCCTACAGAACACGATGAAGTGATTCACGCAAGTCAGCACAATTCGGTTTTGGTAACTATAGAAATTACACAGGGATGCAAGTAGCCCAAGCGCGCACAGACACTAGATTTCAAGACAGCAACTAACAAAAACTGTGCTCAATTGTTTACAGGAGAAACTTTTCAGTGCAACGGTTGTAACTTACACGTGTGACAACCCATGGATGGGATTAATGAGTCGTACAACGTGATCATTGCAAAGCTTGCGCTGAAATTCTCTCCGTTTACATATTGTGGCTAAAGTAATCCTTCAAACAAGCCTAATTACCAAATGGATGCTGAACTCCGACTTCATTACTTTGAGCAGACAAATTGGAAAACAGGAACCCTACCCCGCTATCTTGTGTTAAGTCACTCTTTGGGAGCGCAACTTATGAACTGTAAACTTCCAAGATACTTCTTCACCAATTTGGCCTAAGTAAATGATTAGATCATGTTCCGATATCTCTTCCACAACCTTTTCAAATTAGGGATACGTGGGTTAATCAGGATATACAGCCTAATTTTAGACATTGGACTACTTATCGATTTAATAAAAAAAGGAATGTGTACTAAAATTACAGGAACATCTCAAGAAGGAGAAAGTACCTCAAATTCTGGGACAGAGGCAGAGGTTAGTGGCACATGGCAAAAAGTTAGACACCAAGTAAGAATTGATCAAACAACAATCAGCAAACAATTGGGTCCTTCAGACTGATACCAATTACACAGTCTGGAACTACGAAAACTAAAGCTTAAATCTTGGGAAAATTAACTGAATGTGGTTTATGGAGGCACTTCATAGAAAAAGCAAGCAGGGTCAAATTAGCAGAATCATACACTCAAAATTGAACTCAACACCTAAGCACAATGGTCCAAACATAAAAGGGTTTTAATGGCGGTGGTGGTACCTCTTGAGTCCTGGATGAGCAAGCGGGCAGTGAGATGGGTGTGCATGGTTGCAGCGTTGAATCTGCATGGAAGACACTGCGTTGTTGTGTAGCGACATCCATGAGGGAATCTTATCTACATATATTTCCATCAAGAATGGTGTTGAAAGTTCCATATCCTGACTCCTGAGGCTGGCAGTGAAAATGGGCAAGTGAGGTGTTGTACACCATTGGAGCTCATTGTGCCACGACATATCCTGATCTATCTCCATATCTCACTTTTCAAAAAAATTGCTCCATCTAACGGTACCAATGATTTCGATCATAATTTAAGATCATTATATATTATAAAAAATTTAATATTATTGTTATTTTTTTGTAATGTCTAGTTTTTTTTATTTAACGGTTCTAAATAATTTGAAACCATATAATTTACCCATTCATTCACAAGTTCGTGCACACAAGTATAACATAATCATGCAAAATAGTACTGCTTTTACATAAAATGGGCATTTTTGAGTGACAAATAGTTATATTTAAAAAGGTTGGAAGTCTTAAATAGGAGAATCAAACCCATTTTCAAATAAAAAGAAACACTACTAGCTCATCTAGGATCGCCCACGTCAAGGTTGTAAATGTTCCGGTTAGAGTATTCTGTTTTGACAAAAAAATATTTATCAGTATTTTAAAGAAGAAGGAAAACCTTTATATTTTCTCCAAAAAGTCGGGTTCAGGATGCCCGTTGTTAGCTTATCTCAAGGGCTTTCAGCCCCAGGCCCTTATTTATTATGATATGAATATTATTTTTTATCACAAAAGACATTGAGTGTTTTGTGATCAATGGTCCAAACAATCTAGGACCGTTGAATATGTTGTAAAAAATACTCATGACTCTCTTAGCGCTTCACTCTATCACACCAATCATCCTGATCCAGCAGTGTTAAATAATCGAGACGTATTATTTGGGAGCATGCAATATTTAGTGCTTTACTTACGGAGAGTGGAAGTAAAGATCACAATATCTACCACCAATCTGGACAAGGTTGAAAATCTTTGGCCACATGTCCTTGAACTTTCTTTTCGACATAGAGGCAACTTTAAAATTACCAAAAATAATAAAGAAACAACTTTAGCAGAAAGTTACATCGTGTAGGAGATTCATTCAGCGTAACGAAATTAGGTGCCTTTGATCACTAATCTTAGGACCCCTAACTAAAGATGAGCTACATTGTTCTCGGATTAGCCCAAAAGGCTATTTCCATTTATTGACACTCACATCTCCTTAATAAAACACTAATGACTTGGACACACGCAATAAATGTGCAAGATAAGATGAATGGTTAAAACACTTCTTTTAACTCTTTTTGCATATATTAAAGGAATTAGAGGGGGTTGTTGGTGAGTCAGGGAGGTGGGTTTTGTTTAGATTATGACAAATTAGGATTTTGTTTCGAAAACTTATTAAATAAAAATGATGTCTTGTTTGTTTACAGTTTTTCAAAAAGTATTTGATTTTGCTTTTTTCACGTAATTTTGTTTACTGCTTATGTTGACAATAATTGACTTTTGCAAAGTTTCCGTTAGTTATCTTTCTCTCTAATATCCAAATTATCGTTACACGCATCCTAACATTCTTATTTTTTCTTTATTTAGAAGGTTTGTCAAAAGTCTAGTATTTCGAGTGGTACACGAATCGCGTGTATCCCAAAAATTATTAGTACAAATATTCATCAAAGCAACTCAAGGGATGCAACATCTTGGTATTCAAGCAAAGAGGATCTTCCTTGTTGAACAAAATAACTTGCATCTTTGCATGATTAGCCTCGACAGAAACGTTAGCTTCAAGTACATTAACTTGTATATGGTTAGCTCACACCAAGTATGCCGTAGAGCCATGAACATGGTGCAAACTCTTATTATAGAGTTTGCACCATCTTGAGAGAGAGTTTGCACCATAAGAGGCTTTCTTCTTTGAATCAAGAGGCACAAGATTTCTCTCTGTAAGTAGACTACTTTGCATCCTTTAGGTAAAGGGTCTGCTGGTGTGGATGATCAGTTTAATGAGAGTTTACGATGTCATTTGTCAAATCCAGCTTATGGAAAGCAAGTAATACTTGCATGGTCTGCTCATGGATTATGGTAAGACATCCGAGATTTGGTTCCTAATCTAATGTCGTCTTCTTTCTAATTCGTTCTGTGTGATTGAGTTTTGTTTTCAAGATTGGCCTTAGTATATATGAGCTTCTATATATGGCTTCCTTGAGGACTAACTGCTAAAAAGTCATGAAGACTGCCCCCGATTGTACGATAGAAATCCGATTTCGTTGTTAATCTGTTGGATGAAAGATGACCTTCTAATTAGGCTTTTGCACCATTCAATTCTAGTAGGCAATCCATCAGCGCCGTTGGAGCAAAAGTGTCCATATAGAAAATATTGATTGACTCAAGATCACTGGTTCTGATTATTACGACCGTTCAATATATGATTTATTTATCTGCTTAAATCAAGTTGAAATCGAAGACCGAAAGGAAAATTGGAAAACGGAAGACAAAGAAGGTTTTAAACTATGTTGTCTTCTGAACTTGAACAATCCTCCTAGGCAATTGCTACCTCAACAAAAGCCATTCAGATATATGAATACTTCTGACGAACGTGGTCCTAAATAGACCATTGGGCTGAAAACCCAACCCAAATCCCCCAAAACACACACACACACACACTCTTTCAGATTTTGCTCATTAGCCACCTTGCTGCCTTCCTCACTGAACAAGGTGATAAGACAAATCGTTTTGTATGACATGTTGAAGCTGTGGAAATGGTACCAGAACTGCTTGGCTGTTCATCCAGTTAAAACCCAGGTCATTAGTTCTGGAGTTCTCTGGGGTGTTGGAGATATTGCTGCTCAATCCATCACTCACTCCACAGCAAAGAAGCATCTTCAAGCTCGAGTGAGTACCCTTATCTGCTATCCTAGAAAATTGGTTCTTATGTCTGTGTGGGCTGTGTTTTTATGTCTCCGTGACTCGCTTCTGTATTGGGTATGTGTAAAACCTTATCTTCTATTGAGCACCCTAATTGCATGCTGTAAGGAATATATGCAGAAGAATGTAGAACTGAATTTAGAATTCAAATTCAGTTCAAATGTGTTATTATAAAGCATGGTCATATCAACACACATGCTTTTCGATTGTTCTTCTTGTGGAGAAGTTCTGGCGTCTGCTGGTTTTGTCACTTCCCCAATTGCTATGGTTGCATTGGCATATAACTTTTGCTGTTCTAACCTGAATCTACAACACATAAGGATTGTCAAAGCTCTGAAATAGTCTATGAACGTGAATGAAAGAACATGAGTAATGTTCTTGTTTCATGTCTCAGCATGCAGATGAAGAGTTTAAAATTCACTGGAAACGAGTTGCCATCACAAGCATCTTTGGACTCGGCTTCGTCGGACCATTTGGCCACCTCTGGTTTGTCTTTCGCTCTTTCGTGTGAAAACATTATGGCGTAAACTTCATTTTTCTGCTCGTATTATGCTTTTACAGAGGCTTTATAAGCATACCCACGGTGTTAAAAGGCAATGGCATTTTATAGATCGGCAAATTGCTTTTGCTAACTGATGAATTGCCATCTCCATGGAAGGTATGAAGGTATGGATCGATTCATCAAGCACAAACTTCAACTGCAGTCAAATTCAATAGGGTTGGTGGCTACCAAAGTGGCGATGGATAGCCTCATATTTGGACCCTTCGATTTGCTTGTGTTCTTTGCGTATATGGGATTTTCGAATGGGAAGAACGCTGTTCAAGTAAAGGAAGACTTGAAGAGGGATTTCCTCCCAGCATTGATGTTGGAGGGTGGCGTATGGCCAGTTGTCCAAGTTGTGAACTTTCGATTCGTTCCTGTCGCCTACCAGCTTTTATATGTAAATCTCTTCTGTTTGATGGACAGTGCTTTCTTATCTTGGTTTGAGCAGCAGGAAGATGCACAGTGGAAGCAGTGGTTTACTTCATTTTCTTTCAAAAAGCAAGAAGGGCAAGGCAGATAGTGATATTTCTTCATATACTTCTTCTTTCATTGACCTTGATGGATTAATCAGAGAATAACATTCATGTCAAATTTTGAGAACAGAGCTTCAGATGACTCCATGCATGCTGGAGTCCAAGGCATACCTTTTTTCTTCTTTCGAGTTCTCTTCTACTTTTCTCATTGTCAGTTCAAAATTATGTTCAAGGAGAAAGCTTACTGAAGTGCAATTCTGGAAATACTCATGAGTTTGTCAGTTTGGGAGAACCTACTAACCATAAACGATAGGGCATTTTAGCATGTCATGCCTTTGTTTCGACGAAGGAATCGTGCAAGTACAGGAAAATTTAGGCAAGCAGAACCCCGATGAATCATAATCAAATGTCAAGAAACCAGTGGCCTATGGCTATTAGCATAATCAAACTGTGGCAACTCAATTGAACTGTTTCAATGCTGAACGAGAGGTGGAAGAAGATTCCAACGCTATTCATTTAAGAGCAGTGCAATCACCAGGAGCAGCAGCAGCAGCAGCAGCGGCACCACCTCCATATATTCAATCAAAGCAACAAACGTACATCCAGAATCCAGATTCCATACTGTCCGAAAGGCACATTATTCTAACAGGCCTCTATTTGCAACAAATACGCACTTCATCACCCTCTTTAACATTGTTCTTTAAGGCATGCAGGTACATACCAATAGGCTTACATTCAAAGTAGAAAATTTTATAGTTTATTGGCAATCGGGATCACCTTATAGAGGCAAATGTTAACAATCAGGCTCTTAAAAACTAAATTCACAGCCCTTTTCTGCAAAGTGAATACAACGCACTTGTTTCCTTCCAGAGGAGCTCAGCTCCACCAGGCTCAATTTATTCAAAGAATGCAAATACGTTACAAGAATATATCTGAATATACTTGAACAAAATCTAGTTTTGGTCTTAACTATCTGTGAGCTACATAGAAGTATGCAAGCCGCGTCGATATGAAGCAATAGAACAATAGAACTAACTTAACCGGGACTAAATAAACGAACTAAGGCCTCCACCAAGAGGTACAATTGGCTTGAATTCAGCAGATACATTCAAGCAGGGGCAATGATTGAAGCAAACACTCTGCAGGAGAAGAAAATGGAAGCATGTTAGGTCACAAAGGATGTGATTAAAGACATAAAATGAACTTATAAAGGAATACCCAATACTACATGACGAGATATCATGGGAGCCTATTTGAGACAAGAATTTCAATTACCGACATTTTACTCAATTCAATTTCTCAGCTTTTTTCTATTTTGTTTGGGATGGGGGTGGGGGTGGGGTTGGGGTTGGGAGGGAGGATACACTATTAGCCTATTACAGAAGTAGAGAGAATATCTGCAAATTTTGATTTACTTTGACTTTGCATACGGTAGTAGAGTAAATTCAAAGATTTTGTGGCCTTCCGATCAAGCACTAATAGAAATACTGAAAAAGTTACTCAAATGGGTAAATATCTAATAAGCACCAGAATGCACATTGATGCATGATTTAGACGAAAAGATGATGAGCTAGTTTCTAGTAGGATCAGCATGGACTTGCAAAGGGAAGGGCACAAACAACCCTCGAAAAGATGCAGCAAAGTTGCAATGGATGGAAAGGAAGGTGCATCTCATGAACAGTCTCTTATCAGTTGGATCCACCAAAGAAAAAAAGTTGAAGGAAAAGAAATTTTGTGTATACCGGGATGCTAAGTAACAGTCCTTGACGGCTGACTAGGACAGGTAGCCCTCTTCTGGCAGCAACAGGGATAGACTTTAATGTCCTGAGAGCTCTTTGTGCTGATTTTCTTTTGTAATTTGCACATACATCTATAGTCTCTGTTCCTTGCTCCAACTTTGTAGCAAAACCAATTCTTTGCTGTTGAGAATTTTCCACTTTCCCACACTCCGATAACTTAGCAAGATACAACCAATCAGCATCAATCATGTGGCGCACCTCAACTGCAATGCCATGATCAACTAAACAGGACCTACAACAGTAAGGCTGACCTTCAGCTCCAGAGTCCAGGTCAAAATCACCTTCATCCAGGAAATATGCACCGTTGGGGATATCCTTGTTTAGTTTCCACCTTATCAAGAATCTGTTCATGAAGTATCCGATTTGGCCAGGAAGAAGTGTTCTGCTCAAGGAAGAAGTAACAGGTTCTACATTATTCCGTAACTTACAATCAGACACTTCATTTTTGGATCTGAAACGTACAGTTTCGCCTCCCTGCAATGAGGCAATGCTCCTATGGGTAGATTCACTAATAATCTTGAGTCTTTTTGCTTGAATTAGCACGGATTCAGAAGAAATCTCATCCAAAAACTGCAAATCCGAGGCATCTGGAACCATCTGATCCGATAATGATTGCCCATCCGCAATAATCGGCTCTACCTCACTAGAAATGTAGCGATTGTGTCCTTCATAGGTGTCTGTATGTAACAATTCCATCCTCGAAGGGAAAGAAGAATCAACACAGCAACAAACCAAAACTTTGGTACCTTTAGAACCAGGAGCTGCACAAAGGTAACAACCAGCTGCAGTAAGGGACGTCTGCAAAATTGCCAGAACAGTTCCGTGAATCGGTTCATCCATAAATCATCTCACTACTAACACTCAAAGTAACTGAATTTTTTAGCACAGAAGACTCAAATTTCTACTGCAACTTTTCTCAGGGAGAAGCATTAGGCAAGAAACGAAGCATTTCAGCCGTAGGTAGAGTTTATCCCAGGCTTCAATATGATGAAAAAACGGCGCCTTTAATACCATTTTATGTCGTGTAAGATTTTTTGTGTACTAAGGTAAAATTTAATAAACGGGAGTGAGTAATTGTCTTCTGGAATTTCTGGCAAACTGCTGAATTTTATTGAAAAGTTGAAACATCTATTTCATGCATGACAAGGATTACGATGTCCAGAGTTAATAATAATGCAGCTCTAATATTTCGTGTTTGTAAGACCTGTTAAGTTGGAACAATAAGTTCTGGGGGAATGCCCTTAAGGAAAATAACCCCCTATTTTCCTTCTCTCTTCTTCTGTGCTCCTTTGTACATTAGGAAGAAAGGGAGCTAGTCAGCTGGATGCATTAAGAATTTAAAAGGTAGTGAAAAGTAGGCTTAGTAAAACAGTAAACTTGAAGACTTCTTCAAAATCAACGGAGCAACAGATTAAAACTTCTCTAGCAGAATTGTATTTGTATTGTCGGACTAACAAAAACTGGCATACACCATTACTTAGAAGCGACACACTGGAGTGGTGAATGGAATGCACCTTGCATGGGAAAGTACGAATGTAGTCCAATAGCAATTTCAATGCACTACCCCTGACTGGCCTGTGCCTTTGTGAGGTGAACTGGCAAATAAAAAAACAGAAGATATTAGCACCATCACTAAAAGTTGTAAGAGATCACAAGAGTTCAAAGCAGACAACTAAGACCTGCATCTGGACAATCCGCATGTAAAATTGGGAGTACCTGCAATAGCAAGGCAACAAACTTTGACAGGCAGACGTCCTTCATATTTGATGGATCGAGAATCTCCAGATCAATAACAGCATAACCTTGCTGCAACAATAAAGAGGTAAAGTATCACAAGAGAGAAGTGGGGGGGGTGGTTGGAGATTTACCTATGATTGACATGGCTTCAAAATGTAAAAAGCTATCGTATTTATTATATCTAAATGTCTCACGATAAGTAAAGCAATTCGACTCTCTTTTGTTTCTTGTTAAAGTCACTCGATTGCTTGTTATAAATAGGTATACTAAAAAATCACTGAAATAGAAAAGCACCAAATGCCAGACAGAGAGATTTACCAATGACTTCGAATAACTTCAAAACGTAATGAAGTATCGTATTTATATGTAAATGTCCTATGATTTGTAATCTAATTCGACTCTCTTTTGTTTCTTGTTAAGCTCCTTTGTAAAAAATGGTATCCCAAAAATTGACTGAAATAGACAAGCTCCAAATGCCACAGTGAGATGCAACCCATGCATATGGGAAGCCTCCCCCCTCCCTCCTGTCAAATCATTGATGCTGTCATGGTTCCAAATTCCAACCGCCAACCCAGTTGAACAACTAAATCATAACTCATTTCAAATTTCTTGTGCACGTACTCTTAAATTCATGTACACGTATATCATAGTTCATCTTCTAATTTCCATGTGCACGTACTTTTATTTTCTAAATCCAGAACAGCTGAAAATTCATAGATCCACAATTAACATGTGTACCAACTGAAGTGCAAGGATCAGGCACACCAATAGATAAGGGTCCCAACAGTCGGGGTAATACTTACAGGCATGATGCTCACAGCCTGACTTATTAGTTTACGACAAACTTGGTCAACATATGACCTTGTTTTCCGACAGGACGAAATAACTGATTGCAACTCAGACTTGAATTTACCTGTAGAAGAAGAAAATGTTTCAGATGTCAACCCTGTATAACAATCTCGCAAGTCATAAAACACGACATAATGTCGGAGAAGATAAACCGTGTTATCTAGGAGCTATGGGTAGTAAGAAGTATAGTACAACTTTGTTCGATAAAGAAAAAACTACTCCTTTTTCCACCACGACTCACATGATGCCAAGTTATTCAATGACATTCGGATCCTATTACGAACAAACAAGGGACTTTGATTTGTCGGGTCTTCCACCCATTCCTGATTTGCATGTTGACATATCTGCAATACGAACAAATGAGTCCATAACTACCTCAAAAGAGACTAGGAAAGATGGGAAACAGCACAGTAGCGTATTCACATCAAGGTCGATACTAAATAAAGCTCAAGCCAACAGCAATTCAGCCCGACGAGTTAGGTGCCGGACTGGCTATTGGCTACGTGGAACTTTCTTCAGCAGTCGGCTCTTGATATAGATAAAGCTTCTAAATAAAGTTAAGTTTCCAAAAATTCCCTTATTTGCAGTGATTTTGCTCCCACGTTTGTATGCTAGTTACTCTGAAAATTTAATATGTAGTCTGCACCCATATGCACAAAACATACCAAGGAAAAATTTCCAGGGAACTAAAATTTGATACTCCAGGCAAGTTCAATGATACTGCATTATAACACGGTCCTGATACAAACATAACAAACCTTGTACATATCTTCTTTTGAGAACTCTAGAAGTGGTCGCATCAGTACAATGCCACTTGAAGATTTGCCATTAAAATTTGCACACGTAGGGAACAACTGAGAAGTAAATGCCATGCCCGCTAGTCCAAGCACACCACTATTGCGAGATAGTCTAAGAATGAATAACTCTGCCTGCATTTGCTCGAGAAGAATTACAATATGCATGAACTCTGTAAGATGTCTAGGAAATTTAATTGTATTTAAATCTTGTAGACCTAGCCAGTAGTTATGAAACTTAAATTAAAAGAATGTGATTAATAGCCCAAAGCCCCAAACCTGGTCATCTGCGTGATGAGCAACAAATAATACGCCAATCTGATGTTGCATGCAAACGCTCTGAAAATTTTGATACCTTAAGAAACCCAAAACCAAGACAAGCTGTTAGTGATGTCAAAGAAAAGAACACATGCAGACAACGTTAATCATCCTTCTACTCCCTACCCTTCCCATCCACCGCTCCTAACCCCCCCCCCCCCCCACCCCCAAAGCCAAAAAAAGAAGAAGAAGCTAATAATCTAGATAATTAAATATATTCAAGATATAATCCTATAATCCTGACTAAATTAGCATCATCAAACAATGAAGGATCGAGATAATGTCATAATTCTGAAATATCACCTCACGTCGCGAGCTGCTTCTTGCAAGTGACCCAGTTTGGGCCTACCATCCGACCAATCACATCCAGCAATCTCACATCTGATTCCTACACACACCCTACATTAACCATCTATTATCCCAGTAAAGTTTGAAAAAGACCAAAAATGAATCCACAGCCAGACAACAAAATTAAAGTCTACCCACCCATATTCAAAACTCGGTGGCGCACAGTATTTGCCTCGTCTTTACTCTCAGCACGGAGTCCATGATCAACAACTATCGCCAAAAGTCCTTCAACAAACTCGCCACTCTCCTTTGTCGCACTAAAACCACCAGTTTTCCAATCAGCAGTTAACACACAAAGCGCCATACTATCAGGCCCACCAGAAACTCCTAGAGCTGAAAATAAAACAAAATTCAGCACTTCACCTCCTTCTGGTAATTTTTTCACAAGAAAAAGCAGACAATTACATAGATGTATGTGCTTTTACTAAGATGCAATATGCACAATCTTGCTATTCATATATTGAACTATTTTTAACCTAGGCTTCAAAGTACCAACCTTCATCTTTCTCTTCTTGCATTCTCACACATTGCTGCTTGGAATTGCAGTGCAACTTACAAACACAAAAGATCAAAACTTTAAAGCTCAACATTGAGGTATCAACATACCCATATATCATTTCCTACTAAAAGGTTAACCTATTACTCAATGAAAGACCTTTTTTTTTCTTTTCCTCACTTGGTAATTACAATCAGCTTGGTTACCAAAAAAACGTATAATAAACAAAAATACTCTCTCTTTCTTTCTCTCGCTCTATCAACTCTCTCTCTCACACATAAACTCAAACCATTTTTCCTCAAACGGAATTCTTGGTTTTTTTCTTGATGGACGTATTTAAAAAACACATAAGCAAGGCTCTTGCATACAGCATGCAAAGTGGGGGCATGCTTGTGTTTGTGTGAGCAAATGAGTGACTGACCTATACGGTGGTGGGGTTTAAGGCCAGCCATGGTCATCCTCTTGGCAAAAGCCTCTCTGTACCTTGACATGTCAATTGGGTCATTGTAATGCTCTGCAGTGGAGCAATTGCAGCATAAGACGCGGTTGGAGGGATTGGAAAGAGATAACCGCAGGAGATTGTTCGATGAAGCTGCTAAAGGGTTGGTTGTGAATTTGGTCAGTGATGATGAAACCCTAGAAATGGAGGTGAGCATCAGGTCTGACGTCGTTTTGCTGTGTTGGGAGATGATGAGCCCTCGAGCCATCTACTGGCTAAACTGCTTGCCCTCTGTGTTTTGGAATTTCCAGCTGAAGAACATAAAAGAGGGTCAGGAATGGCCGTGACGACGCCGTATCTTTCAACTCGTAATTTCCTCCCTCTTTTTTTTCCTTTGTTTTTTTCCCAAAACAACCCAAATATAAAAAGTTCAATACATTACCGGTTGAATTAGCTGACACCAAATTTAATTTCATATCAAACAGGGATTGATTGACTCGTACAAAACCTAATGCTATGTCCCTTTCATTTTGTCATAGATATTTCATTGTTTTTGTTAGAAAAATTGCGTAGTTCATAAAAAAATGTGGGAGAAACATAATAAATTTCTCTCTAAAATTAGTCTCTAAATCTAAAACAACTTCGAAGAAGGGTACTAGTGATAAAAGAGACACCATTTATGTTTGTGGCATAATGCAACCATCTTTGGTAGTAAGCACACACGTCTTAACCCACAGCCCCTCTAGTTTTTTGAAAAAATCCGTAACAATGTAACAAATGTGAAAATTTATAGGAATTATCCTAATCAAAATATTTTATGCACTATCAGTCACTTAAGAGTAGAATAAATGTATTTAGTGTGACTATACCGGGCCTAAAGATAGCTTATGAAGTTTTATGTTGATTATCAACTCTGTTCCTCCTCTTTTCTTCCGAGGCTTGGAACTGGCAAATATTAAATTCAAACCGAAATATTACATTTTTGTTCGTTACCTCACTCTTTAAGAAGCTCAACCAATTGGAAAATAACTCGCGTCATAGTTTTTCTCGTCACTACCCGCTTAGAATGTTGATTAATTGTTACTAGGTACGCGGTACTCTCGCTCACAACCTCGTTGCAACTCACTCCGAACTCATCCATCCAAGCATCACTGTATTACTCTCCACAACTTACTTACGATGCTGATTATTCGTTACTAAAGTAGGCAGCGCTGTCGCTCTCGACCTCGCTCCCACTCACTCGGCCCGTTCGTCCGATTTGACGCTCTCGCTCTTGCTCAAGCTACTGGTGACTTGACTTAGAAGCAGAGTGTGGGTGCAATTATTCCACTCCACCATGACAAGTTCCATCGAACCCAGAAAACAGTGAAACTCTCCATCGGCACACTCTCCCTGCACATTGCCATCGGATTCATTCAACATCTCCAACCCAAAACTCCACACACACCCACACACCCATGTCCCAATTTTCCCGCCAGTTCAACTGCCAATCTTCACCCTCACCATGACCACCACCACCTCCCCTTCAGTCACACCCTTCCGCGTCGCCATCCTCTTCCTCCTCATCTCCATCTCTGTCCTCCACTCCAACAAATCCAACCAAACCCTAAGCCCAAACCCTAACCCGCAGCCCGTCCCGCCCCCACCCGATCACAATCACCACAACTACATCATCCGGTTCGTGTCCTACAAGCGAGCACACCACCACAAGGCCTACCTCGAAGCCAACGTCAAATCGAGCAACTGGCAATGGATAGACAGGCGCAACCCGGCCGCCGAATTCCCCACCGATTTTGCCTTGGTTTCGATCGAGGGTTTGGCTCGTGGCGATCTGATCGGCGAATTCGAGGGGCTGGAGCGTGTGAAGGACGTTCATGCCGATTTGAGCTACTCGAGGAGGCCGTTGGAGAGAGTCGGAGCATTTGTGGACGGGCAGAAGCGTCCGGGGAAGATCTTCACGGCGATGTCGTTCAGGGAAGGGGAGAGCTTTGTGGCAGCCGCGACTAGTAATGCCACGATTAGCTGGAAGCGGCAGCTCTTGATGCAGGTGAAGCGGAATGAAATTGCAAGATTTGATATTTTATGAGTTGATATCCGTTTTACTTGCAACTTATTTTTTTTAAAATGTTGCTACTTCGAAATGTTTAAGTGGTTTCGTTATTGCTGTTTAAGGAATGTAATTACTTGACTAGAATACTCAGAAAACACCTGTTGCATTACTCTTTATATGTGCTTAGGAGTAGTAAAATGTTTTCCAGCTAGAGAATTTGATTGGTGAAGCCCAATTAGTGTCAATCCAAGGGTGTACAAAGGTCCATTTCCTGGCATCATACATGAAGCTCCTAGTATAGAAACATAAGTAGGCGATGCAGTGATGAGAGATTTTGAAGGAGGTTGGTGAAGTGGAAATTGATAGGAAGACTTAGGTTGAGACTGTTTAGTTTTGTCTTCTTGGTTAAGCTTTCCATCTCTGTCCGCAGAAGAATTGTGGATTTTCTTCTAATAGGCGTTAGAGAGGAGCCCAAGTACTAGTTGTTTTGAATTGAAGGAGGCCTTGCTCGGGCCAAGTGGATAGGGTGTCGGGAGAAGAGAATTCTTAGTGAAAACTTCTAAGGAAATTGCTTAGGAAGGTATCACACTATCACTTATCCGTGGAGGATGAATTGAGATGGCCGAATCTTGGAGGAAAGCTATACATGGTTATGGATGTTAAAAAGCCTCACTGGAATGATGTTTCGAAAGGCCTTAGAAGAGTTTCAGATTTAAGTGTTGGAGAGTTAAGAATAAGTTTTGGCACGGCTTGGAGTTGGCTTTAGGAATTATTTGCAGACCCGTTGATAAAGGTGCTTCTATGAGGCCAACGGAGAGCGGCGTGGTAGGAACACTGATGCCTGTAGGGAGGTTTGTAATTGAGTAACATGGGCAGCGGTGAGTTTCATTATGTTTTACGGGCAGGGTGCTTGAGGGCGAGAAGGGGGAGATGAGACCGATGCAATGCGTCTTGAGGTGGAAACTTTGATGTAAAGTTCTTTTTACGGATTGCTTCTTAGAACAGGGATTAACTATTCTGCGGAAAGCTGTTGGGGAAACCAAGAGCCTCTTTATAGTAGATTGCTTTGCGTATGCCGCATTTCTTTGAATACCCTTGACTATTGGGTATTGACAAGTTGTTTAACGGGAATAAGGTGATTCCGTGCTGGTGTTGCGTGTGTTCTGTGTAAAAGTATTGAGTGGGAAATGGATCATTATTTTTTCACTGTAGTAAATGAAGGAGACAGTCTCTTTAACTTTTTTCATTTTGGACATTAGAGCTGCTCCATTATGCCGCAAGTGATTTATTTCACAGAGATATGTGAGAGAAGTCTTTGCAAATTTGGTCGACGGGAGTGTGAGCCTGCTCGCCATCCCTGTGGAGTCTTTGCTAGTTTAGTCCCCTTCTTTATTTCCATAAATTTTGGATGCATATTTTGGCAACCTACAGACTGCATGACGTGAATTTTTTTTCTTGCAGAAATCTCAAATTACATCCTTGTTCGGAGCAGATAAGCTTTGGTCCAAGGGGTATACCGGTGCTAAAGTTAAGATGGCTATATTCGATACTGGCATTCGAGCAAATCACCCACATTTTCGCAATATCAAGGTATTTTTTAGCAGAAAAGATATCTGCAGTAGTTTCCTTGGTATCACTTGTAACTAAAACTAAGATTGGCCTGGACTTCCTTCGTTGAACGAAGTTAGTTTGATTTCGAATGAGCATTTTATGGAATATCTGATCATCATCATCATGAGAATACTGTAGGAACGCACGAATTGGACCAACGAGGACACACTAAATGACAACCTTGGACACGGGACATTTGTTGCTGGAGTTATTGCTGGTGAAGATGCAGAGTGTCTTGGTTTCGCGCCAGACACAGAGATTTATGCTTTTCGTGTGTTTACAGATGCACAGGTAATTCTTTTTTGATAAATAAAGTATCGTAAAAATGAACCAAAAGTGGGGAGGGGAGACAGGATGTGCTGGTATTGCATAATGTCCTCTAAGTAAAATGTTGTATTAATCATTTTTTGGTACATAGAGTACTTCTAGTAAAGATCAGTTTGAAAATGTTAAACTTAGACATGAAAATCCATCTCATAGATGTAATTGATATAGTAAGCCACAAAGGGTTCAAGAATGCGTTGGTCTTTTTCTTCAAAAGTTTCTGATAAGTAGGCACGCGTCGAGCTTTTTAATGTGTTTGCCTTTGTTTTTTGTTAGCTACACTATAGAATTCTGGCAAGACTATGAGAAGCTTGTGTTCAGCTTACTACAGGTATCATACACATCATGGTTCCTTGATGCATTCAACTATGCAATTGCTACCAATATGGATGTGCTGAATTTGAGCATAGGTGGTCCTGATTACTTGGATCTCCCGTTTGTAGAGAAGGTGATATACATAAACTTCTGATTAGTATTAACTCATATTGCATCTTTGTAGAAGACTTTTATGCAAATACGGTATCACATATGTGATTCTTGGAGTCTACTCGTTTGAGTTTTTACGGTATCTTCTTCTTTATGACCTTGGAAAACATCTGAATCCTGAATTTTGAAATTATCCTGAAACGTGTTTTACTGCATTTGTTTCTTCATGCCATTGCATAATTGCACTAGGTTTCTGAAAAATGCAGGACCATTTTAAACTAAAGTATTAAAAGGGATTCAGGTTGCCTTTATTTACCAGTTCTGCATCTCTGCTTTTGCTAAGCTGTCCAAACTCTTTGTTTGTGATGGAGAACTTTATAAGCCTATAATTAATTTACGATGGGACTTATCAGAAAATCTGGTACTATAAGATTAAGAACTTTCATGTATCTTACTGCTATTTACTCCCTGAGGCTTGTTTAACCAGGTTTGGGAATTGACAGCGAATAATATTATCATGGTTTCTGCAATTGGAAATGATGGGCCACTTTATGGGACATTAAATAATCCGGCAGATCAAAGTGATGTTATTGGTGTTGGTGGGATTGATTACAGTGATCACATAGCCTCGTTCTCATCGCGTGGCATGAGTACTTGGGAGATTCCTCACGGGTAGCTATTCTTCACTTTCTGTACCCTCGTTCTGCTTGCCTCAATTCATTCTTGATTTCATTTCACAAAGATTTCTGCCCTAAAAGGCTAAAACTTATGCCTTAAACCTCTGCTAGATCTAAATTTTAACAAAAGCTTCATATGCTGAAGTTTTATACCACTACATGGCTCTGTGCAAACTTTCATGACTGGTGCACGAGATGAATAGCATATGTATATTAGGAAGGTTTCATTTTCAATTTAAGACTGATATTTTTACATGCAAAGGTTTTGCACCTCACAACACTATTAAGCTTACAATGCGAAGGTATAAACTGAGGAAAACTTGAGGCTTTCAGCCTTTGACGCAGTTGCCTGTGTGACATGGACACTGTTAGTAGGTTTTTTTTAATCAAGTGACTCTTGAGCCGTGGCCCTCAAGTGTTCAGCTTGGATGTAAATTATTGTTTTTTCTTGTTTCTTACCTAGAATCATAATATCAGGTGATACTAGTCCAGTTACGAAGTTTTTTTGGCAAAGAGATTCATCTCGCTAAGTTTTTTAGATACTCTGTCTTCGCACTATTCCTTTTCCAGAGATTATTTTACCTGCAATTTCTATTGTCATCTTTTGTTCAGTGCATATCTAGATCTAGCTACAAACTCATTCTTAGTCATGATGATTGTTCATAACCGTGTTTTTATATCTACCTATGCTGACGGAGTTGTAGTCTCAAAACTATGAGGTTTTGTGTTTGCAGTTATGGTCGTGTGAAGCCAGATGTTGTTGCATACGGAAGGGAAATTATGGGATCCAAGATTAGTACGGGTTGTAAAAGTTTGTCAGGTACTAGTGTGGCAAGTCCTGTGGTAGCTGGTGTGGTATGCCTCCTTGTTAGTGTCATCCCTGAAACCAAGCGCAAGGACATTCTGAATCCAGCAAGCATGAAACAAGCTCTGGTTGAGGGGGCTGCAAAGCTTTCTGGCCCAAATATGTATGAACAAGGCGCAGGCAGAGTCGATTTGTGAGTTCTCTTTGTGATTGGCCTATATATGTTTTCATATGCTGTTCTTTCCTTCATATATGTAGATCTTAGTGCTGCTGGTTGTAACGTTTGCTTTTTTAGGTTAGAATCATATGAAATACTGACAAGGTACGAACCTCGAGCAAGCATCTTCCCAAGTGTTCTCGACTATTCAGATTGCCCTTATTCCTGGCCTTTTTGCCGTCAACCGCTCTATGCAGGTGCAATGCCTGTTATATTCAACACTACCATTCTGAATGGCATGGGTGTGATTGGCCATGTTGAAAGCCCACCAACGTGGCATCCTTCAGATGAGGAAGGCAATCTTCTTAGCATTCACTTCACCTATTCCGATGTCATCTGGCCATGGACAGGTTATCTAGCTTTGCATATGCAAATCAAGGAAGAAGGAGCTCTTTTTTCTGGAGAGATTGAAGGCAATGTCACTCTAAGAGTATTCAGCCCACCGACTCAAGGTGAGAAGGACCGTCGAAGTAGTACCTGTGTGCTGCAGTTGAAACTAAAGGTGGTTCCAACTCCTCCAAGATCAATGCGAGTACTGTGGGATCAATTTCATAGTATCAAATACCCTCCAGGATATATTCCAAGAGACTCCTTGGATGTACGGAACGACATTCTTGATTGGCATGGGGATCACCTGCACACGAATTTCCACATTATGTTCAACATGTTAAGAGAAGCAGGATACTATATTGAAACTCTTGGTTCTCCTCTTACATGCTTTGATGCTTACCAGTATGGAACACTTCTGCTGGTGGATCTTGAAGATGAGTATTTTGCTGAAGAGATAAAAAAGCTTAGGGATGACGTCATTCATACGGGGTTGGGTCTTGCTGTGTTTGCTGAATGGTATAATGTGGACACAATGGTAAAGATGAGATTTTTTGATGATAATACTAGGAGCTGGTGGACCCCAGTCACTGGAGGTGCTAATGTACCGGCACTAAATGATCTTTTGGCTCCATTTGGGATTGGTTTTGGAGATAAGATTCTGAATGGTGATTTTTCTATTGATGGCGAGCAGAGTCGATATGCCTCTGGAACTGATATTGTAAAATTTCCAGGAGGTGGTTATGTGCATAGTTTTCCTTTCCTAGATAGCTCAGAGAGTGGGGCTACTCAGAATATCCTAGTCTCTAGCTTGACAAAGGTGAGCAAACAAGGCTACCCTTCTAATTTCATTCTGCCTATGAAACTATGAACATACTTCTGCGTGAATACAACTTTGTGTGTGTCGAATCTGAGGATGTCCCATAGTTATAAGTTATAACAGCAGTCCAACAAGCATATTCAATTTTGTATTTTTGACAAAGTTCCTGCCTTGAGGGAAACTTATAGTTCCCCGCCTATGTATCTTGTTATGAGGTGAAAGGAGCAAGGTGCTCTCGGGTAAGGAGTTTTTCTAATTATGTTGCCTTAACAACTTATAAAGTCTTCATTTTATGTTTTTCAGGACAATTTGAACCCCTTCATTGACATAAATGTTTCTCATTGAGATGTCTGCTTTGCTATGTACCTTAAAGTTGATTATGAATGCAGGCAGATTCTCCAATTCTTGGTCTTTTGGAGGTGGGTGGTGGTCGAATAGCTGTCTATGGTGACTCCAACTGCTTGGACAGCAGCCATATGGTTACCAACTGTTATTGGCTTTTGAAGAAAATATTGGATTTTACGAGCAAAAACAGAAGAGATCCTGTGCTCTTCGCGGATTCGGTGAAACAAGTTAAACCCTTGCACCAAGAAGACAATCAGTTACCATCCCGCAGAACTGACGTCAATTTTTCTGCATATTCTGCAGTAGTTGGGAAGGAACTGATCTGCAGGAGTGACTCTAGGTTTGAGGTGTGGGGTACAAAGGGCTACGGTATACAGGTTAGGGGGAGAAACCGCAGATTGCCAGGTTATCCTGTTATTGATTTGGGTAGAGGTTTAAACTCTACGACGGAGGCTTCCTATACCAGGAGTTCGAAATCAACTGACAAGAACACGGATACGTCTTCAGGAAGCAAGTACTTAGGTTTATTCAACAAGGATGATGTAAGTAATCATAATTATGTATAGCTTCACTTTTTACTTACCATTGCTCATCCTTCGTTCGCCCAAGAATGCTGAAAAATGCCCCGTTTTACTCTTCGTACTTGCAGCTTGACATGCCTGTGATAGTTGCAAGTCACTGGATTGTGCCTGCTGTTGTTGCCACTTCTGGTCAGTCAAACATCTCTCAAGTTTTCATTTAGCAATTAACTTATGATATCCTCTCAACATAGTTTCGATTTTTGACCAACCTCTGCTGTTTCTTAGGCCTCCTGCTTCTCTGTAGCTTTTGGCGAATTCGACAGAAGCGACGTAGGCGGAGAAAAGGATCTGCCTCGGGTCGATTAACCAATCTGTAGCCATTTAGTTTTGCTTCTGTAACATTAGATCACAGCGTATAGGTCTTTTCCCTCTGATTATCAGCGGCCTAAAATTTGGAGCCGGCATCATCCAGGGAGGGAGTTTTGTAGAGAGAGTACTAAATTGTAGCATCTTTCTTCATTTTAATGGTCCTGTTACCACGATTATGATGCAAGTGATCATGGTTCTCTTCTAAGCCAGTAAAAGTATACTTTTAAGATGTACTTTCCACAAACATAACGTAGTCGTTTACTTTCAGATGTGAGCATTAAGTTGATCAAATTTTACGGTTAAGTTACTAGCGGTATTTGGTCGTCCACGCTGTCTGGCTCGTAGGCGCTGACAATATGGACGGGCCAGATTGTATTTTACCGTTTGCTACGATTGTTGCAGATTGTGAAGTTCACCAATTTGTCTCCTCCCCCCTTTCCCTATTTGTCCTTGCTTCCCTCCAATATTTTGATCAAAAGTACCGTCTGATACATAGTTCAGCGGAAGACGGAGAGACTTAAAGGGAAGTCAGTCAGATCGAGTCCGTCCATTCGCGATAGAATGACTGTCAATTAAGTTATCAGCGCTGACAGTGGATCAAGTACCCTACTCGGTATTGGATTTGGTGTTGGCACGAGTTTTGATCTGATATATCATGTGGTTATGCAGGGCATGACTGTATTTATTGGCTGTACTTGTGCATGCAATCAGATGACTACCATTTCATCAGTAGCTCTCAGTTGACGCTATATTGGTAAAAACGTGTCACTAATACCTCATTTACAAAACAAAAACATAAGATTAACTTCAACAAAGGTAGTAGAAACCCAAAAACTGAGGTAACAAGGAAGGAATAAGTTCTCAATCAGGATCTCAGAAAGCAAGCTACTGATGAACTGCATCTAATAAATCAAACTTCATAAGAAGTTTCTTCCCCCAAGAACAAAACTAATTACAGAATAACATGAAGAAAAAACTATTTTCTTGGACGATACATGTCATGCATTGGCATGGGTACAACCCAAACTGGTGGTGGCTCAATCCTTCCCGAATCACAAGGATAAAATGGCGTAATCGATCCGCTTTCCAGGCTAAACATGCCCAGATCATGGCCTCCATACAAGTAATCCTCGTTCATCCGCTCCCAGTAATCATCAGTAAAGTATATCGAGTTCGGTTCACATGAGAACTCCTCGGCCGAGAGAGACACCGATTGATTCCCGCCCAAAAACAACGATCGACCGCCTAAATCTGCCACTTCTTCCCATCTGTTCTCATCAATATTCAGCCTATAAACTTGAAACCATAATGTTTTATAAGGACAAACCAAAGGTTGGGTATCTTCATCAGTAAGTAAGTCCGCCTCACAGACCGGAACCCCATCATGCCTTACAAACTCACCAACAAACCTTGCAGCTAGCAGTACATCTCCTGCTGATTCCACCAAGTAAAAACGGCTCGAATAGAGACCTCTCGAGGTTTTCCAGGTCTGGAACACGCTTCCCGGAAATGATGCTTGTATAATGTCTCCTATTTTCCTTGGAAATTAGAAGCATTGAAGTCCCATATCTCGATCGTACTACTCTCGGATAAAGCTAGAAGCTTATTGTCATGGCATACGATGTCCGTATAAGGTTTATGCCTCCCTCCATGATCAAGTTCAGTCCATTTATCGTCTCCATTCTTGAAAAAGGAGAGCTTTGACTCAAGACCATCTATGACGATGACAACATCCTTAAACAGGGCTGCTTTGGAGACCAGACATTGTTGTAACTCCTTCACTGTCATCGATATGGTAACCAAAGAATTTCTGTACTTGTACGTGACCATAAATTGGGAATCATCGCTCTCGTCTTTTTTCGAGACACTCACTATATCTGGGAACGTTTCTTTCGGCGGGAGTTGGACCCGAGAACCCAAGAAAGGGTTGAAGAGTTTAGGGTTTGCTTCTTCGTCCAAAAGAAGCAGCCACCCCTGAGACGAACCGACGCAGAGACTGTTGTCAAGCTTTAGGGCAATGTGTTTGGGAATATGAATTACCTTCCCTTGAAGACCAAAGAAATGTGGAATCTTGCTGCTCCTTGCGCCTTCTTCTGCTTCTACTACTTGAGGAAGAACCAGCATCAGTGGCACTTGAAGGTTGATAGCCATGGTTGTGAGATGATGAAGAGAAGAGAAAAGAATTGGTTTATGATGGAAAGTCGGCTAGAGCTTCATGGATTCATAGTGTGGTGTCTGCGTGTGGGAGGATGAGTTGGAAACGGACAAGGAATCCTTTTGTCTGGGGGAGAACCGGAGAAGGAGATTTTTTTTTTCTTTTTTCCTTTTACACTTCAACATGGGAAAGGACTAATAAGTCTGATCTTATCAAATAACTTGTCCCTTAAAATTCTCCTTTAGTGACGATTATTGTTGCTGAAAATAGGTCCCGGCACTTAGAGTTGTGCCTATAGTGACATATCTTGGCAACGATAAGTGTCACTGTATGTTTTACCAAAACTTCTATGATATTTAAACGTTATAAACACCTTAAGAACTGTTGGAGAAAACAGAGACTTAAAAATGTGAAGAAAACAGCACTCCAATTTCCATTACAATACTGAAAACAAACACAGCTATTTATAGACTTAAGATTCATAAAGTTACTCTACCACTAAAGCCACTAGCAGGCACTAACATAGTGCTAACAGAAATTCACTCAGCCACTACAACCACTAACATAGTGGTAACTAACTACTTCAGAAAAATTTGGACACTAAGTGAAAGACTAAAAGACCAAGTCAAATTTGAATCATTCTTCAACACTCCCCCTTGATTCAAAGTTGCAAACACCAAGAAGAGATCTGAAGTATATAAACTTCTCTATTGACAAAGACTTGGTAAGCACATCAGCCAATTGCTCATTTGTACTGCAATACTTCAAACTTAACTCCTCCTTCGCAACCAAATCACGAATGAAATGGAAACGTATATCAATATGCTTTGTTATGCTATGAAAAGCTGGATTCTTTGTCATGGAAATTGTTGCTTTGTTGTCACAGAATATTTATGTTGCTCCTTCTTGCCTTTGTTGAAGTTCTGCCAATATTCTCCTTAACCAAATAGCTTGGCAGGCTGCTGAAGTTGTTGCAATATACTCAGCTTCCGAGGAAGACAAAGCTGCTGTAGCTTGCTTCTTTGAGCTCCAAGTGATTACTCCTAACCCAAGACTAAAAACGTTTGCCGAAATACTCCGCCTATCATCCAACGAATTCCCCCAATCGCTGTCCGTGAACCCACATAATCTGAAATTAGCAACTTTTGAGTACCAAATCCCATAATCCACAGTTCCAGCAAGACCCGCTTCGCCGCTCCGAAATGAAGCTTTGAAGGATGATGCATAAACCTGGAAATCATACCAACAGAAAATGCAATATCGGGTCTAGTGTGGGTTAGATAAATTAAGCCTCCAACCAAGCTTCTGAACCTTTTAGCATCAGCCACCTTTGCCCCATCTTCACGCTGCAATTTTTCATTAGTGTTCATGGGTGTAGCTTCAGATTGACAATTAAGCATGCCAAATTTATTGAGAAGGTCCTTGGCATATTTTCTTTGAGAAATAAAAATCCCATCTTCTGCTTGTCGAACTTCAAGGCCAAGAAAATAATGCAGTAAACCCATGTCTGACATCTCAAACTCATTCATCATATGTGATTTAAACTCATGCACTAGAGAGTTAGAGGAGCTTGTGTAAATGATATCATCAACGTAAAGACAAACAAGGATGAAGTCATTTTTACCTTTCTTTTTCACATAGAGAGTGGGCTCGTTTGCACTCCTCATGAATCCATTTTGCTGGAAGTATCCATCAATTTTGCTATACCATGCCCGTGGAGCCTGCTTCAATCCATACAACGCCTTTCTCAACTTGTACACCTTTGTCTCTTTGCCTTCAATTGTAAAACCTTCTGGTTGAGTTACGTAAACTTCCTCTTGTAAATCTCCGTTTAAAAACGCCGATTTGACATCAAATTGATAGACATGCCATTGTAGTTGTACATCTAATGCTAAGATAATACTTACAGTTTCGAAACAGGGTACAAGAGAAAATGTTTCTTCGAAATTGATACCATGTTGCTATGCATAGCCCTTTGCCACAAGCCTGGCTTTGTGCTTTTGTACACTTCCATCTGCGCAAAGTTTTGTTTTAAATACCCACTTCAAACCAATTGCACTTTTACCTTCCGGTATGTCCACCATCTCCCATGTTCCATTCTTTTCGATTGCAGTCAATTCTTCCATCATTGCTCTTTGCCATTCTTCTTTTGTAGCTGCTTCTTCATAGGATATTGGATCTGAAACAGCAAGAGCAAATTGGCAAGACTCGTATATGTCTCTCAAGGATCTAAACTTTCTTGGTGGAGTCTCATCAGAAGACTCTTCATGAGTGGATGAAGAGTTTCGGCTCGGAGTTGTAGCAGAAGAGCTTGGTGATGCTGTGGCTGATGAATTTGGTGACGCCAAAGTGGAATGAGCTGGTGAATTTGTAGGAGTTGGCTCTTGACTTTCACTTGAGGAGATTCCATTTGGCCTAGGAATCTGCTGTTGCATTTTCACCAGCTTGCATTTTCATCAAATACTACATCCCTTCGTATGAAAATCTTGCCACTAAGAGGGTTATATAATCTATATGCTTTGGATTGTGTACAATAACCAATAAAAACACATTTTTCAGATTTTTCATCAAGTTTACGACGAACTTGAGAATTTACCAAAGCATAAGCAATACACCCAAAGACTCTTAAGTGACTTACAAATGGTTTTGTGCCACGCCAAGCTTCAAGTGGAGTTTGATTCATGACAGCCCTTGTGGGAGAAAGGTTCAGTAAATACACTGTTGTTGCTATGGCTTCAGCCTAGAATTGAGTTCAAAGCCCCTTTCTTTGTAACATGCTTCTTGCCATCTCGACAATAGTTCGAATCTTCCGCTTGGCAATGCCGTTTTGCTCCGGAGTGTAAGGAGCTGTCAACTCCCTATGAATGTCATTTGCTTCACAAAAAAGATTAAATTCTGTGGACAAGAACTCTCCACCTCTATTCGTGCGGAGAACTTTGATATAAGATCCACTTTGTTTCTCAACCTTAGCTTTAAAATGCCTGAATTTCTCAAACGTTTCTGACTTGTTTTCCAAAAAATAAACCCAACTCATACGACTATAATCATCAATAAAGAGCAAGAAATAACGACTTCCACCAAAAGATTTCGTATGCATAGGCCCGCATAAATCAGCATGAATTAATTCAAGACACTTTGTAGCCCTCCAAGCCTTTCCAACTGGAAATGGCTTTCTAGTTTGTTTTCCATAGATGCACCCTTCACATAATTCAATAAAGCCAATTTTTGGTAGTCCAAGAACCATACCTTTTTCACTCAACAATTTTAGGCCCTTGATGTTCAGATGCCCATATCGCAAATGCCATAACTTTGAGTCATCTATTCCACCCGTAGCAAGAACAAAATTCTCCATTTTCGAGACTTCTAATGGGAACATTTTATTCTGAGTCATGCTGATGTTGATCATCCTACAACCTGATTGTTTGTCTTTAATAACACATGCACCGTCATTAAACAAAACTGAATATCCACCGGCCATTAGTTGCCCAACACTTAACAAATTATATCCCAAATCAGGTACAAATTGAACATCATGCAAGAGCTTTACATTACCATGGCTAGTTTCAATACCCACTGTACCTTTTCCTTCGATTTGCATTTCTTTGCCATTTCCGAGCTTCACCTTCAACTTTTGTGTCTCATCAAGCTCTTTAAACAAGGATTTCATGCCTGTCATATGATTCGAACAGCCGCTATCTACAAACCAAACATTGCTTGACTTACTGTTAGTATCAAAATGAGCCATAAAAAGCTTACTTTCTTCTACATTTTCTGCTGCATAATTCACTTGTTGATCTTTGAACCAACAATCAGCTTTGATATGACCATATCTCTTGCAATGATGGCATTGAATGCCGTTCTTGTTGTTTCTTTGCTCATTGGACTGCCTTTGCTCACCAAATTGCCTTTGCTCACCAAATTCCCTTTGTTCACCAAATTGCCTTTGTTGCCAGTCAAGTCGTCCTCTGCCTCTTCCGTAACCACGACCACGAAATCCTCCTCTTCCACGGCCCCTAAATGTTGCACTTTGAGCTTCTGCAGTTCTGATGACTGTCTCCTTCACTTGAAACGCCTTTTCTTCGTTCTTTTCAAGCGATCTATTAATTCTTGACTCATGAGCTTGCAAAGACCCCATTAGTTCATCAAATGAAAAAATTGACAAATCCTTAGATTCTTCTATTGCAGCAACTACATGATCAAATTTGGGAGTCAAGCTTCTCAATACCTTTGCAACAACCGTCTCATCAGAAATCTTCTCTCCGTAGGATCGCATTTGACTGACAATTGCCATTGCTCTAGACAAAAAATCAGCAATTGATTCTCCACTTTTCATGTACAAGGTTTCAAAGTCACGTCGGAGCGATTGCAATCTCACCACAATTACTTTTGAATCACCTTGAAACTCCTTTCGCAGAATTGACCAAGCTTGCTTTGATGTGGTTGCCGCTGCAATTCGTGAGAAGACGCTATCATGGACAACCTGTTGAATAATCACTAACGCCTTGGAATCTTTCTTCTTGTTCTCCTTCAATCTGCTTTCTTCATCAGGATCTGGATAGCCTTGCTCTACCAAGTCCCAAAGATCTTGAGACTTGAGTAGAGTTCGCATTCTAATGCTCCAGAATTCATAGCCTTCTCCCTTAAAGATGGGAATAAGTGGCTGCGTGGCACTCATTACATTGCCATTACTGGCCATGGTTTTTCTCTCTAGTGTTTCTCTCAACTCACACTACTCACTCAACCTGGCTTAACCTGGCTCTTGATACCACAATGTTGGAGAAAACATAGACTTAAAGATGTGAAGAAAATAGCACTCCAATTTTCATTACAATACTGAAAACAAACACAGCTATTTATAGACTTAAGATTCAGAAAGTTACTCTACCACTAAAGCCACTAACAGGCACTAACATAGTGCTAACAGAAATTCACTCAGCCACTACAACCACTAACATAGTGGTAACTAACTACTTCAGAAAAATCTGGACACTAAGTGAAAGACTAAAAGACCAAGTCAAATTTGAATCATTCTTCAACAAGAACTACAAGTTGAGGGGGCTTCTTCTTCTACATTTGACCATCTTTGTGCATGTGTGTGTGTGTGAACAACTAATCAAGTTCTGTAACCAGTTTAATTAAACAGTGACATTGCCAATACCCTTGATCAACAGTCAGTTAGGTCAAAAGGTTGATTTTTTCATTGCACATACACTCTATCATGCATCGGTGAAACACAGTGTAGCCGATATTATGGTTACAGTAAACTAAGCTTTACATATAAAAATCAGACCTCAAATCCCTAAATACCATATGATTGATGAAACAGTCCTCTAGCAGTTTTGTATCCATATGGCTACATACAACATGATTCATAGGCTAAATTGGCCTTATGGCCGATTAATATCCCCAACATGAGAAGCAAAAAAAATGCATCTATGCCTTGTACTGATCGAGAGCCAAAATAAGGAAGAGCCCACCTCGGCAGAACTATGACGGGAATCTTCCGTGGTAGGAGGGTGTCGTAGACTACTGGGTGCCCGCCAATACGATCCACGGGGTGAATGTAGTAGACTCTGATTTTCATGGCGATGATCTGAGTCAGTGGAACACGAAACTAAGAATACTCAAGGAGAAGCCTATGGGGTTCAAGGATACACCAGGGTTGCTCTAGCATTTGATCATAGAGTTTGCCTTTGCAGCTCTACGTCCTGTGATCAATAGTGTTATTTACTACATCTTTTAAACTTGTTTTGTTGAAGAAACAACAAAATTAACGTAGTTGTTTACTATCATATTTGAGCATTAATTACGCGGTATTGATCTGATATGATGTGGTTGTGCAGGACAATCGCTGTAGTTCTTGGCAGTATTCATGTATGCAATCAGATGACTACCATTCCATCAGTAACTCTCAATCGACGCCATTTTGGTTAAAAAGTGTCATTAGTACTTCATTTACCCAAAAAAAAAGAACATAAAAAGACTACTTCAACACAGATAGTGGAAACATAAAAACTAAGATAACAAGGAAGGAATAAGTTCTCAAACAGGATCTCTGAAAGCAAGCTACTGATGAATTGCATCTAATAAATCAAACTTCGTAACAAGTTTCTCCCGACTAGAACAAAACTGAATTACAGAACAGCATGAAGAAAAATCTATTTTCTTGGGCGAAACATGTCATGCATTGGCATGGGAACAACCCAAACTGGTGGTGGCTCAATCCTTCCCAAATCACAAGGATAAAACGGTGTAATCGACCCGCTTTTCAAGCTAAACATGCCGAGATCATGGCCTCCATACAAGTAATCCTCGTTCATCCGCTCCCAGTAATCATCAGTAAAGTATATGGAGTTCGCTTCACAGGAGAACTCCTCAGCCGAGAGAGAGACCGATTGATTCCCGCCCAGAAACAACGATTGACCTCCTAAATCTGCCACTTCATCCCATCTATTCTCATCAATATTCAGCCGATAAACTTGAAACCATATTGTTTTATAAGGACAAACCAATGGTTGGGTATCTTCATCAGTAAGTAAGTCCGCTTCGCAGACCGGAACCCCATCAGTCCTTACAAACTCACCAACAAACCTTGCAGCTAGCAGTACATCTCCTGCCGATTCCACCAAGTAAAAACGGCTCGAATAAAGACCTCTCGAGGTTTTCCAGGTCTGGAACGCGCTTTCCGGAAACGATGCTTGTATAATGTCCACTATTTTCCTTGGATAATTAGAAGCATTGAAGTCCCATATCTCGATCATACTACTCTCGCATAAAGCTAGAAGCTTATTGTCATGGCATACAATGTCGCTATAGGGTTTATGCCTCCCTCCGTGATCAAGTTCAGTCCATGTCTCGTCTCCATTCTTGAAAAAGGAGAGTTTTGATTCAAGACCATCTATAACAATGACACCATAAGTAAAAAGGGCTGCTTTGGAGACCAGACATTGTTGTAGCTCCTTCACTGTCATCGATCTGGTAACCAAAGAATTTCTGTACTTGTACGTGACCATAAATTGGGAATCATCACTCTCGTCTTTTTTCGAGACACTCACTATATGTGGGAACGTTTCTTTCGGCGGGAGTTGGACTCGAGAACCCAAGAAAGGGTTGAAGAGTTTGGGGTTTGCTTCTTCGTCCAAAAGAAGCAGCCACCCTTGAGACGAACCGACGCAGAGACTGCTGTCAAGCTCTAGGGCAATGTGTTTGGGGATGTGGATTACCTTGCCTTGAAGACCAAAGAAATATGGAACGTTGCTGTTTCTTGCGCCTTCTTCTGCTTCTACTACTTGAGGTAGAACCAGCATCAGTGGTGCTTGAACGTTATTAGCCATGGCTGTGAGATGATGGAAGAGAAGAGAAGAGAATTGGTTTATGATGGAAGGTTGGCAAGAGCTTCTTGGATTTATAGTGCGGTGTAAGCGTGTGTTGGTGATGCGTAGTTGGAACCGGACTTGGAATCCTTTTGGTTTGGGGAGAAGGAGAATTTTTTTTGTTTTTTGTTTTCGTTTCAACATAGGAAAGGACTAGTAAGTCTAATTTTTTGGAAAGTCACATCAAACTTTTCCCTTATAAATTCTCCTTTAGTGACGATAATTGTCGCTAATTACAGGTCGCGGCACTTCTAGTTGTGCCTAGCACATTTAGACCTACAAGTTGAGGGGGCTTCTTCTTCTAAATCTGACCATCTCTGTGTGTGGGTACAACAAATTAGGTTCTGTAACCAGTTTAAACAATGAGATTGCCAGTACCCTTGATCAACAATCAATTAGGTCAAAAAGGTTCATTCTTTCAT
Organism: Escallonia rubra; assembly: GCA_033065855.1. Classification (NCBI taxonomy): domain Eukaryota; kingdom Viridiplantae; phylum Streptophyta; class Magnoliopsida; order Escalloniales; family Escalloniaceae; genus Escallonia; species Escallonia rubra. The sequence goes on along the minus strand of JAVXUO010001173.1, from coordinate 324,064 downwards.
TGCACATATACCGTATCATGCATGGATGAAACAGAGTGTAGCCGATAATAAGGTTACAACATATTAAGTTTTTCATACAAAATAAGCTGAATATTCCTGGATAACATAGATTGATTAAACAGTGCTGTAGCAGTATGGCTACGTACATGATCATAGGCTTAAATGGCCTTGCGGCCGATTCATTTTTTTAGACCATTGAATGAAAAAAATATTTTGAATTCAAGAATCAAAATCAAGAACATCCCCGTCACGAGAAGCGAAAAAAATGCCTCGCAGTGACCGAGAGCCAAAACGGGGAAGATCCCACCTCGATCGGCAGATTCACGATAGGGGAATCTGCCGAGGTGGGAGGATATTGTAGACTACTGGGTGCCCGCAAATACAATCCACGGCGTTAATGTAGTAGGCTTTTGATTTTCGTGGCGAAGATTCAAGCCGGTGGAACGACGAAATCAAGAATACTCGAGAAGCCTACGGGGTCAAGGATACATAAGGATTGCTCCACGGATGATCAGAGAGTTTGCCTTTGCAGCTATACGTTATCGCTGTTTTTCTTTAACCAAACTAGTTAAAAAAAATTGAAGTAAATAATACTATTTATCACAAGACGTAGAGCTGCAATAAAAATGTGGTTATATTATCTTTTTTCTTACATAAATGCCCTGCAATAACATGTATAAGTCATGCTAATTTCCGTCCATTTTTTTAAGTTCTTTGAATTTGTTTTGATTGTTTAACAAAAGCCACTGCAAAAATATGGAACAAAAGAATTTATACAACCGTATGACCATCACAAAAGGGAAAGGCATATGTGCTGCACGACTCAGCAACTCCAACACCAGTTAATTAGATTAAAGACAAGTAATTGATAGAACATCGAACAGGGTAGAAGACATGCTTCCTGCTCCTGCCAACTTGAGATATGCATATTGCTTCCAGTCAAGTCCAGTTTTCCTTGTGACAGCTGAATGGAAAGATGAACTGCACTAACATTCACAGCCTGTCGATCTTTGTTGCTGTCCACCAGCCACGTCGATGGTGTCAGGGAGGTATCTGCATCATCAACAACAGGATGAAGAGCTCGTTAGCAAAAAACAAGAACAAGATTCTGAAGATACTCGAGAAGTGAAACGGTTTCTTGAAAACAAGATTCTGAAGAGACTCAAAAAGTAGAACCGTTCCTCAAAAACTGATCACCTACTACCAACTTTCATGATTTAGACCTCCATGGTTCCAAGCATCCCAGAGATTCTCATGATTGGATCTTCTAAAGAATATACACATGCGTAGCAACAGAATGTTGCGTATAGAAATTTTTGCACAGCCAGACACTAAAAGATGAATCTTTAGGGATGAATACGCTATACATTAATAATTAGGAATGGATTCAAAATGCAATAACAACTAGGCACAGATACCAAATGCTGTAACAACTCAGATAGTATATGTTCTCATAGAACCAATAGGTAAAAGCAAATTTGAAGGAATACTTACATTTCTTCCTCAGGTTCATTTTTAAGAGCATTTTTGGCTATGCACTCGAAGGCAGCTTCTACATTAAAACCTTCCTTTGCAGAAGTTTCAAAGTAAGGAATATTCCCTTTGGAGGCACACCATGCTCTTGCCTTCTTCTCAGACACCTGAATATTGACGTACAGAATCATAAAGCTGTTACTTCACTACAACATATTTTTACCAGTACACCCGGTGGGCATTCCAAACAAACCCAACAGTAATGGAGTTTAACATAGTTTAAAGCTTCAAATACCCAACAAATAATCCCCAAAGGAAAGATTATTTACCACTCGGCTATTGCCACCATCAACATCAATCTTGTTCCCCAGTACAACAAATGGGAAGTTTTCAGGATCAGGAGGGCTAGCCTGAAAATAAAATCATTACAAAGAAAACCAGAGTCAATAAAATACCAAAATATGAATATACTAGGAGTGCCAACAGATTGTTATCGAGTAACACCTGAATAAGAAACTCTTCTCGCCAGTTGTTGAGGTTATCAAATGATTTCATGACATTCACATCATAAACAAGAACACAGCAATCTGCACCGCGGTAAAAAGCCACGCCAAGGCTTTGAAATCTTTCCTGTCCAGCTGTATCCCATATCTGAAATTATGTGCAGTTGCGTCAAAACAATGCAGTAAATACAGCTCAAAATGGCCAAAAATATTTCCTTTATCAGCTCATGGAAAATAAAAAACAAAGAAACAAAAAAAGAGCATAAGAATTTCAACCTTCTTAGCTCAACTGAATAACATTTCGCTATTTGCTGCTTTATACTAAACAGAATAGAGAGAACAAGAAACCAAATAAGCCCATACATTCTTTTGTCCGCCTGATGTACTGTGAAGCATACTAAAGGACTAATTAAGAAAGGACGTAATGACGACTAGATGCACAAACAGTAGTTTCTATGTGGTTTCTCGAGTCACAGCAACCGACAAAGTGAGCAATGCATTTTCCAAGAGAGCCAAATGGCACGTTAAAGTTTGAGACATGCAAGAATAAGGGGTTTTGTTTTCAAATATCTCCATCTAATATGGCTGGCACAAATTTAATGGTATGAAATTAATTAGACCCAAACTAAGCCTCTTTCCACAAAAATTAAGAGTAGGGAAGGTGACAAAACAGAAGAGAAAATGATAAAGAAATTGCACCACATGCTTTTCAAGGGTAACTCTAGCAACACCTAGATCTAACACAACTAGTCACCAAATTTTCGGTTTGGCACCTGAAGAACAAGATAAGTTTGCCCAAATGCATATTCCACTCGTTCTTTGAAGTCAATGAAATAGCAATTAGTAGAATAAAAGGACATTACAACAGTTTTGGTTCCTACTTAACATGCCTGAATGACAGGGACTGAACTGTGAAAGTAAGTAAGCCAAGAGAAGATAAGGAAAGATATTTGCATTAAGGTCGAGATGGATGATATGGACACGCCTAGACTACGACATCTTCTAATGAAAGTTAGAATAACATTAAGGACAGAGAACTGTGGATGGGGCAATTAATGCTTGGGCTATCACAAGGATGAAGAGTGACCGAAGCCACTTGCGCGAATATGCTGTACTCCTCCTAGCCTTGCTACGAAGGATGAAACCAGGTGGTGGCCTGTTGATAAATTAAGAAGCGGGAATGCAGTAATCTGGGCACTATTGAGATTAAGGAAAAAAACAGATGAGATACCATAAGAATTTCAAACATTACATATGAAGGTCAATGTCGCATTAGAGGAACAAATGAAGGAGCAACAGAGCTTATTACATAATTTGGTCATGGTGTTACAAGAAACAAGCATGCAGAGAAAAAGTTTCAAAAGGCAGCAAAGTTGCTAAGTTAAAGTGTACCGTGATACTAGTATAGGTTACATAGAGAAGATATAGAGGAAAATAGAGTCAAACTGGCTATACTAAGGAAAAGCAAAGCCAGATTTAAATGAACTCAAACCTAAAGACGGTGATTCTTTAAGGCATAAAGGTCAACTGTACAAAGTCATTTGAACAAAAATATCTTCTTACATAATTTGGTCGTGGTGTTACAAGATACAAGCATGCAGAGAAAAAAATTCAAAAAGGCAGCAAAGTTAAAGCGTACAATGATACTAGTATAGGTTACAAATCGTTACATAGAGAAGATATAAAGGAAAATAGAGTCAAACTGGCTAAACTACGGAAAAGCAAGGCGAGATTTATATGAACTCAAACCTAAAGACGGTGATTCTTTAAGGCCTATAGGTTAACTTTACAAAGTCATTTAAACGAAAATTTTGGATTCTTTAAGGCCTATAGGTTAACTTTACAAAGTCATTTAAACGAAAATAATACTGCTGCCATGCATTAGATTTTGGATTCAAGAATGACCAAAGCACTTTGATTCGTTCCTAAAGGTTAGGCCTATACCAACTACCCACTGTACCTCTTCCAATGCCTTTATTGATGGATACCATACTTGGGGCATTAACTAGAAGAACATAACAACCTTGTCAAACTAGAAACCGCAAGGTGTCCATAGTAAGAAGTGCCTTGTACCAAAGATATTTTAGCCAAGATGAGGTGAATACAGGCTTGGACAAGTAGAGGCTACGATGAGTGAAAAGATCTTTGATCAGTTGTCAAATCTCAAGTGCCATAGGTATGTTACGCTACGTGGTACATTTCGGCAAATTTGCAAGCCTGGTTTTTCCTTTCTTCTTTCGGGGCATTTCACTTTTTAAAGCGTGCGCCGACTTTCTCATTCTATATGTTGTTTCTCAATATTACAACTAACAACAATTGGTCTCTCTATGGACACTTCAATTGCGTCATTAAAAGGATTCTATGTTTTAAGATGATAATTATATTACGTCAACTAGACCCTATGACGTGTTCAACTGGTATTTGGGTGGGTCTAAGCCCATTCCCCTTCCGCCACATCCTTCTGTCAGTAAAAAGTGCATTAGTGGCAATATAGTTACAAAGAGTGTGGACTAAGTCGCACCTATTATAAAAAGATCTACAATATCTTACGATATACAAAACAATGAGATAATCAATACAATTAAAAAAAAAAATTGATACAGAATATGTATCTCAATTTCACAATTATGTATCTGGGCACTATTATTTCAGGGAGTTCATAAGAAATGGAAGTACTCATGGAACTAAAGCATGTTGCGTGAAGAACTATCACATTTTCTGCCAATGGTTGTACCTTCTGCATTATATAAGTACCTATGTGCTAAGAAAAGCTGTCATTCTTTTTTGGTTTGTGCTAAGCAGTGCCTTTTTACTAATTTTCACCACTTAGAACATTATGTATTATGACCGTTATACCTGCAGTATATTGGTCTTAGCAACAGCAACTCTGCAGCCCAAGAAAAAGAAGAACTAGCTAATTCTTGACCTAAAAATTCCTCATATAAGAGAAAAAGGGGCTATGTAAATTATAAGGGGAAAAGGGGAAAGATGGTCTATGTAAATTATAAGTAGATAATGCGTATTTTCAACTCATAACATTGTCATCGTACTATGCATATAACAATGGACAAGCTTATACCACATAGGAAAAAAAGGATCCTACTTAACAGCTTACTAGACTTGAGGATTGCTTAATTCATAGATTCCACATAATAATTCAATTACACTACTGGCAGGGCAACTTTTCAGGAGAGGGTCTTCAGCTTAAGTGACAAGGATCCGTCACTGTAAACCTATTGCAATCTAGATCCTGTTATCAACTAAGTTGAGAGGACAACTCAACCTCTTCAAATATCATTGAATATGCGAAATGATAGTGCATATGTTTACTGGACATGGTAGTTAACATGCGTAAAGAGGATGGCCACGAATGGCGGATGATCATGCTAAATAATTTTTAAGGAAGTCTCTCGTATCCATTTAAGAGTGTTCATATATAAGAGGTTTATGGCAAGTTTTATCGTCGTACTTCCTATCACTCACCCAGACACAGTTGCTTGCTGTAACTAGATAAATTTATCTTACCAAAACCTTGTAAAATATGCATATGAATCGCTTGGATCTTATCCATCTATGTCAAAACATTAGAATTGAATAGGATTCCAAATATAATTCCCCATTTACAAAAAACATTAGCATTGAATAGGATTCCAAATATAATTCCCCATTTACAAGTAAACTTGGGGGCAATCAATTAACAAAATGAAACACGTATAGGTTGAACATGACATAAATAAGCAATGTAAAGTTTTGACCTGCAATGTGAAAAGCCTGTCCTCAAACTGGACTTCCTTGGTCAAGAAATCGGCCCCGATCGTCGCCTTGTACTGATTACTGAACTTTCGATTCACATATCTATTCGCAACGATTCAAGGCCCAAACAAGATCCCAATAATCCTCAAAACACCCCTCAATTCGCCAGCAGACACAAAAACTCACACACGAATCACAAAACACACACACATAAATTCAACAACAATTCAAACTAAAAGGATACTGGTTCATCAGAGACGTCTTCCCAACCCTGCCAACAACAATCAATTAAACACCCAAAAGAATTAAAATTTTAATTCCCCATAAAGAGTTCGTGTGTGTGTGTGGGTGAACTGACCCGCTGTCACCGAGGATGATGACCTTGAGGAGCATACGACGACGAGACGCCATGATAATCAGAGATGTGAGATTTGGGAATCGAGGAATTCGGGATCTAGGGTTTGTGAGAAAATCGAATTGAAGAAAAAGGGGTGTTCTACTGAATTTATTTTTTTTAATTTTATTTTGGGTAATGTGAATTATGGGGAATATACAGGCGGCAGATTCTTTGAGAATAAACAAGAAGAGAGATCAACTACCAGTCTTAACTAATTTCTGGCCAGTAACAGGTTACCGCCTTTTTTATTTCAATTTTTTTTTAATTTATTTTTTGTCAGACTGACTTTTTGGTCAAAAGGACAACCTTGACAGGTTGACATTTGGGCCCCACAAAGGAAATTACTAGAGATATTTTTGAGAAATGATTATAATTGCCAAAAACTAATTTAATTTTGAGATAATTTTAGTAAGAGGTCGCTTGGATTTATCCATGATTCTAGTTTGTTTGATTTATTCCTTATATCGAAAATCTCATTTTAGTCGGATAAAAAATGAATTAGCATAAAAAAAAGTAGGATTTTGTTTGTCTCTTTGAAACTATTACTGTTGTAATGTCATTCCAACGTCATTCCACTTGATCTATTTGGTTATCATTTTTTTATTTTTTAAAATTTCTTAGTTAGTTATTATTTCCAGATATAATTTTTAAAACAGCTGAACAAGTCTTTTAGCGATAGTTATAAGCTCACGAACTGAAGTAAGTATTAAAGAAAATTATGGAGTTGTTACCCCATTTTCTTTTTTCGGTTTTTTTGGCCCGGACCCCATAGCAACCTAATCTGAATTGACATGTGGTCACTCCTACAAAGTGAACTTCTATCAAAGGATTAACACCGATTATCACTCGTTTCCTTACATGCGTAACACTGAGTTGTAAAGTCTGTAATCACTTTTAAGGTCAGAACCGAATATCAAAAGATAAATTTTTTATAATTCATATCTAAGCTCCTCAGCTCTATTTTTTCGACACTTACGAAGTCTTTAGAGTTGAAAATAGATATCAAATGGTGAAAAATTGGATCTCAAATATCAATTCCTTTATTTGAGCTCTATTTGTTGCTAAAGTGGAAAGATAAAGACACTTTCAAGATTTTTAGCGTTGAAAGTGGCGTTCAAATATCAATTCTCTTTATTTGTTAACGTACAAAACGACCAAAAGGACATCCTCTTTAAGCAGTCCAAAAACTTTTAGGCATGCATCTTTGTCCGTGTGAACTAATATATCTTATACGTAAGAGAGAAAAACGGGAGTAAAATGTGGGCACGTGCCCACCAGTACCACCTGCTGCCTCTGCCATTACTAACACGTTCATAGAAAAAATTTACAGCTCAATGTTAACTTACTAATTCACTGCAACTAAGCTTTTTAGCGCTTCAATTGAATTGTCAAAATGACCTATAGACCAGTGGGGAAATCACAATTCATTAGACCTTTCGTTACAATCAAATAGAAAGCCACCCCCCCCCCCCCCCCAAAAAAAACACAAATGTATCTGGTGTTGCGAGAAGTGTAAGTGTAAGGATGGCAATAGGACCGTACCCAGCTGATATCTGCCCAAGTGTCACGGGCTGCCCCTTGCACCCGCCTAGCACCGACCCCCCGCGTCCACCCTGCACAGCCCCCCTTCGCCCATCCAACACGCGCCCATGCGCTCTCACAAGATCTTCAAGACACGCGCCCATGCGCCCGTCAAGCACAGTGCCCGCGTGCCCAACTGTAGTGCCCATGCATGTCAAAAGCCAACCGTGAAGATATGAAGATCCGGGCGTGCGTTTTTGCTCAATTTTGGTGGAGATCACCCTTGTATATATTTAAGTTTCCCTGTAAAATTTCAAGTCATTCCGAGTTGTATTTTTCTAAAAAGAGGCACTATGACTCCTCGCACATAGTGACGTCTACTACTGTCACTTAGGAAAATCCTCTTAGTGGTACTATATGGGGAGTACATGTACACCCATACCCGAGAGTCCCTTACTTTGTTTTAGCTTGCCTGTTTAGCTAGATTGCACACTGTGGATGCAAACAAAGCCTTCTGTAAGTTGTAACGATGATGTTGAAGTAATAAGAATATTTGGGACCGTTTTGCCCTTGTGTTAAAATTTACTTCTTCTTTGTGCACTATTTTATGCAATGTTGATGCATTGCTTGCTGTAAATTGTTGGGATTTGTTGACGGATTTTTCTTGCAAGAGGCAAGTTGAGTGCCACACACGGTTTCCTTTGTGCCATCAAAGACCACCGTGTGTCACCAAGCCTTGTGCATCAATCATCAGGCTGTGCTGGCGTGTCTTACAGCTGATCTGTAGGATTTCTTAGGCATGTCAACAACCGGTATGAAGGAGGTCACGTACCAACTTGTACCAAAGGACTACATAATCACAGAGGAAGTTCTTACATGGGAGAGTTCTCCGAATAATAATAATATTATTATTATAATTGTAATAGCCAAATACATACCGTTACTCGAGTAAAAAGTGAAGGAATTCTATCTAGACACCCTGCCAATTGTCATCGCTATCTTTAGATTCTTCTCGCTTAAATTAGGAACTATTGAGTGTACCGGAGACCAATGACTCAGATTATCATGTATTGTATTTAAAAAAGTGACGGGTGTAAAAAAAAAAAAAAAACTTTTACTGTTTGTTTGTGGAGAGATAGATACGACTCCCATATTACAGCAATTAATAGTCCGTAAATGTATTTAGTGGCAATTTTACTAACACTTTTAGCGACAAATTTTAAATAACATTTTTTTAACGTCACTAAATAAAAGCCAGTAAAAAAATTTAACGACAATTGATTGTCGCTATACAAGAATTGTACTTATCTTCTTATAATAATCATAATAATAATAATAATTTGAGTAGTAGCCAAAACTTTTCCAAAAACAAATATAGCAGGAAACCTACATTTGGAGCTCTTACAAGTGCAACACGTTCCGATTCAAATGGTTCATTGCATCTCACAAAAAGAATTGCGCACTTTGGAAGCTATATATGGTGCCACCTTTGAATCAAAAGCACTCAATAAGTGACCAACAAAACCTATTTAATAAATAAACCATATTAAATACAATGGGAGGAAAACCCAATATTAAAAGGGAAAAAGGAAATGTATGTGTTAAATCAAGCAAAACATGCCAATCTCACAATTGCTGAAGCATATATGTTAAAGAAGTTAGCGGGTAGGGATTTTTACAGACCATAAGGGGATCAGGATATGGAGCTTCCACTGAATCCTCGGCTGTCCTTTTTCACCCTTCCCATTTCCATTTCTCCAGTTTGTTGGCCTTCACTGCTTGAGCCCGACGGGATTTAACCCATATTCGCTGGTCGGTCGACTACTCACTGCTCGCCTATGTAGCACGTACACCTCTCCTAGGTGAAGGTATGGTGTCCTAAACGGACGGACACCCCGACACCCTCCGGACACCACCCGACACGTGTCGAACACGGCTCATCAGTGTTGGAAATTTTTTTATTTTTTTTCTAATTTCCAACATCGTGTCGGTCACTTCATCGACGAGTGTCGGACACGGCGTGGAGCAGTGTCGAACCGTTTTGGGGCCAATTTCAGATGTTTTGAACTATTACCGTCTTCTTCTCTCTCACCTCACGGCTGCTGTCTGCCGACCACATCAAGGCTGTCGTTGGTGTTGCCGGAGCTCAGTCGACGAAGATCCGAAGCCGAAGCCAACAGATCTGACGACTACAATCGCCGAAAGGAGAGAAGCCAGATGTTGCCGCTGCCGCTGTCGCCGTCTCTGTCTCCAGAGGTCTCGCCGTCATCCCCCGAAGTCCTCTGTCATCGTCACTAGCCCATCATCTCGTCTAAGTCGTCTCCTTTCCCTCACTCCCTCTCATTTCTGTCCTGTTCTTTTTTTCTTTGCCTTCTCGTTTCTGTCCTGTTCTTTTTTCCTTCCTGTTCTTTTTTTCTTTCCTCTCGTTTCTTTCTTTCTTTTTTCTTTTCACCCTTTGTCGTTGCATTTCCAATACATTAGACTAAATAAATATTGACCAAATAAATTATGACTTCAAACTGAATTTCTTGTTTTGATAGTTTTTCATTATTATTTGTTATTTTAGAGATATATATATATTAAAAAATTGCGGTGTCCTGTGGTGTCTAAAATCTGATTTTTTTTAAAATTGCAGTGTCCAGTGTCGGTGTCATTGTCCGACATCGACACCGTGTCCATGCTACCCAGCTGCTCACGTACTCGTGGCTTTCTAATGCCATCTTCCTGAATTTCTTCAGGGCCTCCTTGTGCTGGGCGATGTCATAAGTCTAAACTTCCATGAGAACTATATACGGTGTTGTGTCCAGGCTTTATTCCTTGTTTAGATCAGAAAGGGAAACATCTCCTTCCAAGGCCCGGACCACCTGCATAACTTCCACGGGTTAATTAAGATAGAAAAAATTGAAGTATCTTGCTAGTTGCTTCTAGCCATCAGACCAAAATCTAAGTTTCACCGAGCTTTGAAGCTAATTGCCCTGGTCCCTCAATCAATGTGAATAAGATGTAGTGGAACGCCCTATGTAGCACGGACACCTCTCCTAGGTGGAGGTATGGTGTCCTAAACGGACGGACACCTCGACACGTGTCGGACAAGGCTCATTGGTGTAAGAATTTTTTTTTTTTTAATTTTCGACACTGTGTCGGACACGGCATGGAGCAGTGTTGGACCGTTTTGGGGCCAATTTCAGATGTTTTGAACTATTACCGTCTTCTTCTCTCTCACCTCACGCCGTCCTCTTCTCTCTCACCTCACGGCTGCTGTCTGCCGACCACATCAAGGCTGTCGCCGGTATCACTGGTGTTGCCGGAGTTGTCGTTAGTGTTGCCGGAGCTCAATCGACGAAGATCCGAAGCCAACGGATCTGACGACTACAGTCGCCGAAAGAAGAGAAGCCAGTTGCTGCTGCTGTCGCTGTCGTCGTCTCTGTCGCCAGAGGTCTCGCCATCGTCGCCCGAAGTCCTCTGTCACCGTCACTGGCCCACAGGTCTCATCTCGTCTGAGTCGTCTCCTTTCCCTCACTCCCTCTCGTTTCTGTCCTGTTCTTTTTTTCTTTGCCTTCTCGTTTATGTCCTGTTCTTTTTTTCTTTCCTCTTGTTTCTTTCTTCTCCTTTTTTTTCTTCTCCCTTTGTCGTTGCATTTCCAATACATTAGACTAAATAAATATTGACCAAATAAACTATGACTTCTAACTGAATTCCTTGTTTTGTTCTGATAGTTTTTCATTATTATTTGTTATTTTAGATTGTGAAATATATATATATATATATATATATATATATATATATATATATTAAAAAATAGCGGTGTCCAAAATCTGATTTTTTGAAAATTGCAGTGTCCGATGTCGGTGTCAGTGTCCGACATTGACACCGTGTCCGTGCTACCTAGGGAACACCTAACTTGGCTAAATGCACGAACGCTTTCAAGATTAAATGCCAGTCGACATACTTGGCTCATTCGTGGACGGCGCCGTGATGAATGCTGCACACAAGCAGCAGCACAAGCAACCATGCGAGCCATCTCATTTTGGTCGTAATCATTCTGCAACCGTTGATCGACAAGTGTGTCAAAGTTTCCCTCTTCCAAGGCTCGGGTGAGCAAGGGCCTTGCCTGTAAGTCAAAGAAACCTTTTGAGTATTAATGACTAACCTCCGGGTCTCATGCATGTGAAAAAGAAAAGAAATATAGCTTCCTATCCGCAACCACAAATTGAAAATCAGCCCTCAAAGTGCCCACAAACGCAACAAAGAAGAAAGCCGAAGCAAAGACGTTGTAATAATTTGCAGATGATCTGATCACAACAAATTATAGGCATTCAAAACAAACATAGAATTCGTCGTAAGTCATTTCCTACTCACCCAGTCTACCAAACTGTCATCCATGGAAGTTTGATGTTTATCATAAGGTCGGCGTCCAGTGATCATCTCGAGAAGCATGACCCCGAAGGAGAACACATCCGACTTCTCCGTAAGTTGCCCAGAAGCAGCATATTCTGGAGCTAGGTACCTAGAGGTGGTAAGCATATGAGAACGTGATGGCATTCGATTGAAACTGATATGCTCATAGTGATGATAAGATTAGGAATAAGGAGAACTCTACAAAGGTCCTTTGAAACTTGGCACTTGAGAATGAAAACAGAGCACGAAGTGATAATAGTATATGCTGTAGCTAAAGCAGGAAATTGTAAAAATGGGAATTTCCACTAAAACGTGAAATGAGAATTAAATAAAATCACTTGCTCAAGCTATGCTGGAATTCCTAGAAAGAAGACAGCAAAAACAATGCAACTGATCCAGCTAATGCCTTGGATATCACCGGTCAAAACTAGAATACATAGTGACATACAACATAATGAGAACTATTCATACCCAAAAGTTCCCATCACCCGGGTCGAGATATGGGTAGCGGCATCAGAAGTAAACTTTGCAAGTCCAAAATCTCCAACCTGAGCCAATTGTCCATGTTAATTAATCGTATTAGACGCACCAATCAAGAAGAATCTTAAACTTCCAACCAACTATTTGAGCAAGTTTTTTTTGTAAAACTGATAAATAGGTCATATCACTTCTGTAACTAGGACTGGTTGAGTAGCAGTAATCATCACTAATAGCATATGAAGATATCTAACATTTACGATTCCAAGGCAGTGAAATCCAAGCCCATATTGGCACTAGGCCTATGTGATATACTTACTACACAGACAATACAATATAACCGACGGGCGATATACCAAAGAGAACCCTACCTTCACCTCAAAGTTGAAATCCAGAAGTATATTAGCTGCCTTAATATCACGATGTATGATTTTAGGATGGCCTGAAAGTGAAAATTTACTGAAGTCAAGACATAGTGATTCCAATTTCCACCAGATTAGCACCCGTCAGTTGCTTTTGTATATGAAATGCATGTGAGAAGAAAGCTTACAGTCCTCATGTATGTATGCCAGCCCTTTTGCAGAGCCTAGAGCAATTCGCAATCTTGTAGACCAGCCCATTGTAGGTCTCCCCTTTCCTGAAATTAGTGATTTTCTTTTTAGTTCTTGCAACAAAAGCATTTATATAACATAAACTAAGGTTATGTTTGATAACACTTTTTTTCTTGTTTTCAGTTTCCAAAAAATAAAAATTAAAGAGCAGCTTAATTTATTTTTCTTACAAAAACAAGTGAGTGTTTGATAATCCAGTTTTTCTTTTGAGTTATTTTTTTGGTGTTTGATAACCTATTTTTTATTTTGAGTTTTTTTTTTTGGTTGTTTGTGGTGGTGGCCGGAGTTGGGAGGGTGGTGGTGGTGGTCTAAAAAAATAAACTAAAACTGAAAAAATAAACTCATTTTTAGGGTTTTTTTTTTCTCTTAACTAAAGAAGAAAAAAAGAAAAATGGTTATCAAACGCAACTTTTTTTTCCAGTTTCTAAAACTGGAAAAAAAAGAAGTGTCAAACAGGGCCTAAGATAAAGTATTTTTTACGCAGTGAGCTCTGGACACTACCGCTAACAAATATCATTGTTGACTATTGACTAACATCAAACAAGAAGTCGCGACACTGAGAAAGAATAAGCATCCTGTATTACTGACAGAATCAAATCCCTCAAAACCTTCATGCTTTGCCATAAACAAGTAAAATTATCTGGGAAATGAAAATCGAAAAAGTTGTGACGAATCTTCTTCAGCAAAATTCATCACTAATCTTAATACTGATGCCGCAAGTACAAACTTACCATGTAAGTGGAACTCCAACGTGTTGTTAGGGACAAACTCATAGACAAGAAGTCTTTGGGATCCAGTCATGCAGTACCCTACTAGTGAAACAAGATGTTTGTGGTGCACTCGGCTAATAATCTCAATCTCTGCCTGAAATTCGCGCTCCCCCTGTCCACTGCCAGCTCTCAGCTGCTTAACTGCAACCTCTTTCCCATTTGGAAGGACTCCTCTGTGCACAAGCCCAAAACCACCTTGTCCAAGGAGATTCGCATCGGAGAAACCATCTGTTGCCACTGCCAATTCCTCATAACTGAACGTGCTCTTTGAGAACCCTAGGGATGGTGGTGGAAATGGGTTTGAACCACCAGAATAATTGGACCCAGAACCTCGACTGCTGCTCATGGAAGGCGGCGGCGGAGAGGCCTGAGGTGAAGGAGCTCGTACAGGTGAATGTGGCGGCCTCGATACTGCTGCCGGTGGAGGAGAGGGTTTCGGTGGCATTGTGATGACATGTTGTCCAGGTGGTGGGGCATTATGTTGCCACTGCTGTGGTTGTCCACCGTAAGGGTCATCTGGATAAGAACAAGACACCAAAAATGAGAGAGGAATCAAACATATCATGCCTAATTCATCAAATATATCATGCCTAATTCATCAATGATCCATAAGGAAAAAGCCTACAACTTTCATTTCAATGTCAAACAAGACAATTCCAAAACTGAACTCATCTATGAACTAAAAAAGAACTTCAACTTTCCAATCAATCAACATGCATTTTTGAAGTACAACCTGAAACCCAATATAGAACTAAATTCCCAATGGAGAAAACAAGAAAATAACAGATTTCCAACTACACCCTAACCCTACAAACCCAATTAGAACTAGTTACGCTCTCTTCAAAACCCACAAAACCCAAAATGAATAAAACATTCAGCATATTAGGCATTCAAGAAAATAAGTTTCACTAAAGTTTTCACCTTTAGGCCCAGGTGGAGGTGGCACACAGTACCCGGCAGGCCTCTGGTCTCTCCTCCTCTTCTTTTTATAGCACACGAACAAAATACTGATAAATGCAAGAATCAAAACACCCCCAATTGCGATCCCCACCACCAGCCCAGTCGACAAGCCCGACGAGCTCGAAGGCGGCGACGATGGAGGAGGAGAAGATCTCGTCATTTCCGACAGAGGCGGCGGACTGCGAGTCACATCCGGAGGAGTGGGCGGCAGCGGGGGCGAGGACGACGGGGTGGACCGAGTGGGCAGCGGAGAGTTGGTGGGTGACGGGGTCGGCGGCGGAGAGCTGGTCGGGTAAGGAGTCACCGGTGAGGGAGGGTAGGAGGATGGGAGCTCCGGAGGAGGGAGAAGCGAGGAGGCGAGCGGCGGAGACGAAGTGGGTGACGGGAGAGCCGGCAGCGGGGCTTCGGGGGACGGCGGCGACGTGTAGTAGATCATGAGAGGCGGCGACGTGGAGTAGATCGTGAGAGACGGCGGCGGGGCTTCGGGGGAAGGCGGCGGGGCTTCGGGGGACGGCGGCGACGTGTAGTAGGTTGAAGGCGGGGGCGGCGTAGAGGTGGTCGGGGAAGAAATCACCGGTGGGGTAGGGTAGGAGGATGGGGGCTCCAGAGGAGGGGGAGGCAAGGAGGCGGGAGGCGGAGACGAAGTGAGTGACGTGAGAGTTGTCCGCGGCGACGTGGAGTTGCTTGACGGTGGCGGAGCAGTCGGCGTCGCAAACGACATTACGGGATCACTCATCACTCTATACAATCCTGTGCTTCTCTGTGTGTGTGTGTGAGTGTGAGACTGTGAGTGTTCACAAGGGGAAAGATAGGGTGGGTGGGTGGGACATAGCTAGGACATTTCCACGGTCTTTACTCGCTGTTCCGATAGACTGGGCGTCTGTTTGGTCGTTCACGTTTGGTGGGGGTCCGCTTTCTGATTATTTCTCACTTTGTTTTTCTACTATGAAATCCCAGCTTTTGGGTGTGTGTGTGAGTGTGGCCCCTATCATGTTCTCCATCACCGGTCGCCTCCTTCCCCACCACTTTTTTTGAGGAAGCCGTCGCGGTGGACTCGTTCGTTTGCCCGCTCGATCATTCAAAAACGTTAAATAAATTTTACAATAATTATTTAAAAAATTCTGACCTATTCCTCCGTTGCATTAGCCGTTATTGATTCACCAAACTTAACTAGTTTGAACTAATGGTCAGAGACCATGTAATATTTAATCTAACTTTTTATGATATTGTATAATCGTAGATATTGTCGAGGCATTCCAATGAACGAGATGAACGCGGAGTACAAATGGTCTTTTAGTTGTTACACCACGAGAACATATGCAAAACAAGGTAGAAAATGTTTGTGTTTTGGCTTAACTTTTACTGTATAATTTTTTGTTTTTGAGTTTTTCAGTTACTTATGATTGTGAATGGCATAGGGAGACTATTTTTGAAAGGTTGCCGGCTATTTACATACTTTTTCTTGTTAAAGAGCTTAATAAATGCAATGTTGCACTTTTAGTAACTAACGAGTCTGAAAATAACAATAGAAAGTCTAAACTCATATCTTATTTTGTTTATTGCAACTTATATTTATTAATCGTAGATATCTGACCTATTAGCAACACAATTTAGTGTGAACAAATTATGTGAAGGTATAGATTGAGATCTTTTTCTAAAACACACAAGCCTCTCATGTATTAAGGAGGACATGTAGTCACTCACGCTACTGTGTATTCAAGATGCTCGCAACACCATCCGAGTCATCATACTGCTAAATTTAAAGAGTTAAGTTCATTTATCTAGTAGTGCCAGCTAGTTCAGCTGATAAAGTCTCTTGACGTAATACCGATAGAACTAATTAGTAGTGCCAAAACATGTATTTAAACTCTACTTTCACATTCATTTGACATAATCTGCCCTTACCTTCATCCATATTTATCCTACTTTTTTTTTTTCAAAAGAACCCACCCAAAAAAAGAAGAAGAGATTCAGTATATATAGGACAGAAGGAATTAATAGCAGAACTAGGAAGTTGGTCTAATTCCTTGGTATCCAAATGGGTTTAGGTCAACTTAGGGGGTCCTAACCAGGCTCCTAAAGTGAGATTCATCACAGCTTTGCATCCACTCCTTTGGATTCCTATGTATGTGTTTCTTAATTAGCATTGCCCAAGATGAGCTTTAAGTGGCACATACATTGCTTCAGCTTGGGGCAGTCAATAGAATCTTGACTGAGAGTCTAATTTATGGTTAGAAGGAATGTTTTCATTTGTGTCTTCCTCTTCTTGAGGCACAAAGAGGCCCTATTCCATTACCATGGCATGTTGCACCCACCCTCTTCTGTCGAAGGGAATTTACTTTCACATGGCGAGGCCAGGGGGAGGGAGAGGGACAGCGAGAGAGAGTATTCAACCGTAACTCATTGGACCGGCACGGTTATTTTGTGGTCTAAACCTTGGCGAGCGAGCCACAAAAAACGAGTTATTTTTTTGCCTAACCTTGATGCGGTCATTAAAACTTGACTCTAGTGAGCTACTTTGTTTGATTCGATCACATACGAGACTACAAAAACGAGGATAATTAAAAGCTAGACGAGGATAATTACAAATCCACACACACACACACATATATATTTGAAAGCCTTTATTAGTTTCAATTGGAAAAGAAAAAAATCCTTCATCCAGTTCCTGTATGTGGGATGTTTGTTCTGAGATTTTCTAGGCAACTTTGTCTAAGGATAAGCAAAAGAGTTAATTACGCGATTGACCACTGTACTATTAGGCAAATTTCACTTTGACAACTGGACATCGATTTGTGTCATAGTAATCACTAAACTTTGAAATTCGTTTCAATTAGGCCACTCCGTCAAATTAATCTTGACCGCGTTAGGTTATTTAGGGGTATATTGGTCTTTTTACGCTAGTATTTATGAATTTTCCTTTTATTTCTCTATTTTCCCTCTCTCTCTCTCTCCCTTTTCTTTCCATCACTGTCCACTGCCAAACCAAATAAAAGGGGGAAACACTAGGCTAACAGGCACTCAACTATCGTGCCACGTGATCATTTCTAGACCAGAAAGGTGATATGATTAACCAAAAAATCCCCTCACAAAAATGTTGTTCTAACTAGTGAAGAGAAGCTCCTTCCTATTTGAAGCCTCTTCACAGAGAAAACTACCATGGTTCCACTCAAGCAGGCTTGGCCAAAGGCTACTCAGAAAGTGACGGCCCCAGTTGCACAAGGCTCCCGCACTTGCTGGGTCTGAAGAGGGCTGATGTACGCAGCTTTACCTCCTCTATTGCAGACAGGCTGTTCATTTGTTTTGAATATGTCACCTCCTAGTAACGATGGAGCAACCTTACTTTGAGCCATTGGCCCAAGGCTCAACACCTCAACCCCCAGTTAAAAAATTTATGAACTCGACATGAGCAACTCTCTTTCCTGAAATAACAAGACTAAAATCATTTAAGACACAAGATAGGATGCACCGAAGGTTTTAATTAGTACACCTCTGCACAAAATAAGAGAATCTATCAACAGAAAAGGGGAAAAGGAGAAGTAACAAATGCCGCCCCTATGCACACGGCGCGACTCTGAGTTAGGAATCCAATTCGGCGTTAGGCTCTCACTTCTCAGATTTGATATTTGCTATTTTCAATTCCTTTTTGGTCTTTTAAGTTTGTGAAGATATATTTGGAAAAGACATGGTTTTGCTTGGTGGGCCCAAACTTTGCTATGCTTATGCTCTTTCCCAATCTTCACACCCCGTCTCACTCCACGTTAACACAAGCCAAGTGCATGCTCATAGATTTGGTTGGGCTGTATATCCATGCGCCACTGTTGATTGAGCTGAAAGCAAGGTGAATAAGAAGAAGATGAAAAAAGAAGGTGAACAGTGAATGGACGGTTGTACTCCTAAATAAACGGACTTAAATTGACGGAATGACCTGATTGAAACGAATTTCAAAGTTTAGTGGTTACTATGACACAAATCGATGTCCAATGGTCAAAGTAAAATTTGCCTAATAGTACAGTGGTCAACCGTGTAGTTAACTCTAAGCAAAACTCAGGAACACACACACCCATAAGCCATAGAGGGTGAGGGTGAGGGTGGGGTAGTGGGGGGAGGGGGGGGGGGGGTGGAGAGAGGGAGAGAGTACACACGAATGAATAATTGCCAGCAGAATAACTCAACTGTTGTGAAAGAGAAGCCTTTAACTAATTTTTTTGTCTTTAAAAAAACAAAATTAATAATAAATGGAAAAACTCTATTTGACTTTATGGCAGCTCTAGCTATAATTTCATTCACTTCAGCAGGTGCCTATTGAGCAACTGCCCAACCTGTAATCTTTATCCAAATTTTGCTATGATGCCATGCCTGTAGATAGAGAAATATGAGGTCTTAGAATTATAACAGTCTCACTGAGTTTCACGAGCAAAGACTAGAGTATGTTCTAAAATATGGCAGTTACCTATTTCCCCACCTTTTCAGAACTAAGTATCCAGCCAATTGCTCAAACCGATCCCAGTACATCATCAAATTTGTGAATCAGCTGTGTAAGACTAGGTTGAGGAACGTCGACCAAACGCTCCATTTGTTGCAGCTGGTCATAAGGAGCGATCTGCACCACAAGAAAGAAATGAGAACGGAGTTTGGAGCATGGACGCAACATCTAAAAAGCCAACCGCACTTTGCCCTGGTTTTACTTTCCGAGGCATCATCTTTGTCAAAGCACTCTAGAGGGTAATACATACACGAGGAAGGTCAGTAAAAGAGTATGCGAATTGGATACTCCAACAACATTAAAAGTATATAACATTGCAGAGGACACTCCCACACATACACGCACTACTCTGCAGTTACGGATGAAGATGAAAAAAGGGAATCCTAGACAAAATTACTTTCAAATTTTGATCTATGCTAAGCATTCAACGGAAAATATGGTGTTATTATAGTGTCATTCCATAATGCTTGAGTAAATCTAGAGTAAAGGAAAAGCCTTCAAAGAATGGCATTACTTGACTTGTAGAAGCATCAAATTCATATCTTGGTTCAGTACTACATTTTCAAGTTATTTATTTTTGCGTTATCCATCTACTCCTACACTCCTAGCACGGTATGGTGCTGCTGTTATGTTTGCAATTGGTCATAGAATTTAGGGTGGTCATAGTTTGACATCTCTTCTTACATAAAGGTCCCTCTGAAAGGAAATCCTCTAAAATCTATAACCATTTAGAAATATAAAATCATAAGGGTCAAGTCACCTGGCCAAATCCATCGGGCCATGTTATTGATACAGCATAGTTTCCCATGGGTCGGATTTCTGTAGGTTCAATGTCATCTGCAACGTCGGTATACTGCAGCTTCTGCTCGCCAGTCCATTCATCCTATCGAGCCAGAAAAAGGAGTAACTAAAATTGTTGAAGAAGACAAAAACACAGTAACAACTGGAAGTTTCTAAGGTCAGAAGTGCGAATCGCGACATCCAGAAAAGGATAAGGATGGTCAAGGGCCTTCCTCAGATTATGCAGCACAAAGACTTGACCATGAAGTCGCAAATTCATGTTTTAACTGTGAGTTACACTAAGCCCTATAATGATGAAAGCATAAGCACCCAATATCAGAATTCCCTTGATACCATTACTGAGTACTTCATCTTGTTTACACCTCTCGTATGGTTTCTAGAAATAAACATTAATTGCCGCCTCATGTTTCCTTTGCCAGATTTTTTCTGTTACAAGACGAAGAAATGAACCACGAATTTCTAGGTTGTGCATTGTTTAGTAGTTTCGTTTTGGCCCGAAGGAATCTCCAACAATACTTTCCTGAATCTCTAGCCTTCAGCTCTTGATGCAGGACTGATCAATCTCTAAACCTAAACAACAATATGAAAAGTTTGATGGGGTGCTAGATGGTCTGTGATCACTGAAGGGACCAATAAAAAACTTCTTTCTGCTGTCTAGAGGTAGAGGGTTGCTGAATGCCAATTTAACTACAAGTACAAATAATGAAACAAAAATGAAGTGGAGACAAAACTAGGAAAAGTATGTTGTTCATGATGAAACTCTTACTGTGATGTGTGCATATGGAAGAGTCTTTGGTTCAATGACCAAAAGAACTGACTGGCAGGATAATTTTGGTGGCAAGTAACAGTTTGCATTAGCATTTGGACCCAAATCTGGCCCAAATTGTTCTAGTGATTCCAGAATTCATGAGCTCATGACTGAAGCTCATTCTACTGTCCAAAAAAGATACACTATGCTCCCCCGATCCTCTTACAATAGAGAGTAAGGGGGAGAGAGTGTAAAGGTTTAGGTTTTATTTGCTTTCCTCCCTTTCCTTCCTCATTAGTTATCCTCCAAGCCAAACGCATCACAAATCTAGTGACAGTACCTTTTCAAAATATTGTAAAGATAGAAAACAAAGCTGCATCTGAGCCAATTTCTATGCAATTATTTTCCTGAGACTCTTCTTCCTTTGCAACACCACTGTTGTTTGAAGGACTTAGACAGGTGCTGGCAGCTAGCCCTGTATTATTTCCTTTATCACATGCTTTACAATGAAATTGAAAAGGGTGTCAAGGTTTATGTGGTAAAGTGGTAGACCATCCAAAAGTGGATCCGGATCCACTGTTGTGGCTAGGGTTACAGCAGTGGTGCTGTAGCCCAGTCACAGCCGTCCGATCCTTATGGATGGGAGGGAAGGGTTTAGATCAAGCCACGTCACCCAGCCTTTAATTCCCCGCATCTACTCTGTCTGCACCAACCACCATTCACTCACTCTCTCTCTTTCTCTCTCTCCAGTTCCTTCTGTCGGCGGCTCCTCATGCCGTCCACTTTCCGACGAAGACACGGCGACGCCACATCCACCGGTGAATATTCCGGCGACGCATCTACCAAGCATCCTAGCCATCCTCTTTGACCCATTTCGATCGAACGGCTGTTGCTGGGGTTACAGCATGCCTGCTGTAACCCTAGCAACAGCAAGTGATCCGGATCTTCCAGAAGTCCGTGAAACTCAATCATCTCACACTAAATTGTGCAGTTTTAAGTTTTGTTTCATGTGCAGCACAAAGCCAGAGTACTTTTATTGTAGGATTTGATCATACATGCTATATTATCATGGCCGATGACTGTTTACAAAACAGTAACATCCAAAGACAAACAATAGTAAAGCGTTTCTACATACCACACTTTAGGGATTTGGATCCCCTGCTGTAACCAGCAGGGGTGCTGTCCATATTGCTGAGAGAGAGGGAGGGGAGAGAGAGGGAAGAGAGAGAGTAACCATGGTTTGGATCCCCCTCTCTCTCTCCTCCCTCTCTCTCAGCAATATGGACAGTACCCATGGTTACAGCAGGGGATCCGGATCCACACTTTGGGCAGAGCGGTCATTCCGTCTAACAGTTGTAGGATGTAGGAGAAACTCTTCATCTGAGTCAGGTACTTTCACCTTGATAGCCTTGATGGATCTATCATAGGTGACAGCTGTTGACACTGAAGAGCAAAAAATTTCTCAGTATAATGCAAATCTGCAGAACCGTCAATTTCTTATTAACACAGCCCATCACCAACCCTAATACTTGTGCCCACATGACCATAGCATTTTCCCTATAGAGTTCATAAACACTTCAGCTGTATATAGTTCTGAAAATCTTTTTCTAAGAATTAAGAACCAAAACCCTTGAAGTTGAATAAGTCAGCTTAATTGGTTGCCTCTAGATATACCTTTGGCTTTGTTACTTGAAAGACAACATTAAGTTACCTTTCCTGTTCTTTTTTTCTTTCCTCTCGTTTCTTTCTTCTCCTTTTTTTTCTTTTCTCCCTTTGTCGTTGCATTTCCAATACATTTTTTATTTTGAGTTTTTTTTTTTGTGGTGGTTTGCGGTGGCGGTAGTGGGGGGTGGCAGTGGCCGGAGGTTGCTGCCGGCAGCCGCCAAAGTTGGCCACCGGCCGCCGACAGTGGTGGCCGGAGGTGGATACCGATGGTGGTGGTGGTCTCAAAAAAAAAAACCAAAACTGAAGAGGGGGAAGGTAGGAGGATGGGGGCTCCAGAGGAGGGGGAGGCAAGGAGGCGAGAGGCGGAGACGAAGTGTGTAAGACCCCAAATAATATATAATTAATTATTTTAATTCTTGGGCTACTTTTGAAGTTTTAATAATATTTTAGAATTCCTTTTGAATAAGTAACATAACTTTAGGGGCCTATAGAGTAATTTACCAAGTTTAGAGAAATAAAAAGACTAGTTAGTTTGTGTTTTATCGTTAAATTAAGTCTGATCTTTTAGAGAGAGGAAAAGAAAGAGAAAACTAGGGTTTTGGAGGATTGCAATCTTCTGTGCACAATTGGTAAGATTCTTGAACCCACTTTTGATTATAAGGATAAATTAGATGATATTAGAATTGTGGTTGTTAAGACTTTAACGTAAGTGGGTTAATTATAATATCTAGGTTTTGAGGTTTTCGGAAGCGATCGCAATTTGGTGAAGACTATTATATAAATTTGAGGTAAGGGTTTCATACATACATCTACTTCTCTTCATCGATAAAAGTGTCATATTTTGTAGTAATTGTTTGGGTTGAAATTTCAGTTGCGATTGGTGGTTAGCTACGCAATTCCTTGGATTACGTACAAAGTAAATTGTCGGACGTGTTGTTGTTCTTTGACGTTTTCTTCTTTTATTTACTCATAACTACCTCAAATCAACTCGGATTGAAACGATTCAATTTCTGTTGAACTCTGATTTTTGTCCTCTTCGATTTGAGTCTAATATTGAATATATTTTGAAGTCGTTAAGATATCGTTTCTGAAATTCAAAGTTTTGATTCTTTGTCGCTAATACTTGTTTGAGATACTTTGATGTCCATTGGACCTCTTTGAATTGAACTAATGTTAGAACCTTCACGTGCTTAGGTTAACGTGATGCCATGACATGATATGGCAATTGCTACCGGTATGCAAACTTTGAACTTAGAACCTTCACGTACTTAGGTTAACGTGCTTTACAGTCACGTATTACGTGATTGTATCGTATTCGATTATTAGTTCAATTATTCGAATGTGTTCTTTTAACTTTGACTTTGATTTGACATTTGATATTTTGGAATGTCCCGAAGTGAGATTATTGGTCGTGCTAAGATTTTAAATCGTCTTTGCACTTTGTTGTCATATGTTTTGTTGGACTCAACTACATATTATTGGATACCTGCGTTGTACTCCGTGGGTGTGTGCGTGTGATCTTTGCTGGGCTTTGTGCTCACCCCCCTTTCTCTCCCCATTTCCAGGTAGTTAAGCTGAGACGGCTTAGAAGAGTTAGTAGCATTATGCTTAAGCTTGGAGTGAACTTTAATTGATAATTTTCTTAGTAGCTTTGAAATAAGAACCATGTAATAGTTTTTGATTTAGTGACTTTTGGTACCCCAATGTTTGGGAAGTGACTATTGTTATTAGATTTCCGCTGCATTTATTAGACTTTGAGAATAAATACAAATGCTTTTGATTTGGGATACATTTAGAGCTCTGATTATCATTTTGAGGTTATGTTATTGTTAAATTCTTTAGGTCTTGTTATTTTGAGGTCCGCCTCCGGGTCGGGGCGTGACAGATTTGGTCCGCCTCCGGGTCGGGGCGTGACAAAGTGAGTGACGTGAGAGTTGTCCGCGGCGACGTGGAGTTGCTTGACGGTGGCGGAGCAGTCGGCGTCGCAAACGACATTACGGGATCACTCATCACTCTATACAATCCTGTGCTTCTCTCTCCAGATTCGTAGAGAGAGAGAGGGGGGGGGGAGTGAAATTTTAGTACTTACGAGTAGAACGAATTTTTCTTTTTTGTGTTTTTCGCTTTTGTTTTTGAAAGCTGAATGTGAAATAGTTACAGGGACTCATTGTGTGAGTGTGAGTGTGAGCGTGAGCGTGAGTGTGAACAAGGGGAAAGATAGGGTGGGTGGGACATAGCTAGGACATTTCCACGGTCTTTACTCGTTGTTCCGATAGACTGGGCGTCTGTTTGGTCGTTCACGTTTGGTGGGGGTTCGCTTTCTGATTATTTCTCACGTTGTTTTTCTACTATGAAATCCCAAAAGCCGCCGGCTTTTTTCTTGTTAATTGTTTTTGTCAAAAAGAAATTACTTTTTGTCTTGTAAAAAATTGGGACCACAACTATGAAATTGATGAGTATTGATCGAGTGCAAGGCTGCTCGTTTATTATTTTTACATGTAAGGTGTTTTCACTTTTTTTTGGAACCGCCGCTCACTCATTTTCAGAAAAAGTAGTTATGAGAAGTTTCTCAAAATGATAAAAGTATACAATCATATTTGTTAACTAAATACAAAATAATAAATATTAAAATGATAAACGAACAAGCCTAAGTTATCATGTCCCATTGAAGTAGTGTCATAAAAAGCAAGGAACGTGGTTTTCTTCAGAACCAACGATCGATTTAGCTACATTATTTTTCGATATTTGATTGCAGTCCTGCAGTAAGCTTAGGGGCTAGGGCCGTAATCGAAGTTAGCTCGTGATCGTCAGTTTATATGCTTGTCTGAATGCTCATAAGTGACCGACTCTCAATGTAACCAAATCAAGTGTTGACGAAGTGTGAAGCGAATCAAGCAACTCAGGACTTATCCTTATTCAAAGCATACTCGAAACTAGACGAGTCAAGTTCAATCACATCTTCGTTATTGGATAACTGATCAACCATGCTTGATTTCTGAACTTGGGTGAGAATGAAGAAAGGAAAACAAAGAATTCCAGGTAGACAAGCAAGAAGAAATGGGGTTAGCTATCAGAAAGGAGCTTCCCCAACCGCTCAGCTAACACCAAAATGGACAGCAAGGTGACCATATTTGGTTAGGGCTGTATACGTGCTCTTCTCTGAAATGTAGTACCAAAAAAATAAAAGAACCTTTTTGGGTGACAAAAGCAAGAACCCTTTGACTAAGAAATAGCTAGTGGTATTATTGCGGTTATCCGAGATGATAAAGGAAGTTCTTTTGCGGGTATATCTATGAAATATACGGATTGAATAACCTAAACCAATGGCGGCTTGGGAGGCAATGACTTTTGGTGCGGAATTTGAATTTAGGGATGTAATCGTTGAAGGAGAAACTGCTTTCATACGGTTTTCGAGGATACATATATTGACCTATCAAATATAGGAGGGAATGATTGAAGACGGAAAGACAGCTTGTGATTCTTTCACAACCATACAGATTTTCTTGGTTAGCCAAAATAGAAACATGGTGGTGGCAGATCGGTTAGCCAGATTAGTTAATTGAATTATCAGGTTCAAATTAAGGAGCACCACTTTTTGTCATGTCCAACATCTTAAACATTGTACCCAACATTTTTTATCAAGAATATCGCACTTCTATCAAAAAGAAAGAAAGAACCATGGTGCACATGCATGCAACGTCCGTGTTCTATACATGCACTTGAACTAATGTAAATATAGCGATCTCTCGAGAATGCCATCCAATACTCCTCTCCTCCCTTAGAAATTGGGTGCAAAATTTTTGGGACTAACATAAAAGCGAGGTAATTCGAATAGGAAAAACAAAATAGTTGTCATCAACTAAAACAATTTGTTTTGCGGTGATTAATCCAAAACAAACGCTTGTTCCATACTATTTATGTATGACGTAGTGTTAACCTATGTGATTAATCCAAAGCAATGAGCAGAGAGACTCGCAACATCTTAGCCTTAACCCATCTAATGCAAAATAGAATATTACACGACGTGTCATGGAAATAAGCATGGTTGTCAAGTTTCTAACAACAAATGATCTCCTAAAAAGTCACTAAAACTTTTCTGACCAAAAAATAATAATAATAAATGTAACAATACAAACGTTGCTAAAAGTGTTACAGCAGCAGTCCAATAAAATCCTAATCCAAGTGAATATATGTCAAGCACAATGGAACATAGAGCAAAACATTATAGAAAAACTCTTTCACCTCTATGGGCACAACAAAGTGTATGAACGATTCATACATTGACTAGCTTAAATATTGCTTAATACAATTAGAGAAATTTTTGTGACGTGATATAGTACTAACTTAAGATGATTAGGTAATGCAATGATCTATGATCGGGTTTGTATCATACTCAAATATATTTTGTTAATGAAGTTCTTAAAGTTCACCAGAAAAAATAGTTTTTTGCAATATTTTTCAGCGATGAATATAAGGAGTTTTTGCCCTTAATAATTCATTTTTAATACTTAATTACTTTTTTACCCCATTTGGAACCTTATTTACCTATCTACCCTATTTTTTGAAATCTTAGTTTCAAACAGAGATTTCAAGGGAAGAAAACGTGGTTTGAAACAAAGATTTCTTTTGAAATCTTGCTTCCTAAAAGAGATTTCATACGTTTTTAAAAGAAATCTTTGTTTCAAACCACGTTTTCTTCCCTTAAAATCTCTGTTTGAAATCATGATTTTCAAAAGTGGGTTAGATATGTAAATAAGGTTCAAAATGGAGTAAAGAAGTAATAAAGTATTAAAATGAATTATTGAAGGCAAAAACTCTGAATATAAGCACGTACTAGTGTAACCTGGAGTGCATATTGCAATTTTATTTTTTCCCTAATGAGGAAGATTTTTTCGTTTGACTTTTTTTGAATTTTATTTACGTATTATGCAATTGGTAAAATAAAAAGAATAAAAATAAAAGAACTGGTATCTTGAGAACATTATTTCTCATGCTTAGCGTTTCGTTACATGGTTGAGAGAAAAAAATTGTATATCACAAGTTTGGGGATAAAAAAAAATAGCATGTCTAAGTAAATGGCTAACATTACGTGTTCGAAAACACGATTCTCCGTCTCTTTTTTCCCTGGTACTCACTATTTAATCATAACATTCTTATTCGTTTGTGAATAATATATTTACATTGCATGCTTAAGATGGGAGGTGAGTGCTTGGAGTTTTATATCCGAAGTTGGACCGAGCAACCTAATACTAAAGTACTTGAGTCACAGTGAATTGCTCCGATCTTTCGAACGATAAAAAAAATCCATTTGGCATTGTTGTGAGGAATTACATTAAAATTTTTGTCTGAGTGCATGCTTTTCATGCTACTTCAATTTCGGTGACCATATCAAATCAAACGGTCTTGAGGTGTTATTCTCCTCATTTTCTGTTCTTTGGGAGGTAGCCAGAGGGGATTTGGAAGAGACAAACTTCAAAATCAAAATTCAAAAAATAAGAAAGAGCTTCCAGAAGAAAAAAAAAATGTACTAACAACGAAGGCTCTATTTGACAACACTGTTTTTTTTGTTTTCAGTTTTCAAAAAAAATAAATTTAAAGAGCAGTTAAAATTTTATTTTTACAAAAACAAGTGGGTGTTTGATAACTTTTTTTTTAGTTTGCGGTGGTGGTTGCACCGGGGGGGTCGCCGGCTGCTGGCAGTCACCGGCGGTGGGAGGGGGGTGGTGGTGGTGGTCTAAAAAAAAAAGCCAACACTGAAAAAAAAAACAGTTTTTGGAGTTTTTAAAAATAGCCTTCATTTAAAAATTGGGTTTTTAAACTGAAGGGAAAAAAAATGGAAAATGGTTATCAAACGCAACTTTAAGTCTCAGTGTCATATAAAGGTGCCCCACACGTATTCCGCATTTGTTGGGTGGATTAATTATCATTGATCTCTTTTGTCTTGGAGTGTTCAGAGATTGATTCGGGTGGAATTTTAATTAAAATCAGGTTTGAAGTGTTTGGCCAAAAAAGGTAAATCGATTAAATCTGCTTCCATGTGTTCAAAATTGATTAAATTTATAATAATACTTTTCTTGAATATGGATATAATCATTTTTAAAAAATCAAATTTGACAAAAAAATTACCAAAATATCATTATATATAAGCCGACATTAATCGATGGCCCCTTTAAGCTTGAATAGACTGCATGGTCACTTTGCCATACTATCCTACTTTCGTTACATGGTTGAGAGAAAAAAATTGTATATTACAACTTTAGGGATAAACAAATAGCATGTCTAAGTAAATGGCTAACATTACGTGTTCGAAAACACGATTCTCCGTCTCTTTTTTCCCCGGTACTCACTCTTTAATCATAACATTCTTGTTCCTTTGTGAATAATATATTTACATTGCATGCTTAAGATGGGAGGTGAGTGCTTGGAGTTTTATATCCGAAGTTGGACCGAGCAACCTAATACTAAAGTACTTGAGTCACAATGAATTGCTCCGATCTTTCGAACGATAAAAAAAATCCATTTGGCATTGTTGTGAGGAATTACATTATAATTTTTGTCTGAGTGCATGCTTTTCATGCTACTTCAATTTCGGTGACCATATCAAATCAAACGGTCTTGAGGTGTTATTCTCCTAATTTTTCTGTTCTTTAGGAGGTAGCCAGAGGGGATTTGGAAGAGACAAACTTCAAAGTCAAAATTCAAAAAATAAGAAAGAGCTTCCAGAAGAGAAAAAAAAATGTACTAACAACGAAGGCTCTATTTGAAAAAATTGTTTTTTTTTTGTTTTAAGTTTTCAAAAAAATTAAAGAGCAGTTAAATTTTTTTTTTTTACAAAAATAAGCCAGTGTTTGATAACCCAGTTTTTTTTTTTTTTTGAGTTTGCGGTGGTGGTTGCACCGGGGGGGTCGCCGGCCGTCGGTAGTCGCCGGCTGCTGGCAGTCACCGGCGGTGGGAGGGGGGTGGTGGTGGTGGTGGTGGTCTAAAAAAAAAAACCAGTTTTTGGGGTTTTTAAAAAAAGCCTTCATTCTGAAGGGAAAAAAATGGAAAATGGTTACCAAACGCAACTTTAAGTCTCAGTGTCATATAAAGGTGCCCCACATGTATTCCGCATTTGTTGGGTGGATTAATTATCATTGATCTCTTTTGTCTTTGAGTGTTCAGAGATTGATTCAGGTCGAATTTTAATTAAATTCAGGTAAAATCAGGTTTGAAGTGTTTGGCCAGAAAAGGTAAATCGATTAAATCTGCTTCTATGTGTTCAAAATTGATTAAATTTATAATAATACTTTTCTTGAATATGGATATAATCATTTTTAAAAAATCAAATTTGACAAAAAAATTTCCAAAATATCATTATATATAAGCCAACATTAATCAATGGCCCCTTTAAGCTTGAATAGACTGCATGGTCACTTTGCCATACTATCCTACTTTTATCTCTTTTTATGCAAATTTTTTTAACAACTTTCGGTTTATTACTTTTAAAGCAACTCCGACTATTCCTCGAGCCCGTCAATTAGTTAATCATAGACATATTTTAGTCAACGGTCGGATAGTAGATATACCAAGTTATCGCTGCAAACCCCGAGATACTATTACGGCGAGGGATGAACAAAAATCTAGAACTCTGATTCAAAATTCTCTCGATTCATCCCTAAAAGTTGATTTTAAGAAGTTATTCCGATTTAATCAAAATCTACTTTTCATATTACTCACAAACGATTTTTTAGGCTGAAAATAAGTTTGAAGAATCCAATAAATTTTAGATTACTTGTACCGAACTTTATACGGCGCTTGCGAGGATAGCGTGTTCTTTGCGACACTTTTCTTTTGTAAACAAATAACATAACGGGATTACTCGAAGCAGTAAGTTGCAGATGGAATGCCGCCGGCGAGACGGATAATTGAGGCAATGTGGTGTTGGTGAGCTGGTTGAGACCCTGTCCAAATTATGGGGTGGCAGCCTGCATTTGACTAGATTCCGAATTGTGCCAGGCCCTTTGTAGCTTCTTATACGTCTCAAGAAGTCTAGAATTGGATCATACCATATTAAAATACTCTTTTAAGTATGAATTTGTTGACGGTGTCTGTTACTTGCGTTACCAAGATAAAAATAAAATTTATGGAGGTATTATCACCAAGCACGTAGATCAGCTAGCAGGGGATTATCCTGACTTAACCAGAGGTCTCGAGTTCGAGCCCTAGGAATGCAGTTGTGTTAAAACTTGGTAGGGAGAGCTTTGACGCCCATGTGGTCCTGCCCGGCTCGAATCCGAATTAGTCGACTCTCAATGTGGTATCTGGATTCCGAGTGGTCTAATAAAAAAAGATCTATGGAGGTATTTGGTGTTGATTTTAAGATGATCAACTCTAATTAAATTCAGAGTAAATCAGATATGAAAGTATTTGACAAACTAACTAAATTGATTAAGAACCTATTTAAAGTTGATCATGGGATGATCAAATATGATCAAACGTATTATAAAGATATTTGTAGTTAATGAGATCAAACTTGATTATGAAAATGTGATTAGTCTCTAGTCCACCTTTAGCTTTCGAGTATGGACTAATTTCCAAAATGTCTATTTACAAGTACATTTCGCATTGTTTACGGAAACGGTAAACTTCTTGGTCATTTGTCATATTAAAACCAATTTTAATACACTTTATTCATATTGAAAACCAATACTACACTTTATTCAACTACCATTCATAACTTTAAACATAATTTTGTTAAAAATAACTAAAAGCTAATTTTGAGAAATTGTTAGTATTATTTAGTCTAAAATCTAATTATATATATATGTAAGCCGAAACTGGGAGAATGTTGTCACATCACCGCCTACGTGGATATTCTCTCTTTTCGTCATGTGGATTTAATTTATTATTATATAAATTAACTTTAATTACTTACCATTATCGCTTTCAATTTTTGAATTCAGTTATCTCTCTCCAATCAGTTAAAATTTTTCTTATCAGTTTAAATTTAAATTTCAAAAGTAGTTTGTAATTATTGCACCTTGATCAAGTTTCTAGAATTATTATTATCTTATTAATCTAATTAATATCTTATTCCCAAAGTATTTGCCCAAAATCAAGTTCTCTCCGCTTGTCACGTGTCATATAAGAATGCTAAATTCTCTTTCCTTTTCAATATATAATACTTAGTGTATGGTTAGAACTTCCAACCTAGGCCATTATTGTTTACTCTCTTTTAAAATTGATTCCTATATTATCTCTTAATTATTCTCTCCTTAATCACGGTAATTTCATATCCTAACTAAAAATCAAAATTCAAATCTCTCATTATCTCTCTCATCTTTGCTTCTAAAGTAGTTCTTTTGCATACGATTTTTAATATTAATTTTTTGTTGCACTTCTTAAAATTCATTTTCGTATGTAACGCACTGGTTAACAAACTAGTATGATTATGAGAATGGATCGTAATCAGGTTTTGATTTTGCTTCAGAATGTTCAAAACTAAATCAGTTTAAGCAAGTTTGTCCCGGAGAATTATCAAATCAAAGTATCGTCTCATGTAAATAGACATTAAATGCCCCCTTTAAAATTTGATATAGAATTTTTGATTCATTTCGTCACACTAGACCTACTTTCAACGCTTTTAAATTCAAACACTTTTCACAACATCTAACTTATTATGCTTAAAATAGATAAAAGCTGATTTTAAGAGTTGATTTTAATTTAATTAAATATTTACTTTTAAAAAAACTCAAAACGTACTTTTATTTCCCAATTTTATATCCCAAAATTTATGTCTATGCTACAAGACTTTCTTTATCTGTCATTGTTAGATAAGATTCGGTTCAGTAGTTGGAAGCAAATATTTGAAGTTTATTTTTTATTTTTTTTTAGATGAAAATATTTTAAGTTTTGAGTTTGAAAAAGATGGAATAATTTGGTGAAAGGGGCCAAAGGGAGCTCATATCGGCCTCATATTACTTAATTTGTTCTCATATTCAGTGGACTTTGACTGATTAAAAGGCAAATGTTCACCTCGTCAGCTGTCCCGGGATCCACTCCAGTCAACCTGCCCATTTAACAACTGGGAATGAGAAAGGAAAATGAAATTTTGGAGGGACAGGGCGCTACGAAAGCTCCTTTTTTGGTACTTTGTGCTGACAATGCCCTTGTCTTTGTTTTGGTCCTTCAGATCTTTTGTTTCTTGACGCGAGACTGGACGCAGGAGCGGAACCAGGAATTAGCTAAATAACATTATCGGTTTATTTAATTTAACATCCAATACACTAAAGATTTATAGTGTATAAAATGCTTATAGATCATAATCTCTTAACTTTGATGGACGGTTGAGATTTGACAGGTTTTAGGATTGATCCCACTACTCTCTCTATATAAATATATTTTCTTCTTGGATGTTAGGGTATCATAAGGTTTAGCCACTCTTTTACCTCCTAGACTAAAGAAAAAATACACTACTCTATTCCATCATCAAGAATAGAATAGAGAAGAGTAGTGAAGATCAATACCAAAAGGGTACGTATTCGCTTCCGCATCTTGGCGTTCTTTCATCATCGGAATAAAACTCTTGGTAATCTATAGCTTCCTACGATTCTGGTGCGTTCGTAACCCTATTCTTCTTATGTTTATGCTATTGTAAAATTTTAATGGTCTTGATTATGAGGTCAAGATGAATGAAATAAATCTAACATGTGGTATCAGAGCCACGTTAATCAATTGCATGAATATAAAACTTCCCTTAAAATTCTTCGAATATTTGAAAGATTAATGTTAACGCAAGAAAAAAAAAATGGTGGGATTGCCTGTAGTCTGCGCGCCGTAGGAGGTCGTTGCCCAGCGGCCCCAGCCTATTCGCTTATGAAATTGGGCCCACGCAGTTGGCCCTTGTGGCATGATGTGGCCTGTTTGGGCCGAAAGCATTGGCTCATGCCTGTTGATGTTGTGTTATTTAGTTTTGGGGCTAGAAAGATGTGGCATGTTGGTTGGCCATGTGGGCTGTTCGTCGGCCTTCAAGATTGGCCCAGCCAAAAGGGCACTGTGGGCTGTTAAATGGCCCAGCCAAAAGGCTTGTGGCCTGGCCTGTTGTTTTTATGGTTTGGCCCAGCAAAAGGGAATGGTGACCTGTTATTCAACCTTGCAAAACTGGGCCGAAAGGCCCAGACCTTAGTTAAACCTGTTTTGGGCCTGTTAATTGACCACTTAATTGGGCCCGTTTGGCCAGTTAGAAGGGCCTGTTTTGGCCACATAAATTTGGGCCTGTTTGGCTACTTAAGAAGAAGGCCTTGTATGTGGAAATTTGGGCCTGTTTTGGCCATTTTAAAGAAAAATAGGTTTTCAAAAGGGCTTGTTTATTTTAACTGGCCTTGTAAAATAAAATTTATAAAGTCACTTAATATTATATCCCTATTGAAATTGTTTAATTGATATGTTATTATTGATAACATATGTATTTTAATATTAGTTTATTTAGGGATACTGATGAATATAACGTGTCAATATTATTATAATTTCAAGAATTAGTCTAAAATTACGAGATTATGCTAAACCTTTATGCTTTGTTTGGCATGTTTAGACTATGATAATGAACTTGAAATAATTAGTGGTTCTTACTTATTTTGGCAGTAAGCGGCCCAACGGAAGTTTATTGTCTTTTATAAGTTGAGATAATGATAAACCATATCACGTTACGCTTTTTAATTAAAATATTAATCGGCCCAACAGAAGATTATATTTTAAATTTTAAGCGGAAAGAAAGGAAATAATAAGTTGTATGGGTCAAATTATTTTCTGCCCAAAGGTGATATAATTCGTGCTCATGTTGCTTTTAATGATTTCCAAATTGTTCAGGACGGAAAAACACTTGTGTGTTAATAACCGGCCCAACGGAAGGTTATAAGTGATATGTTATTTTTTTTCCTTTTGAGAAAGGTTTTGTGTATTTACCTTTTTCATACAAATAAATTGTTTATCCCTCAATTTATTTTATTATGTTAAATGATGAACTAACTATTTTCATCATGTGGATTTTTGGTACTAATGTGCATGATTATTGTTATTATTTAGCGTATAATCGTGCTGCAATTACTAGTTATATTTCCTCTATTAAATCATTGAGCGACACCAATTTTAGAAAATGGAAAGAGCAGATTAGCATAATCCTTGGAGTTGTGGATTTGGATTATGCTTTACGGGTTGACGCGTTTGCTGCCCTTACGGCTGAAAGCTCTGCTGAGCAAAAGGCGGCTTATGAAAAGTAGGAGCATTCCAACCGCATATCCCTAATGATTATGAAAGGCTCCATTACTACTGCTATTCGAGGAGCCATTCCTAACTTGGATAATGCTAAGCTTTACCTTGCTCATATTGAAGAATAGTTTCAGGATTCTTCCAAGGCACATGCTACTACTCTTATCACTAAAATGGTTACGCTCAAGTACAGTGGATCCAACGGTGTTCGTGAGCATATTTTACGGATGAATGATATGGCTTCTCAACTAAAAGGTTTGGACATGAAAATTTCTGAAGGTTTTCTCGTGCACTTTATTATGATTCCCTTCCTGCGCAGTTTGGTCCTTTTAAAATCAACTATAACACGCAGAAAGAGAAGTGGAAGATGAGCGAGTTGATTTCCATGTGTGTGCAAGAAGAAGAGAGGCTAAAGTCTGAACAAACTGATAGTGCTCACGTTGCCATAACTGGTCCATCTAAAGGAAAATGAAAAGGAAAGAAATTTGGCAAAGGTAGCATGCAAGGGAATAAGAGTGCTTCTGTAATCAAGACTGATAAGGCAAGTTCTTCTGGTACCAAGGGTTCTTCTGGTCCCAGGTGTCACTTTTGTAAAAATAAAGGACATATGAAGAAAGAATGTCATAAATTCAGAGAGTGGTTGAAAAAGAAAGGTAATTTATCTATTTGTGTTTGTTATGAGTCTTATACAATTGATGCTCCTTTAAATACATGGTGGGTTGACACAGGTGCAACTGTGCACATAACTAATTCATTGCAGGAATTCCTTACCGTGAAGAAGTTAAACAAAGGGGACCATAATGTTCTAGTAGGAAATTGAGAGAAAGCTCAAGTTGAAGCTGCAGGAACTCTCCATTTAGTTTTGGATATTGGCTTCAATTTGGATTTAGTTGATACTGTTTATGTTCCCAGTATGACTAGAAAATTATTTTTGTTTCTAGACTTGACGCTTATGGATATTCATTTAAGTTTGAGAATAAAGGCTTATCTCTTTCCCTTTAGTCTAGAGTTTTTAGTTCTGGTTTGTTAGAGGGAAACCACTACAAATTACTTTTGAATGCTTCTTTTACTGAATCCTTGAAAACAATGAACGTGAATGATGTAGTTGCTAAAACTTGTGGTAAGAGAAAACGAGAAAATAAAAATTCTGCTAAATTGTGGCATGAACGTCTAGGTCACATATCACGAGGCCGAATGGAACGCCTCATTAAGGATGAAATTCTTCATTCTTTAGATTTCTCAAATTTTGACATGTATTGAATGTATTAAAGGAAAATTTGTAAAAGGCAATAAACATGGTGCCACTCGGAATACGAGACTTTTAAAGGTTATCCACATTTACATTTGTGGACCTTTTCCTACATCGGGTATTAGTGGTCATAGATACTTTATTACCTTCATTGATGACTATTCTCGTTATGGATATGTTTACCTAATTCATGAAAAATCCAACTCACTTGCCATGTTTAAGACTTACAAAGCCGAAGTTGAAAATCAAGTCGACCTAAAGATTAAAGTTGTAAGATCTGACAGAGGCGGAGAATATTATGAAAAATTCTCTGAAACGGGTCGTAACCCTAGTCCTTTTGCCTTATATTTGGAAGAATGTGGCATCGTTGCTCAGTATACAATGCCAGGGACACCCCAGCAGAATAATGTAGCTGAACGGCAAAATCGTACCCTCATGAATATGGTATGAAGTATGATAAGTCAAAGCATTCTACCATCGTTTTTATGGGTTGAAGCACTTAAAACAGCTACTTAACAGGGTTCCCAGCAAGTCTGTGCCTAAAACACCTTTTGAATTGTGGACACAGAGGAAACCAAGTTTAGAATATTTTCATGTGTGGAGCTGTTTAGTTGAAGCAAAAGTCTACAATCCAAATACTAAAAAACTTGATCCCAAGACCATAAGTTGTCATTTTATAGGTTACCCTGAAAGGTCTAAGGGTTTCAGATTTTACTGTCCATCACATACCATTAGAATTGTTAAAACTAGGCATGCAGTATTTTTTAAGATGCTGAGTATAGTGGGAGTATACACCAAGAATAATAAACCTTGAGGAAATTCTGGATCATGTTTCTATTCCTGTTATCCAAAAGGTTGGTGCGACATTACCTCATATAGAGGATAACGATGCACCCGAGGTAATACCTAATGATGTGCCCCCTATTACGGATCTTGCTCCAATTCCTGCTAACGAGCAACCTCTTTGAAGGTCAGGAAGAGAGATACGGACAGCCATCTCTGATGACTATATTGTGTACCTAGATGATGCTGACTATAATTTAGGCATAGGAAATGATCCTAAATCCTTTAAAGAAGCTATTATGAGCGATCAATCAACTTAATGGCTTGAGGCCTTGAAAAATGAGTTAGAGTCAATGAAAATAAATGAAGTTTGGGACCTTGTTGACTTGCCTGAAGGGGCCAAAGCTGTAGGCTATAAATGAGTCTACAAAACTAAGCTAGATCCTAAAGGTAATGTCAAAAGATACAAGGCTAGACTCGTCGCTAAAGGTGTCACTTAAAGGGAAGGGATAGATTATAATGAAACATTTTCTCCTGTGCTGAAAAAAGATTCCTTTCGAATAGTCATGGCTTTAGTGGCTCATTATGATTTAGAGCTACATCAAATGGATGTTTAGACTGCATTTCTTAATCTTGACTTGCATGAAAATGTCTATATGACTCAACCAGAAGGGTTTATGGTTGAAGGTAAGGAACATATGAAATGTCTGTTGAAGAAATCCATATACGGATTAAAGCAAGCCTCTAGACAATGGTATCTTAAGTTTCATCATGTGATTAGTAAATTTGGCTTTAAAGAAAATGCAGTGGACCAATGTATATATACCTAAAGATCAGTGGGAGTAAGTTTATCATTCTAGTTTTGTATGTAGATGATATCTTACTTGCTAGTAGTGATATGCATATGTTGCATGAGACCAAAAACTTTATGTCTAAGAATTTTGATATGAAAGATCTTGGAGAGGCCTCTTATGTTATATGCATTGAGATTCACCGAGATAGGTCTCGTGAGATATTGGGATCCTCCCAAAGAGCCTATATTGATAAGGTTATGAAAAGGTTCAATATGCATAACTGTGCTCCCACTATTGGCCCTATTCTTAAGGGTGACAAATTTAGTTTGCTACAATGTTCTAGGAATCAACTGGAGCAAGACGAAATGGAGCGTATTCCCTATGCATCAGCAGTAGGGAGTCTTATGTATGCTCAAGTCTGTACTCGCCTAGATATAGCGTATGTTGTTGGCATGCTTGGACGTTACCAAATAAACCCAGGAATGGGTCATTGGAAAGCAGTCAAGAAAGTCATGCGCTACTTACAGGGTACCAAGGATTTCATGCTTACCTATAGGAAGTCAGATAACTTTGAGGTTATTGGTTATTCTGATTTTGATTATGCAGGGTGTGTAGACACCTTTAAGATTAATGATTAAATACCTCATTGTGAGATATATAATTCAGAATCACATATTTTCTATTCAGCATATCAGTACGACTGTTATGCCAGCGGATTTCATGACGAAAAGCTTACCACCCAGTCTCTTTAGAGAATATGTTGCTAGCATGGGTTTGTTTGATAGCTTTTCCCTTTTGATGATGTGATTTTGATTTGAGACATTTATTTATGTGATCACCTTATGTTATGGATTCTGAATATTATGATTATGGTTTGTTACTTCTCGTTAAAAGTGCACATTTGAAGTATTCTGAAACAAACACTCATGTAAGGATCACACGAACTTGTTCATATGGTTATTTATTATGGAACGGTAGAGTTCATGCCTATTAAGTTGTTTAACTGTCATATTTAGCAAAAGATCTAAGATTGTAACCGGAGAACGGTTATGTGGCATTGAGAGATATGGATACTATCTTCGATTCGGTTTTAGTATGTCTTGTTAAATTTGGCCTAACTTACGGGATGCTTTGTTCAATTTCGTTATGTCAAAATTTATGATGTTAACCTTGGCCAAGTGGGAGAATATTGGATTTGATCGGTCCAATCCAATTAAGTGGCCTAACGGGTCATACTAATGTTGACTATTTATTTGACTTGGACATTAATTTATTCAATTGGTTAAATAAAATTATGGGCCTATTTAATTTAGCATCCAATACACTAATGATTTATAGTGTATAAAAGGCTTATAGACCCTAATCTCTTAACTTTGATGGACAGTTGAGATTTGACAGGCTTTAGGGTTTATCTCACTACTCTCTCTATGTAAATATCTTTTCTTCTTGGAGGCTAGGGTATCATAAGGTTTAGCCACTCTTTTGCCTCCTAGACTAAAGAAAAAATACACTACTCTATTTCATCATCAAGAATAGAGAAGAGTAGTGAAGATCAATACCAAAAGGGTACGTGTTCACTTCCGCATCTTGGCATTCTTTCATCATCAGAATAAAGCTTTTGGTAATCTATGGCTTCCAACGATTTCGGTGAGTTCGTAACCCTATTGTTCTTATGTTTATGCTATTGTAAAATTCTAATGGTCTTGATTATGGGGTCAAGATGAATGAAATAAATCTAACAGGGACAGCTTCGTAATCCACACAAAGTTTTCATTTTTGTGTACAAAGCTTTCTACCCTTTCTGAAACAAACTATTGACTGCCAAAATGGGTGGTGAAATTAGGTTTGATCCTCTCAGGACAATCATACAACTGACCCTCCTCCCAAATCTAGAGGAACACAAGAGAATGAGTCCGCTCAAGACTGCACTTGAACCAATGAAACCATATGACATGTTTATAGCATGCGGCCTGGCCTGCAAATACGTTTCATTCCGAGTGGCAAATTCAGAGTTCTAGGACTTAATCCACATATGGAAAAAAAATTAATGCACTATCAATCTACCCTTTCTCAACTCATTTATTTAGTCAACGACTCGTTCCCTCTTTTTGATTAAATATTTTTTAGAACTTAAGAGTGTGAATCAAACCCATGTTTAAAATGAAATCGGGATGCTGATCCAAGTTCATTCCTTCTGAATCAGATGGGTTCATATCTAAATAAGGTGGACAATAAGTTCTTTCATAATTGACTATTTGTTAGAGATGTATCAGAAATTTGTTCCTCTGTTCCAAATATAATTTCCCATTTACAAGTAATTTTGGGAGGAATCAAGTAACAAAATGAAACACGTATAGGTTGAACATGACATAAATAAGTAATGTAAAGTTTTGACCTGCAATGTGAAAAGCCTGTCCTCAAACTGGACTTCCTTGGTCAAGAAATCGGCCCCGATCGTCGCCTTGTACTGATTACTGAACTTTCGATTCACATATCTATTCGCAACGATTCAAGGCCCAAACAAAATCCCAATAATCCCCAAAACATCCATCAATTCGCCAGCAGACACAAAAACTCACACACGATACACAAAACACACACACATAAATTCAACAACAATTCAAACTAAAAGGATACTGGTTCATCAGAGATGTCTTCCCAACCCTGCCAACAACAATCAATTAAACACCCAAAAAATTTGAACTTTGATTCTCCATAAAGAGTTTTGGGGGGTATGAACTGACCCACTGTCACCGAGGATGATGATGTAGCAAATGCAGGAGTTGCTACAGTCGATTTCTCATGGAGGTAGAAGAAAACCAGCAGAGAAGAAGAAGAATTATAGAGGAAGAAGAGAATTTTTC
The DNA here is from genome assembly GCA_033065855.1 of Escallonia rubra. Taxonomy (NCBI): domain Eukaryota; kingdom Viridiplantae; phylum Streptophyta; class Magnoliopsida; order Escalloniales; family Escalloniaceae; genus Escallonia; species Escallonia rubra. Next base: position 283,568 of record JAVXUO010001173.1, on the reverse strand, counting down.
ATTAACTAAATGGATTTCATGCATTACACCCAACCTCCCTGTCTCTGTTATACCCACCTTATCTCTCTTTCCTAACAAACTCTCAACAAACAGAATTTTAAACAGATTTTGGTTCCAACGAAGGGAACACCTGCCCATTAGCGAATGGTCCACGAATCAATTTTATTGTTAACTAATAAGCCAATTGAAATAAGACAACTGGCTTTATTTAGACACCTAAGCTGCTAACTAAGCCTTGTGATGTGACGTGGCATGCCACATGCGCTTGATCTTCCACCGTTCACTTGTTGCGCGTTTTCATTTTCAAATCGCAACCGTTGATGCCTTCCCTGATTGTGGAACTTCTCCAGTAAACTCTGCCATCACCGATCGGCGCTTGATCCGAATCTTAATTGGAGCTCGCGCCTTGGCAGGCACAACATTATCTTCCCCTTGAATTGATCCTTGTCCCCAAGGATGGAAATTTGGAAATCGAGCCTTAATCATGTCCCAGTCCTCCCAGGTTTCATTGCCATCCGCCAAATCGAACCATTTCACCAAAACTTGAGTGATGGAAGCATGATTCCTCTGAATTAACCGCCGATCTAATATAACTAACGGTTCCATCAAAAATTGACCTTCAGCGTTGGTGTATGGTAGCTCAGGAGATGAAGTAATGTCAGACCCAATCTTCTTCTTCAATAAGGATACATGGAATACTGGGTGTACCAGTGACGTATCGGGAAGCTTGAGTTTATAGGCGACAACTCCAATTCTTTCCGACATCTCATAGGGTCCATAAAATCTGGGAGAAAGGTTTAAATTCTTCATCATAGCTATGGTAGTCTGTCTATATGGTTGAAGCCTGAGGTAAACCAAGTCCCCCACTGCAAATTCTCTCTCTGTCATGTGAGCATCCACATACTGTTTCACACGATTCTGTGCCTCCACCAAATTAGTCTTGAGGTGTTGTATCATATTCATCCTGCCTTTTAAGTAAGAGTCCAAGGGATTATGCCTATAGATTCTAGCTGAGTCAACCCCAGTATCTTTGGCTTATATCCATACAATACTTCAAAAGGAGTTGTCTGCAGTGACAGATGGAAGCTTGTATTATACCATATTTCAGCCAGGGACAACCATTTTAACCACTGTTTTGGTTTATGGCCTGTCATACACCTCAAGTAATTTTCCAAACACCTATTGACTCTTTCAGTTTGGCCATCGGTTTCAGGGTGGTACGCAGTACTCATAGCAAGGGTAGTACCCATCATCTTGAATAGTTACTGCCAAAATTGGGAAAGGAAAACCTTATCCCTATCACTGACCACAGAATTTGGTAGGCCATGAAGCCTAACCACTTGATCAAAGAATAGTTGGGCTACTGATTCAGTTGTAAACGGGTGAGATAGTGCTAAGAAATGTGCATATTTACTTAGCCTATCTACCACCACTAAAATCACACTCTTACCTCCAAAATTGGGGAGTCCTTCAATGAAGTCCATAGTTAAATGAGTCCACAACTGATCTGGTACAGGTAGGGGTTGAAGTAAACCTGGCATTTTAATGTTCTCAGTCTTATTCCGTTGGCACACATCGCATTGACTTACTTCCTCCTGTATTTCTTGCCTCATACCAAGCCAATAGAATAACTCCAAAATCCTTTGTTAAGTTGCCTTGATTCCTGAGTGGCCCCCACTCTTTCCACCATGTAATTCAGCCAGGATTTGCTTCCTTAGTTGGGTGTTTGCCCCCACATATATCTTGCCTTTGTATTTGAGTATTCATTCATTGTAAGAGTAAAAGCTGGTAGCCATGGGATCTAGAAGTAACATTTGTATGTGCTGTTGAGCTACAATGTCCTCATTTAGGCTCGCTTGGATTTCTTGGGCCCAGGTAGGAACTAATGTGGTAATGGCTGCACATTCCAAGGCAGCTGGTGGTTCAGGCAATCTGGATAATGCATCAACAGCACCATTATCCACCCCCTTCTTATATTGAATTTGGAACTCATATCCCAGCAGTTTGGATAAGAATTTTTGCTGTAATATTGAAGTAACTCTTTGCCCTAGAAGGTACTTCAAGCTGTAATGGTCGGTTCTCAATATGAAAGGCTGATGACTGAGATAAGTATTCCATTTGGTCACTGCCTGTACCACAGCAATGAGTTCCTTCTTATAGGCAGACAACCCAGCATTCTTGGTTCCCAAGGCCTTGCTATAGTAAGCAAGTGGTCTTCCATTTTACATGAGAACATCCCATATTCCCTAATTGCTTGCATCTGTCTCGACTTTAAATGGTTATGAAAATTTAGGTAGGGCTAGCGCGGGAGTTGAAGCCATAGCCTGTTTGAGGTAGGAAAAGGCTTGTTCAGCTGTAGAGTCCCAAAGAAAGGCATTTTTCTTGAGGAGTGCTGTTAGAGGCCTACTGATTGCACCATAATTAGCTACGAACTTTCTGTAATAGCCCGTGAGTCCCAAAAATCCCCTAAAGTCCTTCACAGATTGAGGTCTCGGCCACTGGATCATAGCTTCAATCTTACTCTCATCAGTAGATACCCCTTCATGTGATACAATATGCCCTAAGTACTCCACTTTACTATGTACAAAAGTACATTTACTCATTTTGGCATATAAATGGTTGTCTCTCAACAACTGTAACACAATTCTCAAATGCTCCAAGTGAGTGGGCATGTCCTGGCTATAAATAAGAATGTCATCGAAGAATACCAAGATAAACTTTCTCAGGTGCGGCCTAAACACCTCATTCATCAAAATTTGAAAGGTTGTTAGGGCATTAGTGAGCCCAAAGGGCATCACCCTAAACTCGTAGTGCCCCACATGAGTTCTAAAGGCTGTTTTGGGTATGTCCTCTTCCACCATTCTTATTTGGTGATACCTGCTTCTTAAGTCTAACTTGGAGTATACACTGGAGCCATGCAATTCATCTAACAGTTCATCAATAATTGGTATTGGATATCTATCATTCAAAGTGATTTTGTTTAACTCCTGATAGTCCACACATAACCTCCATGTTCCATCCTTTTTTCTTGACTAACAACATAGGTGAAGCCAAAGAAGATTACTTGGTTGAATCACACCTGTAGCCAGAAGTTGGTCGATGATATCTTTTATCTCCTTTTTCTGCACATAAGACACTCTATAAGGTTTGATATTCACAGGTTGTGCTTCTTCCTTAAGATTAATCTTATGATCTTGCGGCCTGCAAGGGGGAAGCTAAGAAGGCTCATCAAATACATCTGTCTATTTAGTTACTAAGGCTTGAACCTGTGTTGATGGAACCCCTGTTTGGTTACATGCAGTGATAGCAAAAACTTGACCATACAAGCTGCCAGTGTTGTTACTAAGCAACTTAGCCATGGCTACTCTGGAAATCATTTTAATCGACACCCCTGACACACTATTGCCTTGGAGCTTCACTTCCTTGCCATAGTATTGGAAATCAATGGTATGTTGGGCAAAATCAAAATGTACACTACCCAAAGCCTTAAGCCATTGCACTCCCAACACATAGTCACATCCTCATAATGGCAAGATTTTAACATCAGTGGAGAATAATTGTTTCCCTATAGTCCATTCAAATCCAAAACAAACTGTTGTACTTTGAATCCTTGCTCAATTCACCACAGCTACTGTGAGGGGTGATATAGGTGTCAACTGGCAACCCAGTCTCTCAGCTGACTTAGGGTCCAAAAAATTATCAGTTGATCCAGTATCAACTAATATTGAGAATGGTTTTTTATTCACCCAACCCTGAACTCGCATGGTGGTATGGCTAGAATTACCAGCCAAAGCTTGTATGCTTATCTCAGTGGGCTCAACCACTGTGGCAACATCAATTCCAGCTTCATGTTCAGTCTCTTGTACCCATTCCACATCATCTGGTACATGGTCAGCTATCAACATGGCAATTGATCTTTTCGGGCACACCTTTTGATGCCCATGAGTGAATTTACCATCACACCAGTAGCACAATCCTTGCTTTCTGTTGTGTTGGTGTTCTTCATGGGTCAAGTGTTTAATAGGCAAGGGTGTTCTAACAGGTAGGTTGGTGGGAGTTGGTAAAACCCCTTTTGCATTAGGGCCTAAGGAAAGGCTGTTTAAAAGTGGTCTAGATAGAGCATGTGAGTTGGTAATAGGCTGAGCTAGAGTCTTGCTGTAGGGTGAATTATTAGGCTTAGATTGGCTGGAATGAGATGGTTGAAGTGCTTTAACTTGAGGAAATAAATTGGATATGGCTACTTCCTCTTTCCTGGCAACATGGATGGCCTTAGTAAGAGTCATAACTTCAAATTGCTCCGCACGACTCTTAATTTATGGTTTCAACCCCCCAATGAAGCTCTTGATGAAATAGCCTTCAATCAGGGCTCTAAATTCTTCTACCACCTGAGCCCTCAACTCCTCAAATTAATTACAGTACTCACTTACTGATGCAGTTTGCCTGACTTAGTTGAATTCCCCAATTGCACTATCTCTGCTCACATTCAAAAATCGTGCATACAAATCTTGCACAAATTTAGTCCATGTCACTTTTCCCAAAGGCTTAATGTAAGTGGAGTACCAATACTCTACTTGGTCCTCAAAATGAACTGAAGCATAGGCGACTTTAAACTCCTCATGGGGCAAAACTCAAAGAATTGCTCACACTTTCTAACCCAACCTCGTGGGTTATCACCATTAAACCTTGGAAAGGTCAGTTTTGGGGTTTTTGGTATCGAACTGTTGGTGTTTTGATTCTGCGTTCCCAAAGGTTACTAAACTGTTTTGGTTGTTTACAAGAAGAGGAGGAGTATGAATACCTTTGCTGGTACCAGCATCAGCTGGTGGCTTGGATTTTAAGAGGGCTTCCAATCGAGCATTGATCTGAGTAACAGTAGATAGCATTTCCAGCTTGAATAGTTCTTCTGCAAATCTCCTAGGGTTGCTTCCAATGACCTAAATCGCAGGTCATATGTCTCGAATCGTCTTTCCAGCCTGTCTAGTGGACCGAGAGAATCCGTTTCCAGCACTGATGATTTCGAAGATCTCGGCATTGTAGAGTAAGAGAAGCTGGCTCTGAGATACCAAATGTAGCAAATGCAGGAGTTGCTACAGTCGATTTCTCATGGAGGTAGAAGAAAACCAGCAGAGAAGAAGAAGAATTATAGAGGAAGAAGAGAATTTTTCATTAACTGAATGGATTTCATGCATTACACCCAACCTCCCTGTCTCTATTATACCCACCTTATCTCTTTTTCCTAACAAACTCTCAACAAACAGAATTTTAAACAGATTTCGGTTCCAACGCAGGGAACACCTGCCCATTAGTGAATGGTCCACGAATCAATTTTATTGTTAACTAATAAGCCAACTGAAATAAGACAACTGGCTTTATTTAGACACCTAAGCTGCTAACTAAGCCTTGTGCTGTGACGTGGCATGCCACATGCGCTTGATCTTCCACCGTTCACTTGTTGCGCGCTTTCATCTTCAAATCGCAACCGTTGATGCCTTCCCTGATTGTGGAACTTCTGTGGTAGACTCTGCCATCACCGGCCGGCACTTGATCCAAATCTTAATTGGAGCTCGCACCTTGGCAGGCACAACAGATGACCTTGAGGAGCATACGACGACGAGACGCCATGATAATCAGAGATGTGAGATTTGGGAATTGAGGAATTCGGGATCTAGGGTTTGTGAGAAAATCGAATTGAAGAAAAATGGGTGTTTTACTGAATTTTAAATTTTTTTAATTTTGGGTAATGTGAATTATGGGGAATATACAGGAGGGAGATTCTTTGAGAAAAAACAAGCAGAGAGATCAACTACCAGTCTTAACTAATTTCTGACAGTAACAGGTTACCGCCTCTTTTATTTCTTATTTTATTTTATTTTATTTTTTGTCAAACTGACTTTTTGGTCAAAAGGACAACAAGGCAAAACCACATTGGCAGGTTGACATTTGGGCCCACAAAGGAAATTACTAGAGATATTTTTTAGAGAAATGATTATAATTGCCAAAACTAATTTAATTTTGAGATAATTTTAGTAAAAGGTCGCTTGGATTTATCCATGATTCTAGTTTGTTTGGTTTATTCCTTATTTCGAAAATCTCATTTTAGTCGGATAAAAAATGAATTAGAATTAAAAAAAGTAGGATTTTGTTTGTTTCTTTAAATATATTATTCTTAAATGTAATGTCATTTTCCCCCAACGATCATTCCACTTGCTTTGTTTGGTTACCATTTTTTTTATTTTTTTTTTAATATCTTAGTTAGTTATTATTTTAAATATAATTTTGAAATAGCTGAACAAGTCTTTTAGCGATAGTTATAATCTGACGAACTGAAGTAAGTATTAAAGAAATAGATGGAATGGTTACCCTTTTCTTTTTTTGGCCTGGACCCATAGCAACCTAATCTGAATTGACATGAAGGTCACTCATACCAAGTGAACTGCTATCAAAGGATTAACGCCGATTATCACTCATTTCCTTACATGCGTAGCACTCAGTTGCAAAGTCTCGAATTACTTTTAAGGTAGGTATCGAATATCAAATGATAAAATTCTATAATTGATATCTAAGCTCCGTTTTAATTATTCATCTCTATTTTTGTTTTAAAGTGGCTATATAGTGGCACTATGAAGTCTTTAGAGTTGTGATGCCAAGGAAAGTGGGTTCATACCTACGTTGAGGTGCCACAAAAGCTGCAGTCCAAGTCAACTTCCAAGTATGTAAAGTGAGAGACAGTGAGGGCGGAGTAAAGGCAGAGAGCAAGGCTCCTCAGACAGGCCGCAAGGGCTGGCAGTGCTGCGCAGACAAGGCGACGACGAACAGGGCCGGCAGTCGACTATCCAAGCTAGGGTCCAAGTCAGGGGTATAGCGTCAGGGGTCCGATGTCAGAAGTCCAAATATATTTCTCTCTTTAGAATTCCAGAGAAAATGAGTTTTTAGAGAGAGAAAGTGAAAATGTCAAAATGAGAGAGAATCCCTTAAATGAGTCCCAAAGTCCCCTATTTATAAGGAAAAGTGTGCTTGTGTTATCAGCTGACACGTGTCATCCCCTGGGTGTGACACGTTACCAGGGGTCCTAAAATATCGGTCCTCCGTTGGACTATCGGTCCTCGAATTCGTGCTGCCTTGCCTCACACAGCATCTCTCTACCTGTCTGAGAAGACTGAACATCCCATGATAGCATGATCAGAGGAAGCCCGTTACCCCAGCCATCGATCCAAGCGCTCACTGAATCCCACAAGGTGCGTCAAGAGACGCGTAGAGAACCTGACAGCGGTGAGGGTTGCCCCTGTGACCAGCTGCCAAGCGGACTACGCGTGATGCCCTCCAATGACCTGCTCCCATCCCGGAGTGACCCTGGTGTCATCGTCCTGGGGGCACCGACGATCACCGATAACGTGAGTGGACATGGTCCCAGCTCAGTACCTAGTGTCATGCAAGTCACCCCAGGCGGCGATAGCTTTGTGGTAACGAGCCCATCCCGCGGCGGCGATGGCTTTGTGGTAACGAGCCCATCCCGCGGCGGCGATGGCTTTGTGGTAACGAGCCCATCCCGTGGTAGCGATGGATTTGTGGTAACGAGCTCATCCCGCTGCGAAGGGTCCTCGTGCCGGAGCACTACGAGCAGAGCCCCCCGGAAGCATGTAATATGATCGTGGCGCATGGGCGCGGCGGCGTGTTGGAGACAGAGTGCGGGCGACAGTCGTCGCGGAGACGGCACGGAGATGACAGTGCGCGGCCTCGAGTGACGGTTATTGCGGCGATGGCTCGCAGGCGACAACGAGCGTCATGCGGCCACTGGTGGTGAGTGAGCACTGTAAAGAGTGCATTTGAATGAGATGCAAAAATAGATGCCTGCAACCTCCCCAAGACAAGAGCGGCCGACCCCCCCTTTAAAGAGGGTGGCCGACCCCTTCTTAAAGAGGGTGGCCGGGTTTGAAGGAGGTGGCCGACCCCTTCTTTTAAGGAGGTGGCTGACCCCCTTTCAAGGAGGTGGCTGACCCTTCTTTAAGGAGGTGGCCGACCCCCCCCCCCCCCTCTTGAGGGAGGTGGCCGAGCTCTCGAGGCAACGGTGCTCACTTGCATGCTTTTGAAGTGTTGGTGCCGCTAACGTCGCTACTTTGGCGACAAAAATATGTTTGTCATGAATTGTCGTAAATGTTCGATGAAAGATGCATTTTGACCCGTTGAAAGCATTTGAAAATTTGACCGTTGAACACATGACGTGTTGCACAAAACGGGACCCCTAGTGGGCCCTGGGGTGCGACCAGAATACATTGGAACAAGTTGAAAATAGCGATCAAATCCTTAAAAATTAGATCTCAAATATCAATTCTTTTATTTGAGCTCTGTTTTGTCGCTTAAGTGACAAAATAGCAACACTTTCAAGACCTTAAGCGTTGAAAGTGGAGTTCACATATCACTTCTCTTTTTATTTGTTAACGTACAAAATGACCAATACGACATCCTCTTTAAGCAATCCAAAAACTTTTCGGTGGGCATCTTCGTCCGTATGAACTAATATGACTTGTACGCGCGAAGTGCCCCAACTCCTTTTTTTGCCCAGACACTAGCACAAGAGGATGGACAAAGCCATGTGCATCAATCATCAGGTTGTGCTGGCGTGCCTTACAGCTGGTCTGTAGGATTTCTTAGGCATGTCAACGACCAATATCAAGGAGACCACATACCAACTTGTACCAAAGGACTGCATAATCACAGAGGAAGTTCTTACATGGAGAGTTCTCGGCATAATAATAAAAATTGTAATAGCCAATTGTCATCGCTATCTTTAGATTCTTCTCGCTTAAATAGAAACTATTGAGTGCATAGAAAACAAATGGCTCAGCTTGTCATTGTATTGTATTTAGAAAAAGTGACGCTGGTAAAAAAAAAACTTTGATTGTTACCTTATTTATGGGAAATAGATACGACTCATGTATAACAGTAATTAATAGTCGGTAAATGTATTTAACACATTTCTACTGACACTTTCAGCGGCAATTCTAAACAGCACTGTTTTAAAATCACTTAATAAAAGTCACTAAAAACATTTAACAATAATTAATTGTCGCTATACAAGAATTATAACTATCTTCTTATAATTTGAGTAGCAGCCAAAAAATTTCAAAAAACAAATATAACAGGAAACCAACATTTGAAGATCCTTCAAGTGCAACGTCCCTTCGATGCAATGGTTCATTGCATCTCACAAAAAGAATTGCGCACTTTAGAAGGCATATATGGTGCCACCTTGAATCAAAAGCACTCAATAAGTGACCAACAAAACCTATTAAATAAAGGGAGATGGAGAACTCCAGAGAAAGGATCACTATCAGCAAATATAGGCTGGAATGTCAGCAAAGCTTTCTGGAAGTCTGAATACACAAACACAAAACGTAAGATCAAAGACTTTGACATCTACACTTGAACAGAAACCAATCCATCTGTCAAATTCCAATTCAAGAAGATAGCACATGCAACAAGTTAAAGCAAAAGTCTCAACAGCTGTAAACAACCAACTCAGACCCAAAACACTGAGGATTTCAATAAAAGAATTGACACAGTATACCTTTTGTATTGTTGAATAAACCATAATAAATACAATGGGGGGACAACCCAATTTTGAAAAGGAAAAGGGAAATGTATATGTATATGTTAAATCAAGCAAAACATGCCAATCTCACAATTGCTGAAGCATATATGTTAAAGAAGTTAGCGGGTAGGGATTTTTACAGACTAAAAGGGGCATCAGGATATGGAGCTTCCACTGAAACCTCGGCTGTCCTTTTTCATCCTTCCCATCTGCATTTCTCCAGTTTGTTGGCCTTCACTGCTTGAGCCTGACGGATTTAACCCATATTCACTGGTCGGCCGACTGTACTCACTGCTCGCGTACTCCTGGCTTTCTAATGCCATCTTCCTGAATTTCTTCAGGTCCTCCTTGTGCTGGGCGGTGTCATAGTCTGAACTTCCATGAGAACTATATACCGTGCTGTGTCCAGGCTTTATTCCTTCGTTTAGATCAGAAAGGGAAACATCTCCTTCCAAGGCCCGGACCACCTGCATAACTTCCACGGGTTAATTAAGATAGAAAAAATTGAAGTACCTTGCTTCTAGCCATCAGACCAAACCGAACACGATCTAAGTTTCACCATGCTTTGAAGCTAATTGCACTGGTCCCTCAATCAATATGAATAAGATGTAGTTGAACGCCTAACTTGGCTAAATGCACAAAAGCGTTCAAGATAAAATGCCAGTCCACATACCTGGCTCATTCGTGGACGGCGCCGTGATGAATGCCGCACACAAGCAGCAGCACAAGCAACCATGCGAGCCATCTCATTTTGGTTGTACTCATTCCGCAACCTTCGATCGACAAGTGTGTCAAAGTTTCCCTCTTCCAAGGCTCGCGTGAGCAAAGGCCTTGCCTGTAAATCAGAAACCTTTCGAGTATTAATGACCAACTTCCAGGTCTCATGCATGTGAGAAGGAAAATAAATAAAGCTTCCTACCCGCAACCACAAAAAGAAAATCAGCCTTCAAAATGCCCACAAACATAACAAAGAAGAACGCCGAAGCAAAAAGAACATTGTAATAATTTGCAGATGATCTGATCACAACAATTTATAGGCATTCAAAACATGTAATCTAGACAAACATAGAATTCGTCCAAGTGATTTCCTACTCACCCAGTCTACCAAACTGTCATCCATGAAAGTTTGAAGTTTATCATAAGGTCGGCGTCCAGTGATCATCTCGAGAAGCATGACCCCAAAGGAGAACACATCGGACTTCTCTGTAAGTTGCCCAGAAGCAGCATATTCTGGAGCCAGGTACCTATAGGTGGTAAGCATGTGAGAACTTGATGGCATTCGATTCAAACTGATATGCTCATAGTGATGATAATATTAGGAATGAGGAGAATTCTGCAAAGGTCCTTTGGAACTCGGCACTGAGAAGGAAAACGGAGCACGAAGTGATAACTAGTACAAGCTATAGCTAAAGTAGGAAACTGTAAAAATGGGACTTGTGACCAGAATTTCCACTAAAACGTGCAATGAGAATTAAATAAAATCACTTGTTCAAGTTATGCTGGAATTCCTAGAAAAAAGACAGAAAAAACAATGAAATTGATCCAGCTCATACCTCGGATATCACCAGTCAAAACTAGAATACATAGTGACATACAACATAATGAGAACAATTCATACCCAAAAGTTCCCATCACCCGGGTCGAGATATGTGTAGCGACATCAGAAGTAAACTTTGCAAGTCCAAAATCTGCAACCTGAGCCAATTCTCTATGTTAATAATCGTATTAGACGCACAAATCAAGAAGAATCTTAAACTTCCAACCAATTAGTTGAGCAAGTTTTTTTGTAAAAATGATATAAAATATTTCATGCCACTCTTGTAACTAGGACTGATTGAATAGCAGTAATCATCACTAATAGCATATGAAGATATCTACCATTTATGAGTCCAAGGCAGTGAAATCCAAGCCCATATTGGCACTAGGCCTATGTGATATACTTATTACACGGTACAATGTAACCCACGGCGATATACCAAAGAGAATCCTACCTTCGCCTCAAAGTTGAAATCCAGAAGTATATTAGATGCCTTTATATCACGATGTATGATTTTAGGATGGCCTGAAAGTAGAAATTTACTGAAGTTAAGACATAGTGATTCCAATTTCCACCAGATTAGCACCTGTCAGTTGCTTTTCTATATGAAATGCATGTGAGAAGAAACTTACAGTCCTCGTGTATATATGCCAGTCCTTTCGCAGAGCCTAGAGCAATTCGCAGTCTTGTAGACCAGTCCATTGTAGGTCTCCCCTTTTCTGAAATTAGTGATTTTCTTTTAAATTCTTGCAACAGAAGCATTTCTATAACAGATACTAAGATAAAGCATTTTTTAAACATGGTGAGCTCAGGACACTACTGCTAACTAATATCAATGTTGACTATTGACTAACATCAAACAAGAAGTTGTGACACTGAGAGGGAATAAGCATCATGTATTACTGACAGAATCAAATCCCTCCAAACCTTTGTGCTTTGCCATAAACAAGTAAAATTAACTGGGAAAGGAAAATGGACAAAGTTGTGACAAATCTTCTTCAGCAAAATTCACTGCTTATCTTAATACTGTTGCTGCTAGTACAAACTTACCATGTAAGTGGAACTCCAACGTGTTGTTAGGGACAAACTCATAGACAAGAAGTCTTTGGGATCCAGTCATGCAGTACCCTACTAGTGAAACAAGATGTTTGTGGTGCACTCGGCTAATAATCTCAATCTCTGCCTGAAATTCGCGCTCCCCCTGCCCACTGCCAGCTTTCAGCTGCTTAACTGCAACCTCTTTCCCATTTGGAAGGACTCCTCTGTGCACAAACCCAAAACCACCTTGTCCAAGGAGATTCGCATCGGAGAAACCATCTGTTGCCATTGCCAATTCCTCATAACTGAACGTGCTCTTTGAGAACCCTAAGGCCATCCCAGGGGATGGTGGTGGAAATGGGTTTGAACCACCAGAATAATTGGACCCAGAACCTCCACTGCTGCTCATGAAAGGCGGCGGCGGAGGGGGCTGAGGTGAAGGAGCTCGTACAGGTGAATGTGGCGGCCTCGATACTGCTGCCGGTGGAGGAGAGGGTTTTGGTGGCATCGTGATGACATGTTGTCCAGGTGGTGGGGCATTATGTTGCCACTGCTGTGGTTGTCCACCGTAAGGGTCATCTGGATAAGAACAAGACACCAAAGATGAGAGAGGAATCAAAGTGGACAAGAGACATGTTCCTATAGTAAGGAATCATTCATCCCGTTGCTATAATACCGAGTTGAAATAAACTGGATATTTCGAGGCACAATAGAATTGGAAATTTGGATTCCATGACCAGATTGAAAAACAAAGGGTAGTAGCAAATACCAGAAAAAACTGCCAACCAGTTCTCTTTTGCTACTTGTGGTCATAAGCATTTTTGTAGTTGTTACCATAATGAAGACTTAAAACTTGAAATCAAATAGACTCCACAAGAACCTCGAGAAACCTAAAGCCTAAAGCCAGCACCACTGACAGGAGTAGCGACGCTTCAATTTCTTTCCCTAACAAGCTTCATATCATGATTGACATGTTAGGCTGTGTCAAACGTATCATGCCTAGTTGATCAAATATAGCATGCCTAACTCATCAATGATCCATAAGGAAAAAGCCTAAAACTTTCATTTCAATGTCAACCAAGACAATTCCAAAACTGAACTCATCTATGAACTAAAGAAGAACTTCAACTTCCCAATCAATCAACATGCATTTTTAAAGCACAACCTGAACCCGATATAGAACTAAATTCCCAATGGACAAAACAAGAAAATAACACATTTCCAACTACACCCTAACCCTGCAAACCCAATTAGAACTAGTTACACTCTCTTCAAAACCCACAAAACCCAAAATGAATAAAACATTCAGCATATTAGGCATTCAAGAAAATAAGTTACACGAAAGTTTTCACCTTTAGGCCCAGGTGGAGGTGGCACATAGTACCCAGCAGGCCCCTGGTCTCTCCTCCTCTTCTTTTTACAGCACAAGAACAAAATACTGATAAGTGCAAGAATCAAAACACCCCCAATTGCGATCCCCACCACCAGCCCAGTCGACACGCCCGATGAACTCGAAGGCGGCGACGCCCCCCGCGGCGACGACGGCGGAGGAGGAGAAGATCTCGTCGTTCCCGACGGAGGCGGCGGACTGCGTGTCACTCCCGGAGGAGTGGGCGGCGGCGGGGACGAGGGTGTGGACGGAGTGGGCGGCGACGAGTTGATGGGTGACGGCGGCGGCGGCGGAGAGGTGGTCGGGGAAGGAGTCACCGGCGGGGGAGGGGAGGAGGATGGGGGCACCGGAGGAGGGGGAGAGGAGGAGGCGGGCGGCGGAGACGAAGTGGGTGGAGTGGGAGTGGACGGCGGCGGGGCCGCGGGTGACGGCGGCGGTGATGCGGCGGGCGGCGGCGAAGTGGAGTTGGTGGACGGCGGCGGGGTGGTGGTCGGCGCCGGAGCTGCCGGCGTCGGAGACGACATTATCGGATCACTCCTGTGCTTCTCTCTCCAGATTTGTAGAGAGAGAGAGAGGGAGGGAGTGAAATTTTAGTCCTTAAGAGTAGAACGAATTTTTCTTTTTTGTGTTTTTCGCTTTTGCTTTTGAAAGCTTGAATGTGAAAGTTAAAGGGACTCTGTGTGTGTGTGTGTGTGTGTGAAAGAGAGAAGGTGAGTGTGTGCACATGGGGAATGATAGAATGGGACACAGCTAGGACAAGGAGTGGGGCCTACGCGGCTGGCCCGCGCATTTCTCCGGTTTTTACTCGTCGTTCCGATAGATTGGGCCGTCTGTTCGGTCGCTCATGTTTGGTGGCGGTCCGCTTTCGATTATTTCTCACGTTGTTCTTCTACATGAAAATAACCCAAAAAGCTTTTAATAATCACCGGCTTTTTTCTTGTCAATTGTTTTTGTCAAAAAAACAATTGTGTATATACCATTTTTTACCATTTTTTATTTTTACTCTGAAAAAAATTTAACTTAAACCATACGGGGAAAAAAAAAAAGGTGCCTATAAGGTGTTTTCACCTTTTTTTCTGGACGCCTCTCACCCATTTTCAGAAAAAAAAAAAAAATTGTTACGAGAAGCTTTTCAAAATAATAAAAGTACACAACTATTTTTACTAACTACGTACAAAAATAATGAAAATATAAAATATGAATTAAAAATTATAATGATAAACGAATAGGCCTAAATTGTCATGTTCTACTCAAGTGGTGTCATAAAAAACAAGGAACTCGGTTTTCCTCATAACCAACGATCGATTTAGTTACATCATTCTTCGATATTCGACTACAGTTCTACAGTAAGCTTAGAGACTGATCTGTAATCAAAGTTAGCTTGTGATCGTCAGTTTATATGCTTGTCTGAATGCTCATAGAGACCGATCCTTGATCTGACCAAATCAAGCGTGGACGTGGTGTGAAGCGAAGCAAGCAACTCGGGGCTTAGCCTTGTTCAAAACATACTCGAAACTAGACGAGTCAAGTTCAATCATTATTGGATGAGTGATCAACCATGCTTGATTTCTGAACTTGGGTGAGAATGAAGAAAGGAAAACAAAGAAATCCAGGTAGACAAGGAAGAAGAAATGGGGTTAGCTCTCTGAAAGCAGCTTCTCCAACCGCTCAGCTAACACCAAAATGGACAGCAAAAGCTAACCTTTTGATCATAATCAAGTAAGCTGGCCATATTTGGTTAGGGATGTATACATGCTCTTCACTGAAATGTAGTATCAAAACAAAAATAAAAGAACCTTTTTGGGTGACAAAAGCCACGTATAGAACCCTTTGACTAAGAAGTACTAGTGGTATTATTGCAGTTATTCGATATGATAATGGAAGTTCTTTTGCGGCCATATCCGTGAAATATACGGATCGTTATTCCTAAATAACCTGAATCAGTGACAGCTTGGATGGCAATCACTTTTGGTGCAGAATGTGAATTTGGGAATGTAATCGTTAAAGAAGAAACTGTTTTTATACAGCTTTCGAGGATACATATATTATTGACCTATCAAGTATAGGGGGAATGATAGAAGATGTAGAGACCGCTTGTGATTCTTTCACAATCATTCATATTTCCTTGGTTAGACAAAATAGAAACAAGGCGGTGGCAGATCAGATCGGTTAGCTAGATAAGTTAATTGAATTATCATATTCGAATGAAAGAGGCACCACTTTTTGTCATGTCCAACATCTTAAACATTGTACCCTGCATTTTTTATCAAGAATATCGCACTTTTATCAAAAAGAAAGAAAGAATAATGGTGCACCTGCATGCAACATCCATGTTCTATACATGCAGTTGAACAAATGTAAATATTGCGATCCCTGGAGAACGCCATCCAATACTTCTCTCTTCCCTTAGAAATTGGGTGCAAAGTTTTTGGGACTAACTTAAAAGCGAGGTAATTGGAATGGGAAAAACAAAAATTATTGTCGTCAACTAAAACGATCTGTTTTGTGGTGATTAATTCAAAACAAACGCTTGTTCAGTACTAACTTTGTACGACGTAGTGTTAACACATGTAACTCAAACAAATTAGCAATGAGCAGAGAGCCTCGCATCATCTTAGCCTTAACCCATCTAACGTAAAATAGAATATTACACGACGTGTCAAGGAAATAAGCGTGATTGTCCAGTTTCTAACGACAAAAGATCTCCTAAAAAGTCACTAAAACTTTCTGACTAAAGAAGATAAATGTAACAACATAAACATCACTAAAAGTGTTAGAGGAGCAGTCCAATAAAATCCTAATCCAAGTCAATATATGTCAACCACAATGGAACATAGAGCAAAACATTCTAGAAAAACTCTTTCACCTATATGGGCATAACAAAATGTATGAAGAATTCATACATTTACTAGCTTAAATATTGCTTAATACAATTTAGAGAAACTTTTGTGACATGATATAGTACTAACTTAAGATGATTAGGTAATGCAATAATCTATGTTTAATTTATTGTTTGGATGTCACTCTACGTAAAATGCAAACCAGCTGTATGTAAGCAACAGCTAACCATGCATACGTCAAGATATAGAATACTACTAAAATCAAGAGTATAATATCCCATAGATACTTTTAGCCTATTATATATTAAGTGTTAAAAAATATTTTGCAAGCGAATCACAAGAAAATTTCTTGGAAGCGAAGAGAAGTGCAAGCGCAGTACATCGTCTTAACGCTCCACAATTCAATTAAATTCAGATCAGACTCTGAGTTAAATGAGAGATTTATTTTTTCTTATTGTTTATAGTCACAGGCACTTATATTCCTTTAGTATTGGTTTCGGTGTTATCTCTTTAATTTTTCTCACTTCTTCGATCGGGTTTTTATTATACTAAAATATATTTTGTTAATGATGTTCTTAAAAGTTTACCACAAGAAATTTTTTTTGCAATATTTTTCCAGCGATAACTATAAGTACGTACTAGAATAACCTGGAGTGCAGATTGGAAATTTATTTTTTCCAAACGAGGAAGATTTTTTTGTTTGCCTTTTTCTTAATTTTATTTTTGTCTTATGCAATTGGTAAAATAAAAAAAAATAAATTAAAATAACCGATGTCTTGAGAACATTATTTCTCATGCTTAGCGTTTTGTTACATGGTTGAGGAAAAAAAATGTATATCACAAGTTTGGGGGACCAAAAATAGCATGTCTAAGTACGTGGTTAACATTACGTGTTCGAAAACGCGATTCTCCATCACTTTTTCTTTTCGGTAATCATTCTCTAATCGCAACCTTCTTGTTCGTCTGTGAACAATAAATTTGTATTGCATGCTTAAGATGAGATGTGATTCCTTGCAATTTTATACCCGAATTTGGACCGAGCAAGCGAACACTAAAGTACCTGAGTCACAGTGAATCGGT
This sequence comes from Escallonia rubra, assembly GCA_033065855.1. Taxonomy (NCBI): domain Eukaryota; kingdom Viridiplantae; phylum Streptophyta; class Magnoliopsida; order Escalloniales; family Escalloniaceae; genus Escallonia; species Escallonia rubra. Next base: position 266,094 of record JAVXUO010001173.1, on the reverse strand, counting down.
CCGATCGTTCGGAACGGTAAAAAAAATGTGTTTGACACTGTCGTGAGGAATTAAATTATAATTTTGGTCTGAGTGCATGCTTTTCATGCTACTTCAATTTCGGAGACCATATCAAATCAGACGGTCTTGAGGTGTTATTCTCCTGATTTTCTGTTCTTTGGGAGGTAGCCAGAGGGGATTTGGAAGAGACAAACCTCAAGTCAAAATTCCAAAATGGGAAAGACCTTCCAGAGGAAGGAAAAAAAATGTACTAACAACGAAGTCTCAATATCCTATAAAGGTGCCCACACGTATTCCACATTTGTTGGCTGGATTAATTATCATTGATGTCTTTTTGTGTTGGAGTGTTTATAGGTTGATTCGGGTTAAATTTGATTAAATTCGGATAAAATCAAGTTCGAATTGTTTGGTCAAAAAAGGTAGATCGATTAAATCTGTTCAAATGTATTCAAGATTGATTAAATTCATAATCTTCATTTTTCTTGATTATGGATATAATTATTTTTAAAAAATCAGGTTTAACCAAAAAATTACCAAATTATCATTACATATAAGCCGACATTAATAAATGGCCCTTTTAAGTTTGAATAGACTACGTGGTCATTTTATATCTACTTTCAACCCTTTTTATGCAAACCTTTTTAGCAACTTTCGATTTATTACGTTTAAAACAACTGAAAGTTGATTTTAAGAAGTTATTCCAATTCGATCAAAATCTACTTTACGCAATTACTCACGAACGGTCTCTTAGGTTGAAAATAAGTTTGAAGAATCCAATAAAGCTTAAATTACTTGTAACGAGTTTTACATGGCGCTTGCGAGGATATCGCGCTCTTCACGACACTTTTTTTTTGTTGTAAACAGATAACGCAACCGGATTACTTCAAGCAGTAAGTTACAGATGGAGGATCGCGGTGCCGCTGGCGAGACGGAGAATGGGGGGAATGTGGTGGTGGTGAGCTGGTTGAGACCCTGTCCAAATTATGGGGTGGCAGCCTGCATTTTGACTAGATTCCCATCTGTGCCAGCCCCTTTGTAGCTTGTTATACGTCTCAATAAGTCTAGAGTTGGGATCCTACAATATTAAAGTACGATTTTAAGTATGATTTTGCTTTACCAAGATAGAAGTAAGGTCTATGGACAGCTAAAGCTAACCTTTTGATCATAATCAAGTAAGGTGACCGCATTCTACCTGGCCATATTTGGTTAGGGATGTATACATGCTCTTCTCTGCAATGAATTATTTTAGGAAACCTCTTGCCTTTGCTTTTGAAACTAAGGGAAAGGGCAACATTGACTTTTGAGTTTAGTACCAAAAAAATAAAAGATCCTTTTTTTGGGTGACAAAAGCACGTATAGAACCCTTTGACCAAGAAATACGACCGGTATTGGTGCAATTATTTTAGATGATAAAAGGAAGTTTTTTTTTGCGGGCATATCCAAGAAAATCACATGTTGTTTGATTGCTGAATAATATGAACCGGTGGCAGCTTAGGAGGCAATTACTTTGGGTGCAGAATGTGAATTTAGGGATGTAGTTGTTGAAGAGATTCTTCAAACTGATGTTATACAGTTTACAAGAAGACAGATATTGGCCAATCAAGTATACGGGGAATGATTGAAGACGCTGAGACAGCTTGTGATTCTTTCACAACGATTGAGATTTTCTTGGTTAGACAAAATGGAAACAAGATGGTGGCAGATCGGTTAGCTAGATAAGTTAATTGAATTATTTGGTTTGGATGAAGTAGGCACCACTTTTTGTCATATCTGTCATGTTAAACATTGTACCCCGTACTTTTGAGCAAGAATATCGCACTTCTATCAATTTTGAGCAAGAATATCGTACTTCTATCAAAAAGAATAGAAGAGAAATGGCGCACCTGCATGCAACACCCATATTCTATAGGTGCATTTGAACTAACGTAAATGCGATCCCTGGAGAATGCCATCCAATACTCCTCTCCTCCCTTAGAAATTGGGTGCAAAGTTTTCGGGACTAACTTAAAAGCGTGGTAGTTGGAATGGGAAAAACAAAATAGTTGTCCCCAACTAACACGATTCGTTTTGCAGTGATTAATGCAAAACAAACTCTTGTTCTGTACTAACTATGTACAACGTAGTGTTAATGTATGCAACTCAAACAAATTAGCAATGAGTAGAGAGACTCGTATCTTAGACTTGACCCATCTAATGTAAAATATCACACGACATGTCTCGGAAACAAACAAGCGTGGCTGTCCAGTTTTTAACGGCAAAAAATTCTCCTAAAAAGTCACTAGAACTTTCTACTAAAGAAGACAAATGTAATAACATAAACATCGCTAAAAATGTTACCGCAGCAGTCCAATAAAATCCTAAACAAGTTAACATAAGTCGACCACAATGAAAAATTGAGCAAAACATTCTGAAAAACTCTTTCACCTCCATGGACACAACAAAACGTATGAACAACTCATGCACTTACTATCTTAAATATTTGTGACATGATATAGTAAGATGATTAGGTAATGCAATAATTTATCTTTAAATTTATTGTTTGGATGTCACTCTACGTAACCAGCTATAAGCAACAGCTAGCCATGCTGCATACGTCAAGACGGTAACGCCCTTCCTATAAAATATTGCTAACATAAAGAGTATAATATCCTATAAATAATTTTAGCCTATTAGATATTAAAGTGTTAAGAAAAACTTTTGCAAGCGAATCGTGAGAAAATTTTTTGGAGGCGAAGAGAATTGCAGGCGCAGTACGTTGTTTTACTGATTTACACTCCAGCAGAATCCGTTAGATCAAATTCTGAGTTGAATGAGAGATGTGATTTTCTTATTGTTTATAGTAACAGGCGCTTATATTTCTTTAGTATTGATTTTAATGCTCTCTCTTTATCTTTTCTCAGGTCACTGATCGGGTATGTATGACATCAAAATTTCTTTTATTAATGAAGTTTTTAAAGTTTACCAAAAAAAATATCGCTTGCAATATTTCTCAACGATGACTATAAGTACGTACTACTATATATAACTTGGAATACCGGGTGCAATTCTTTCTTTGCATAATGAGGGGAAAAAAAATTCTAGCTTAACGTTTTTTATTTTATTTTTGTATTCTAGGCAATAGCATGAGAAGTAATGTCTTGAGAACTTTACTTCTTATGCTCGGCGTTGCGTTACATGGTTCAAGAAATAATTTGCATATCTCAAAGTTTTGGGATCTTAACTACCATGTCTAAATATGTGGCTAACATTATGTGCTTTAGAACATGATTCTCAATCTCCTTTTCCTTTTTTTTTTTTTTTTGGGTAATTCACTTCCTAAACACGGCCTTTTATTCGTATACGAAGGATAGGTTGGTATTCATGCTTAATTCCTTGTGGTTTTATACCCGAAGCTAAACCGACCGAACAACCAAACACTGAAGTATTTGAATCACAGTAGATTGCACCGATAATCCGAACAATAAAAAAATGCATTTGGCATTGTTTTGAGGAATTAAATTATAATTTTGGTCCGAGTGCATGCTTTTCATACTACTTCAATGTTATTCTCCTAATTTATTGTTCTTTGGGAGGTTGCCAGAGGGGATTTGGAAGAGACAAACTTCAAAGTCAAAATTCCAAAAATGGGAAAGAGATTCCAGAAAAAAATGTACCAACAACGAAGTCTCCAGTATCATCTGAAGGAGCCCCACACGGATTCCGCATTTGTTGGCAGGATTAATTATCATTGATTTCTTTTTGTGTTGAAGTGCAGAAAAGGTAAAATCGATTAAATCTACTTCAATATATTTAAAATTGATTAAATTTATAATCTTCATTCTTTTGAATATGGACATAAGCATTTCTGAAAAATCAGGTTTGATCAAAAAAATTACCAAAATATCGTTACATACAAACATACATTAATAAATCCCCCCCCCCCCCCCCCTCCCTTTAAGTTTGAATGGACTACATGGTCATTTTGCCACAGTATACCTACATTCATCCCTTTTTATGCAAACATTTTTAACAACGTTCGATTTATTATGTTTAAAACAACTAAAGTTGATTTTAAAAAATTATTCCGATTCGATCAAAATTTACTTTTGATAATTACTCACAAACGGTCTCTTGAGCTGAAATTAAGTTTGAAGAATCCAATAAATTTTAGATTCCTTGTAACGAGTTTTACATGACGTGTACTAGGATATCGCGCTCTTCATGACACTTTTCTTTTGTAAACAACTAATACAACGGGATTACTTCAAGCAGTAAGTTGCAGATGGAGGATTGCGGTGCCGCCGGCAAGACGGAGAATGGGGGGATGCGGTGGTGGTGAGCTGGTTGAGACCCTGTCCAAATTATGGGGTGGCAGCCTGCATATTGACTAGATTCCCATCTGTGCCAGGCCCTTTGCAGCTTGTTATACGTCTCAGGAAGTCTAGAGTTGGATCATACAATATTTAAATACTCTTTTAGGTATGATTTTGTTGACTATGTCTGCTAATTGCTTTACCGAGATAGAAGTAAAATCTATGGAGGTGTTTGGTGTTGATTTTAAGACCACTAACCTTAATTAAATTCACATCGAATCAGATTGAAAAGTGTTTGACAAAATAACTAAACTGATTAAGAACCTCTTTAAATGATACTCTCTCAATGAGAGCACTCAGCGGCACTCCGCTCCACATCTCCCTAGGTCCCCTTAGGGTTTTTTTATCTTCTTCTTCACTCGGTCATGCTTTAGATTTCAGGACTAATTAAACTTTTCAACCTTTTTGAGTCATCATCATCCTTTCATCTCCTTTCAGTTTTTTACATACATTATCCATTTGATAATCTTCTCTCTAGTGTTTTATCTTCTGCAGGTGCGATTCCGGTGAAATCAGATGTTTGAAATGGAAGATGATTTGATCAACATGTGGAAAAACTTCTCTCTCACAGCGGAAGAATCGGAAGGGGTAACGATTCCGATGAAAACAAATGAAGAAATTCGAGAGAAGGGTTCATTATGCCTCATAGGACGACTCCTGTCCAAGCGGCCTTACAATTTCGAAGCCTTCAAAAATACCATGATTGGGGCGTGGCGTATGACAAAGAAGCCAGATATGAAACAGGTTGGAGAAAACTTAATTCTTGTTCAATTTTTTCATCGCCTGGATAAACAAAGAGTTATGGAAGGCAGCCCTTGGTCATTTGATAAGCAGCTGCTAATTCTTAAAGAGTATGATGGAGATACTCAACCCTCGGAAATTGATTTGAAGTGGAGTCCTTTCTGGATTCAAATCCATAACTTGCCTTTCAATCAAATGGAGAAGGGAATGGGGGAAGCTATTGGCAGAAAATGTGGTGAAGTTTTAGAACTGGATGTAAATGGTGATGGAATAGGGTGGGGACGTTGCTTGAGAGTGAGGGTCCTGTTGGATGTCAGCATGCCACTAAAGAGAGGAACCATGGTTCATGGAGCAGGTTCAGGCCCGCGCTGGGTTCATTTTCAGTACGAACGCCTAACCAATTTCTGCTATCGATGTGGAGTAGTTGGGCATCATTTTGGTGAGTGCGAAATGCCGGCAAAGTTAGATAAAGTTACCGGAAAGGAGATTTATGAATACGGTCCTTGGATGCGAGCTCAAGCAGAACGTAAATTTGGAGACAGAAGAAATCGTGAAACAGAAAAGGATGACGGTGAGCCTGAGTCTTCCAAACATGCCGGAAACAACTCGCCGGTCGATGAGAGGTGCTTGGCAGAAAATGGAAAGGATATGATTGATGCAAATAAAAAAAAATCAGCGTTACTTGAATTCAAACGGAGTGAATTACGGGATTTGATTTACTCCTTAACGGATTTTTCGGACAAAACTGATGGATCAAATAATTTCAGGAAACTGGGCCCATTGTTGCAATCTGAGATGGAGTTAGGCAGGATTGAAGATTTGATGGCACTGAAGGAAAATAGTATAAATCATGTTCAGACGGCCCCCCAAACTGATACAACCCACATCAACAAAACACAAATATCCCACACAAATCCATCTGGCCTTTATCACCATTCCCATTCTCAGTCCATTCCAAATCCAAAAAATCTCCAGAATAATTCCAGCCCACTTCTTCAAATAACTCACACCGTTTTGCATGACAAAGTCCAGAATACACTACCTTCGGAACCCAATAACCCCTCTGTTTCTTCTCCAAAGCTTCTAAACCAATCCGTTGTTTCTATGAACAAAAGCTCAGCATCCAAAAATCAGAAACCTGAAGCGCTTAGCCCCAAGCCCCATATCCAAAAACCTGCAAAACAAAATCCATCATCACCTATGAAAATAGACTCATCTGTTCAAAGCTCAGGGGAGGCGGCGGAGGAATTAAAAAACCCAAATAGAGTTCATGGTCGGTGGAAAAAGAAAGCCCGAATAGCAGAAGCACCCACTCAGGGGTTGGTAACAGAAAGCTTACCCTGTAAACGCAAAGGAACAATGGAAGAAATAGATTCGGTGGAAGTCGAATCTCCTCTTAAGAAGAGGATGGAACTTCAGCTACCTAATGCAGAATTATCGGCGGTGACTGGTGGAGGCCAGTCCCGCCGACTATCATGACTTGGCTGGCCTGGAATTGCTGTGGGCTTGGGAACCCGCAGACAATTCGTGATCTGGGTAAGTTACTACTCAAGGAAGCTCCCCTTTTAGTCTTCCTTTCGGAGACTAAATGCAGAAGTAGTGTAGTGGAAAAATACAAGAATAAATGGGGCTTGCATGGTTTGGCAGTAGACTCAAGAGGAAAATCTGGTGGTTTGGCGTTACTGTGGAAGAAGGATATTTCAGTTTTGGTTCAAAGTTATTCTTTGCATCACATAGATGCAACAGTGGAACCCGAACCAGGAGGACAGCGATGGCGTTTCACGGGTTTTTATGGGCACCCGTCAGTCAATAAACGCAAGGAAACTTGGAAACTTTTGCGATCACTTCACCAAAAATATCAACTACCATGGCTGTGTTGCGGCGATTTTAACGAGATTTTGAGTGATACAGAAAAAGAAGGTACTCTAGCAAAGGCTAACTGGCAGATGCGAGATTTTCGAAGTACATTGGACGAATGCAGGCTGATGGATATGGGGTTCGCGGGTTATCAGTTCACATGGTGCAATAATAGACCATATCCCAATACTGTTAGAGAGAGGTTGGATCGTTTCTGTGCAAATGCAGAGTGGTTGAACCTATTCCCAATTGCAAAAGTCACACATTTGGAGTCCAGAGCATCAGATCATAATCCGATCATTCTTGATTCTAAAAATCTTCAAAGGGCTCATTTCAATAGTCGAAGGAAGAGGTTTCGTTTCGAATCTATGTGGGTACGAAGGTCAGATTGCGAAAAGGTAATTAATGATGCTTGGAATGCTAATGCTCAAAGTAATGAGCCATTTCAAAAAGCCATCAAGAAGATTTCTGAATGCCGAGTGGGATTGATAAAGTGGAATAACAAGGTAGTGGGAAATGTGCAGCAAAAAATCAAAGAGCTTGAAGACAAGATTAATGTTGTTCGTCGCGGTCAAATTACAGAAGAGACAATTGAGAATGCAAAGAATTTGAACAGGGAGCTAGAAACGATACTGCAAATGGAAGATGACTTATGGAGACAGAGGGCTAGGACATATTGGATGAGGGAAGGTGATCGCAACACCAAATATTTTCACGCACAGGCTTCAGCTAGGCGTCGTATCAACAGAGTAGAGAATCTGCGCAATGAACATGGGGGTTGGTGTGCCAACGAAGTAGAGAAAGAGGCAACTGTAATGAATTATTTTCAATCTATATTCACAACATCTGATCCATCGGAAGACGCACTGCAAGAAGTATTGAACACAGTGCCGGAGACTATCTCACAAATGGATAATGCTTATCTCACTCAGCCATATTCTATAGATGAGGTACACACAGCTTTATTTTCAATGTATCCCATGAAATCTCCTGGCCCAGATGGAATGCCTGCGATGTTTTTTCAAAAATTTTGGCATATTGTTGGTAGTGATATCTCTGCAGCTGTGCTCACTTTTTTTAACACAGGCTCATTTTCTCCTAAACTCAATTATACCCATATAGTTCTCATTCCCAAGTGTCATAATCCGGAGGAAATTTCCCAGTTTAGGCCCATCAGTCTTTGTAATGTGATCGTCAAAATTGCTTCCAAAATGTTAGCAAATCGTCTTAAGACCCTTCTTCCTAAATGCATTTCTGAGACTCAAAGTGCTTTTATCCCAGGGCGTTTAATCACTGATAATGTATTAGTGGCTTATGAAGTGAATCATTTTCTAAAATGTAAATCCTGGGGTAAACAAGGCCATATTGCATTAAAACTCGATATGAGCAAAGCTTACGATCGAGTAGAATGGCCGTTTATTGAAGGTATGATGGCAAAGATGGGGTTTTGTCCTAGGTGGATTTCGACTGTTATGAGAATTGTAAAAACAGTGTCCTATTCAGTCATTTTAAATGGCGAACAGTTTGGGTATTTCTTTCCTCAGCGGGGTCTCCGACAAGGAGATCCTTTGTCTCCTTATCTTTTTTTGATTTGTGCAGAAGGCTTCACATCAATGATTAAAGAAGCGGAGTCTAAAGGGAGTATTAGAGGGGTGGCAGTAGGAAGGAACAGTCCCAAGATCTCTCACCTCCTTTTCGCCGATGATAGCCTTCTCTTTTTCACTGCCACAAAGGAAGAGATTTGCGCTATAAAGGATATATTAAGGAGGTATGAGGTTGCTTCTGGGCAGAAAATTAATCTCCAAAAATCTGCTATGGTTTTTAGTAAAAACACTCCAGAGCCTATACGGGAGGAACTACGTCAATTAATGGGTGTTCCAGTAGCTGCTGCACATGACAAATATTTAGGATTACCCTCGGTTGTTGGAAAATCCAAGAAAGAAATTTTTAGCAGTATACGTGAGAGAATATGGAACAGATTACAAGGTTGGTCATCCAAGTTCCTCTCTAAGGCTCGGAAAGAAGTCTTGTTGAAATCAGTGATCCAGGCCATTCCTACGTATGCCATGGGATGTTTTAAACTTCCAACGCAATTATGTGAAGAGCTAGAAGCTATGATGGCTAGTTTTTGGTGGGGTTCTCATGATAATAAAAAGAAGTTGCATTGGATGAGCTGGGATAGATTGTGCAGAAGGAAGGATCAAGGAGGCATGGGTTTCAGGAAATTGCGGGCTTTCAATCTAGCGCTACTTTCTAAACAGGTATGGCGTCTAGTGAACAATAAAGACTCTCTCCTTTTTCGTATACTAAGCTCTAAATACTTTCAAGATGGAGATATATTCAAAGCACAATTAGGGAATCGGCCTTCTTACACTTGGAGGAGTATTCTAGATTCGAGAAATGTCATTGAAGCAGGGACGAGATGGAGAGTCGGCAACGGAGAAAAAATCAAGATATGGCAAGATAGATGGTTACCACAGTTGTACACCTTCAAAGTTCAATCACCACAAAAAGACTTACCATCCACGGCTTATGTCTCAGAACTCATTGATTATCGAAGGAAGACATGGAAGGTTAATCTTATCTATCACATTTTTTGGCCGAATGAAGCTAAAATGATATTGGGTATACCACTTGGCAGATCTTTGAGGGAGGACAGATTGGTTTGGCATTTTTCGAAACAAGGTGTGTTCTCAGTGCGTAGTGCATATCGTCTTGTCATGGAAAGAGGATTGCTATATAAGGAAGATAAATGGGGTGTAGGTACCAGCAAAGAGGATAGTACAAAATGGAAGTTTATTTGGTCACTAAATATACCCAATAAGATCAAAATATTTTGTTGGCGGGCTTGTTCAGACATTCTTCCGACAGGTAACCGACTTATAAGCAAAAGGCTGAAAGTAACCAACATGTGTGCAGTATGCGGACTGGAAGGGGAATCATTGTATCATGTTCTTCGTCAGTGCAGTTTTGCCAGGAAAGTTTGGGCTCTGTGTTCTTTTAATCTCTATAAAGAAGTACCGGGATGTGACAGTATACTTTGGTGGTGGAAGGATGTAAGGGAGAGGGTAGATACGGAAGAATTTGAGGTATTTGTGACGCTTTGTTGGGGTCTTTGGAATAATAGGAATGTGTGTTTATTTGCAGGAGCACAACATGATGCTTTAGACCTGTATTCCTCCACCACTGATCTGCTGCGGCAATACAAAAATGCACAAATCAAGGTTCCGTACCCAAGTCTCATGACACCTATTAACTGGCAGACTCCTCTGGAGAATCGTTACAAGATTAATTTTGATGCAGCACTGTTTACAAGGGAATGCGCAATTGGTGTTGGAGTAGTGGTTCGAGGTAACAAAGGTAATTTTTATGCAGGTTTGTCGAAGAAAATAACGGGTTCACTGACACCAGAAAATGCAGAGGCACTGGCAGCTTCTGAAGCAGTGTTTTTTGGACTCGAATGTGGGTTTAGGGACGTAACCATTGAAGGCGATGCAGCAAATGTTATTTCAGCACTTCGGCATGAAGGCGAGAACTTATCAGAAATAGGCAATGTGATTGAAGAAGCTAAAGAGATGTGCAAGAATTTCCATCGAAGTGATTTTAGCCTTGTCAGGAGAACAGGAAATAGAGTAGCCCACAAATTGGCACAGTATGCTAGAACTCTTGATAATTATTGTGTATGGATGGAAGAGGCGCCGGAATTTGTAAAGTCTGCCATCCAAGATGATGTACCCCAAAACTTTTGAAATAAAATCGTTTCCCTATCAAAAAAAAAAAGATTAAGAACCTCTTTAGGATTGATCATGGAATGATCAAATATGATTAAATATATTATAAAGATATTTGTAGTTAATGAGGTCAAACTTGAATATGAAAAGGTGATTAAACTATAATCCACCTTTAGCTTTCGGGTATGGATTAATTTCCAAAATGTCTAATTACAAGTACCTTTTCACATTGTTTACAGAAACAGTAAACTTCTTTGTCATTTTTGCCATATTAAAACCAATTTTACTACACTTTATTCAACCACCATTCATAACTTTAAACATAATTTTGCTAAAAATAACTAAAAGCTAATTTTGAGAAATTGTTATAATTTAATATAAAATATGATTTCAAGAATCGATCATAAACAGGTTCTGGTTTTGCTTCAGGATGTTCAAAACTAAATAAATTCAGATTTCTCGTTTTCTTGAAGTCTTATTTAATCGGTTTAAGCAAGTTTGCCTCAAAAGAATTATCAAACTATCCTCGCACGTAAATAGACATTAAGTGCCACCTTTAAATCTTAATACAACGTTTGATCATTTCGTCACACTAGACCTACTTTCGGCACTTCTTAATCGAAACACTTTTCACAGCTTTTAACTCGATCATTCTACTTAAAATAGATGAAAGATATTTTTCGAGAGTGGATTATGATTTAGTCAAGTATTTACTTTTAAAAATCAAAAAGTACTTTTTTCCCCCAATTTTATATCCCTAAATTTATGTCTATGTTACAAAAAAAAAGACTTCCTTTATCTGTCATTGTTAGATAAGATTCGGTTGAGTAGTTGGAAGCAAATATTTATTAAGTTTTTGAAGTGTGAAAGAGATGGAATAATTTGGTGAAAGGTGCCAAAAGGAGCTCACATGGGCCTCATATTACTTAATTTGCTCTCACAATTAGTGGCATGACATTCGGTTGTGTCTGTCTTTGACTGACTAAAAGGCAAATGTTCATTGGTCTGCTGCCCCGGGATCCCCTCCAATCAACCTGCCCATTAAACAAATGGGAATGAGAAAGGAAAATGAAATTTTAGAGGCACATATCGCTACAAAAACTCTTTTTTTTTGTACTTTGTGCTAACTTTGTAGTACATAAATTTTCCAGGAGTGGACGCCTAAAATAATGCCATTGTTTTTATTTTGTTCCTGCAGATCTTTTGTCTTTTGACTCGTTTATGGTTTTGATTGGAGTATACGCGAGATTAAGGGTGGTGCATTCAGAGCTGATAGGGCTGCAAATAAACGAGTACTTGACTTTTTAACTTGCGCAAAGTTTACACGAACACGAGCAAAATGCCTAAAAAGGGTAAAACACGAATAAAAGGAGTTGACAAGAAGTTAAATTAAGGACATCCAAAAAAGGAAATCCTTACCCGTGTTTGTAAAGGAGTTCTTGACGGTAAAGGAGTTTTTGTCAAAGGAAATCCTTTTCGTAAGAATGAATCCAAATAAAAAATTAAGAAGGTCAATTCAATTTTACAAAAACAAAAAGGAGTTTTTATTGCTGATCGAGAAAATGCCTGAAAAGGGTGTTTTTGGATATTTAGGTTTAGGTTTGGTCCTGGATTGGGCTTACGAAATAAGGGCTTACGAATCTACAAGTTGTTCACGAGTTTGTTCATGAATAATTTTTTATTGTTCATATTCTTTTGTTCAAAGCTCAGTTCGCTTGTTTAATAAAAGATAATGAGCTTGTTCACGAGAAGTCCGGTTCAATTCCAGCCCCGACAACAAGTGTTCTCAGTTCAAGTGTCGTCATGCCAAGGCGCAAGTATACAACTGCTTGTCAATCTTTTAGACCAGACGCAAATGGTTTGCCTTGAAAAAAGAATTACCTTTTGAGATGTTCGGTACACTACTACGACAAAAGCCACCACCTTTTTCCTTCTCATTGTATTGTAGTTGGGAGAGTTTCCTAAGCCACACAAAGTTTTCATTTTTGTGTACAAGCTTTCTGCCCTCTCTAAAACAAACTATATTGACTGCCAAAATGGGTGGTGTAATTGTGTTTGATCCTCTTAGGACAAACTTACAACTGACCCTCCTCCTAAATCTGCATTCAAGAGGAACACAAGAAGAGAATGAGTCCATTCAAGACTGTATTTGAACCAATCAAACCATCTGACATGTTTATAGCATGCGGCCTGCAAATACGTTTCATTCCGAGCGGCAAATTCAGACCCTGTTTGACAAAGTTTTTTTTTTCAGTTTTGAAAACTGGAAAAAAAAGTTGCGTTTGGTAACTATTTTTTTTTCTTCAGTTTAGTTTAAAAAACCAGTTTTTAAATCAAATCTGTTTTAAAAATTCAAAAAATGAGTTTCGATTTTTCTGTTTTGGTTTTTTTTTTCTAGACCACCACCGGCGGCGGCGACCACCTCCGGTTATCAAACTCTCACTTGTTTTTGTAAAAAAATAAAAATTAAACTGCTCTTTATTTTATTTTCTTTTTTTTGAAAACTGAAAAAAAAAATGTTGTCAAACAGAATCTCAGAGTTCAAGCACTTATTCCACATATGGAAAAAATTAATACAGTATCAATCTGCCCTTTCTCAACTCATTTACTCAGACGACAACTCGTTCCCTCTTTTTGAAGATTATAAATATTTCTCAGAATATGGAGTGTGAATCAAATCCATGTTTAAATTGAAATTGAGATGCTGATGTGAGTTCTTTCCTTCTATATCAGATAGATTCGTGTGGTGAACAATAAGTTCTTTTACAATTGACTATTTCTCTCTCTGTTAGAGATGTTTTAGAAATTTTCCCCTATGTTAAAGCGAACAACGCACTCTTAAAACAATGCAACAAAGGAAAATAAATGACAAATACATTTCTACATATATGTTTGTTGGTCTATACGAATTACTTGTGATAATGATTTTACTGTTAATCCAGAAACTGCTTTTCAAATAACGCGACAATTGTTATTTTGAAATAACAGTGAATAAACAATCAAGTGGTCCATTTGCATGGGCTAGATCTCATGAAATGGACTTGGGCCGGTTGATACATCTTCACAATCATCAAGCAAAGCCAGGCTCTTCTTTTTTTTTTGGTAAAACAGAAATAATACATAAACCAAATCAGCCCCTAAAGTGGGCAACTCGAGCTACATCGTTAGCTAGGAGAGGGAGGACCACCTCCGGTGGTTGCATGAGATACACAAAAGACTCCCTCTGCTGTTCTCCACAATTAGCAAGTTTATCGGCACAAAAATTGCCTTCCCTAAACACATGAACAACATTAGACTTAGTAACTCTAATTAGGGCTTTAGCATCCCTAACAAGATTGCTCAAAGGGTGCAACAAATTGTCTTGGCCGCTTATCAAATCCATGGCAGTTTTGGAATCTGTCTCAATGATGGTATTGGTAAGACCTCGCTTCTTGATCAGCTGCAGACCTTTTACAATTCCATGTAGCTCTGCCTCAAGAGCATCTGAAGTGTGGAGAAAACCATAGTAGCCTTCCATCCATTCTCCATTCCAGTTTCTTAAAAGTCCCCCAAAGCCTCCACGCAGGTTGCTTTTGGCACATCCATCTGTGTTCAACTTTAGCGTACCTACAAAAGGAAACACCCAAGTTATGCAAAGCCAGGCTCTTCTGCTCATAACAAAAGGCAAGGCTTTATAATCTTCCTCAGCCTTTCGGGCCCAACGACTCAAATGTCAAAATGCACATATTATTGTGCGTGTAAACTAGTTCACTGATAAAATCTCTTGAAAACTTAATATCTCTTTTCATCCCGCGCTACATACTGTGGAGAGTCGAAAGAGGTAAGATTACTCAATACGTTGCATAGCTCATACTCAAGTAACATTGGTAAGACCCAATTGAACATAATATCTACATTCGTCATACTCAACGTATGTCCCCGCCCCTCGCATCCATGCTGGTACCACTTTGTTTTTTTGTCCTTCCACAACTTGGGTATGTTTCTAATATCGAACTTTAGAAATTCATGATCGACCATATATACCTTTTTAAACAATGGGTTAAGACTCATACTAGCCATCTACGAGTGTGTGAAAAGTTATAGTATAGTATTAGGATGGAAGAAAATATTCGGTGGTTGTCTAACACCACGTCATCAGCTTAGATGACGTAAGACTACCACTAAGAATTTGCCAACCAATCAGTGTTGGGACAACTATATATCCATATGGATAAAAACTGTAATCAAAGTTTACCATGGTTAGAGAAACTTGACATTTGACTTATCAAAAAAATTTGAACAGCTCGCCAAAAAATTTACCATGGTTAGAGAAACTTGACATTTAAATTTTCACGAAAGAATTTGAACAGCCCGCCAACAAGTTGGTCATTTACATGACTTGTGATGACTTCTGCAATGAAGGTTTGGCTCCATTGGTAAAACTTTTTGGTGGTGACCTATTTTTTTTTTGATAGAAAAGAGAATTGCATTGAAAGGTAAATAGAGTTTACAGATTAGTCATTTCAGCTATACATAATAAGTCATGACTATGGCTGTCGTCATGTAAATAAACCATCCATAATACAAAATAAACAGGTCTAAGAGGCTTGCATCCCTACAACAGCAAAAGAGAGAATAGGAGATTAAGATCAATTACAGCAAAAATCAGTAACCCAGTCCTGATAAACAGTTATTCGGGCATGACAAGCAAAAGCTACTAGTGATCTCGCCTCCTTGACAAGCAGTCTGCGGTTTAATAGTGTGTGACCTATTGACCACACTATTAAACCGCAGACTGGTATCAGAGAGACCAAAGTGACATGTCTGCAATTGTGAAAATGACAACATATTTCCTTGTTTTAACTGTATGAATTCTGGGTTTCCTTCTCTTTATTCAGAAGCATTTCCCCTTGCAAACCCGTGTGTGCAGTTGAAAATAACTTCTCACACTAATTGTGAACTGAATTACCTGACAATCGTGTACAAACATGACGGGTGAATAATGATCACACTCACATTCAGACATAGGATGCTCCAACACACCCATACCAATCAGAATGCTGTGATAGATGGCATAAACATTGCACGCTGTTAATTCAGTCCATTGAAGCTACAGAAAGTGTGCTATAAGTCAGTTTATGGAGGAGGAGGAGCAATTTTGTTGAACTTCGACGTAGATTACACCAACGTAAGAAAGATACAAAGATACTGCAGGAACTTGGGAGTATCTGGTTTTACACTTCTACATGGGAAGGATATGATATGGCAATTAGCAAGAACTACACCATGCTACTCAGAAAGCATCTTAGACTAAATACTAATATTCATGATTCAAAAGCATCTTGAGTCCGTGGAAGATCTTCACTCCTGTGTGATGAATCATCGAAAAGCCATAGCTTTCTTGAAACAGCAAGTCTTCACTCTTGTTAATGAATCATGGAAAGCTACATCCTTCTTGATTCAGGTGGAACAATCAAGTCTTCGCTCATGTATCTTGAACAATTGATTTTGGTATGTCTCGAACAATTGCTGTTAATGCAACCGCATGTGGAGAATTTTGTGTTCGTGTATGTGTACGAGAGAGGTGAGCCGCGGGTGAGAAGCAAGAAATGATAGGGTTCGTAAGAGAATTGATGGTTTTATATGTTGATCTTGTTTTTAAGATTTTCTTATTTAATGTAAACTATGGTTAAGGTTCACTATCCATCTGAATAGTTGTCCCACTATGGCTAGTTGTCAAATTCTTAGTGGTAGTCTTACACGACGTAAGCTGATGACGTGGTGTTAGACAGCTAAATCCACTTAAAACAATCAACGACACTTCTAAATCATATAGCAACAAAATAGTATAGATCTTTGACAAAGGGGGTACTAGAACTAACCCTAACACTATGATAGAAGGAAGTATCAGATTCCTTTAGTTGATTGAAGCTGACAATCTAAGTTTAGAAATTGCCGTAGGGATCACGCTTGTTGTACTTTCCTTGCTGGTAATACCCATATTGTGTTTAACTAGTTGATCCCTGAAGCATGAGAAGCTTTTGGACTGGAGTTACTCCTCGATGGAGTTTAAGATTTACCGGATCAGCGGTAACATGAACTTTTACTAAAGGCTGCAGCTTACGTACTTAGTTCTTCACTTGGAGCATGAAGGTCAAAAGGAGGATTTAATTTTGCTGATTCATGAAGCAGTACATGTTTACAAGCATCTAAATAGAGATTGCTCAATTTATGGACAAAGAATTTTGTGGGTTCTGCTCTTTACAGAACCCAAAGAGCCCGGCTGAAGCTCAGTCATGAAATGGCTAAATCTACACCATCAAAGAGGCTTGTAAGTCGTGATCGGGACGGTTAAAGGAAGTGTTCGAGGTAGGCAGGGAGAAGCTCCATAAACTAACAGTGCAGGAGCTTTCGTCGCCTTGGTGACTGAACGGATTAAGAGAGCTTCCTCGAAAGAACATAGGATTTACATCTTCTTCTGATATGCTTTCTAGTAATTCCAACTGTGCGTGAAGAGCTCAGGTGCCGGGCATTGTGCTGCCTGTACTCGATAGGATTATGAAAGCACAAACTACAGAAAGTGAGAAAACAGAAACCCAGGTGTCCTCGGTGTACATCTCCATGGCATCGGTAAACGAGAACCGAGTGCGACTTTCGGCCCAATTACGAAGTCGGTCTGCCTCGGCTGCGTATAGTGCTCTTCCCTGAAAGGCAAGTCAGAGTCACTACATGCTTCAAGACTTCAACTAGCAAAGCAAAGATCAATTTCTCGAATCACATGAACAATAGAGGAACAATTTTGTCACTACGTACGTTACTCCCTCAAAGGAAGAGCCCTTTGACTTTTTCACAGATCCTCAGCATAGCTAGTTTAAATACATAAGCTAGTTAAGTAATCCTTCTTTAACTTCTATTCAGCTTTATAGGCAAAACATCTCTGACCTTACAAAAACCAATCTACGTATTTCAAAGGGAACTCTTTTCAAGGGACACAGGAAGTATTATATTAACGGACACCCATAAGATTCCTTCACGGAACAAAATTTTATCGACGACAGAATATGCAAAAAAGAAAGGGAACAGCATGGCATGAAAGAAACCAGGAAAAGAATGAGTTACCTGGGCATCGAACCAACGACCTCGTCGTAGCCATGCAGTTACTAAAGCAAGTAAAATCCTCGGAGGGGTCAAGTAATTAATGGCCTTCCCACTTCCCTTCACAACCCTCATCCGTGGAACTAATGTTCTAGCGACTGTCTCAGGATGCTCACATATGATGTTAAACATTTGCTTGTTTTGGATAGTTGAGCCGCTGCATCGAAGCCAAAATTTTACAATCTTCATGCAGTAAAGTACAACGAAATAAGTTTGGGTTCGTTGATGTGAACATATGTGATATATCTTAGTGCATTAAGTCATTGTGCTAACTTATTGATCAAAAGATGGACCAAATGATTGCACCACTTAAAACTGATGAATATGTAAAAGAACGGAAGTGGAACACACACAGAAAACAGGGATACTACGATTGCACCAGTCAAAATTGGTGAGCATGTCAAAGAAACTGAATAGGAACTCACACAGAAAACAGAAAAGCTATGATGTACCTCAAGAGCAAGTCTGTCAAAACCATGCCAGGAGAAGCAGTATGCATTCCAACTTTTGACCGTTTGCACTCCTTCAAGAGCGATGATTGAAGCTGCCTAAGACCACATTTTGTTGACCCATAACTGCAGGGCAAAGGGAAAGAAAAAAAAGTAAGCATCGCCAACAAACATTTCAAATAGGTGTTGGAAACAGGAAACAGCATACTCGCTAACAACAAAATACTCAATTTATGGAATTTGGATCCACGGCAAAATGACAATTAAGGAATCACAGAACTTACACAGCAGTCAAAGGGGTGCTAGATCCGCCAGAGCCAGCACCATCCATGTTAAAGATATGACCCCCCTTGTCCTGGCTTCCCATGACACGCATGGCTTCACGGGTGCAAAGTATCGATCCAACCAAGTTTGTAGAGACAATCTGATGGATGACAAACTAGGCGAGTAAGTTTACAGTTCCAAGCAAATACATATGATACAAAAAGCATAAAGCAAAATATAAAACACTAATTTTGTATCTTTAGAAGAGAACAAAATCATCTTCAACTATTAGCCAATACACTTCTAGTACAGATACGAGAAAATAACACCCAGAAAAACCATCTGATCAGATCCGAACCTGTTGAATATCTTCATCACTGAACTGCAGCAAGGGTCTAAACCCTTTGTTAGTCCCAGCATTGTTTATCTGTAAAGCGGTTGAAAATTATAATTAGCAAGTAAAGAAACCAGGAGAACAACAGTCACTCTATGTTTTAGTATATTAACAGGAGATCCATTAGAATCAACTCTGTAACATAATTAGAGTGGCCAGATAAGGAAATTAGAAAAGGTTCTTAAAAATGAACGAATCATGTTATAACATCAAGCTGTAATATTATGCATCACATTTGCATCTCAACACACACGATTTCGCCATCTAGTCATAGAAAAAGGTTTTCATGATGACATGCAGGAAAAAAGATTAATGAAATGAACAGCTAAATCCTCACCCAAATGTCTATAGAACCGAGTTCATTGACAGCAAAATTGGACAATTTCTGTACATCATGGGGATTACAAACATCACATGCAATGCCCACTACTTTTGCCTGAGCCAGATTTTTCCTAGATGAGCCGCCTGCAGTTGCAATAACTTCCTTCAGGCTGTCCTCAAGTTCTCTGATGGTCATATCCACAGATTCAGGACTGTTTTCAACAAAACCATGTATAAGTAAGATGTTGTAAGAGACAAAATATTACCATCACAGACCAAATGAAAAAATTATTATTTACTCCCTTTGTCCTTAAAAAAGAGACAGGTTCAATTTTTTGACACATCCATGATGGCTATTTAAAAAATACTAACGCTGGCCAAACCTTCATTTTCTATAATTGTAATGTCCAGTAATCTCTCTCTAATTTATGCTACTGATTATTATTAGATTGGAGGAAAGGACGCCTCTAATACTATCAAAATTTATCCTTAGGTTTTCTCAGAAAAAGTCCAAGGCGTCTTTCTTTTTAGGATGGATGAAGATTCTTCAGAATACAACCTACGAGAAGCAACAACTACACGATCTCCAGAAAGTAGAAATTCGCGAGCAAGAGCTTTCCCCAGTCCTCTTGTACTGTATCAAGCAAGTAGAACAAGAAGTCAATAATAAACACAGCTCCTCCACATGACGAATTCACTACTAAAATCATCTAAGAAAATACTAATCATTCCCAAGAGCCAACAAAGAGACCACTTGAAGGGTACCTTCCAGTGATAATCACATTGCGTGGACCAGCTCGACTGACTTCCTCTAAAACCATGTTGGAACCAATCATAGTCCCAATTATAATACCTCCGACCCAACTATACCATATTAAAGCATCCATCTGACCATCTCCACCTTCACAATATTAGCAGAAAAGTCGTTTTCTATTCATGGTTCAACTACTTGAGTACTGAAAATTGCATTAACGCTCGACAATTCCTTAGTACAGGAAGCAGATTAGCTAACCTGATAATTGAAACCCGGTTAACAATACGACTCCAGTACTCATCATGGTCACAATATATCTCCCAATTTGTAAAGCAATCTGCCCACATGCCAAGATAAAATCGATCAGAAAATTAAGCAAATACCTAATAACTGCCAACACAGCAGTTGCAACTTGCAAGGTTCAAACATATTGATGCACAAATGAACGAAACCGTAAGAGTTTAGTAGCTCAGTGTTGGGTGTCATAAGGGAGACTTATAGTTGACTAACTTTTATTTTATTAGATTTTCTCAGCAGGCAAACAGACTCAAACTGAAAGTTGGTTTTCCAAGCGACCAATTTTAGTCTTTGCTTACATCCCATACTGAAGTTGGTACTTCTTTGAATAATACATAGACTCAGATTTGATTATTTCCTTCACCTTTTCAGCTAGCAACCAGGGAGTAACCAAATTTTCATTTTGGGGCATCTGAACTGAAGTGGGTCTTCTTGAGATAACATATAACGTCTCAAATTTACTGAACAAAAGTGGGTCTGTCTTGGAAACATATAAGTCTCACATTTTCATACTTCATCTTCTTTCTTCAATTTTTTCAGCAACGAACAGTAAAGTAAAAAAGGAACTTACAGATGACAAATTCTCCTCGAATTTCTCCAATTCCTCACGAAACCTATCCTGTGAACGTGAACGAGAAGAAAGCTTCAAAATCCCAGATTTAAGAACACCCAGAACTTTATTAACTCTCCTCTTGTACTCCAGCTGATTACTACTTTTCCCGCACTTCCTCTCACTTCCCATCTCTTTCTCAGCTGCCTCCCCTTCATCTTCTGACCTGAACGACCTGCATGATTGCACCCACAACCCCCTACGACCCTCTACGTTAATTGGGTCAAACATCCCCAAACTCTGGCGAAAACCCAGCGGAGACAAGTGAATCTTGGCCATGGTGGCCATGATCTGGTTGAATAAAAGCAAAGCGTGTGCTCCCACTTTTGTGGATAACTAAATTACTCTAGTTTGAAACCCCAAATTTTGGGAAATATCTAGAGATTGTAGGAAGATGGAACCAGTATTCTGTATGAAGCGAAGGCGTGTGTGTTCCAGAAAATTCTTGTGACGTTTGGGTTGATTTTGTGGGGCGTTTGTTGGTGATTATGTAGAAAAAATTGGGAAAATATCTGATGGTAAGGAAGATCAAAAGTATCTACAGAGAGGGAAGTGTGATGTCCACACGTTGAAGCAACCTCATCTCTCTACGTTTTCCGATGACACGTGGGTTGGTTTGTCTGGTTACAAGGTCTTTTTTCCGTTTAAGTTGCCAAACAGTCCCCACTGTTCCGTGACATCCGTGTTTGAGTTTAGAGAATTATTAGTTCAGACTTCAGAGTCCAAGTGCCGAATGATTGGTCTGTCCAAACTCCAAACCTTGGGGTAACTTTCGGATTAATTTTAAATAAATCATGTTGGGCATGCAAAACGTGGCATGATGAAGCGGTGGTACGCTTGCACGACATTGGAAATGCGTGCATTGTCTTGAGTTCGGTTCTGTTCACGGGACGGTTGGTAGTAGTGATAGGCAGATTAGACGCGGATGAGCATGCTTGTAAATTGTGTCTGGCGATAAGGCTCCTGGGCGTTTTGGACGTGTGCATCTGAGAATGCTGTCAAGATCGTTGTGTGCTGTCTTGTGAGACCGTACAGGATGTGGTTATTCGTCAAAGATCATCCGGATGCTTATCAGCTCTCTCAAATGAATCGGTTTTGAAGTGATTGAATGATCATCAATGGCCGGTTGTCTAGACGAGTACATGCCACGGGGCAAGTACGGTGACGCGGTCAGATGTTGAACATCGTGTTGTGGCATTTTGTGTTTAGAAAATGGTCCGTTTGAGACGACTAGTTCAAGTAAAGAGTTCCGCACTGCATCGACAATTTTGAGACGACATTCTTTGAACTTGCTTTGATATCCCGAGAAGGTTATGTACTTACTGCAATTACGCACAAAGTAGACTTCATATTCATGTGTTGATGGTCTATATGGTGGGTGGTTTGCTTACTTGATGTGGGTAAGATGTATTACATGGACTATGCTTGTTTGCTGCCAGAGATATGTTTTTTTGACTTGAGGTGCTGAGGCCAAGCAAAATTACATGGAATGGATGCTGCAACAGCGAGTGAATGCGAGCAAGAATAAAATTTGCCATTGGTTGAGTTTACTTATATAATACTACTACACTTGGGTTCGATTTGTTAGTCATAATATCCAGTGTCGATCCAGTTCTACAACAAGGTCAACTTCCAGGTTGGGTCAGTTGGATGTGTTGCCTATGGTGGGTTTAGTTACGTGCATGGTCTGCTTCATCAGTTGGTTTTGGTTGGACGGAACTCGCAGGATCAGAATCATGTTAAAACAAGTTTGTTTGGTTGGAGTCTGGGATGTGACGACCCCACGAAATGAACAAGCACATAATTTTGGAAAGCGTTTTTTATTTTGCTTTTTCTTTTTCTTACTTGATGTCTCGTATTCTCTACCACTACGTCTTATAATAATGTCTTAGAAGGCGATCCCAAGTTGCCTAGTAAAGATAGCAATTATTATGAATAATGTAAATGAGTTTGGAAATACTACGAGGCATCAATTGATAGTAGCACAAAAAATATACTGTCAAATTTTAAGTGTGATTTTTTTTCCTAACAAGGAACAAGTGAACGACCGATTGGTCTAATGAACCACCAATTACATACGAATTTGTAAATTTGCCATGCATATAGTCATAACACCTGGTAATAGTCGTGGTATAACTATAGGTGACCAATTGGCCGTGCAACTCGGTCACTAAGATATGCTTGTCAAGAAACACCTTTTTGATAGAATTACTTGCACCTATCACTCCGATGTTGAACCAATAGAACACCATAAATTATGATACAGGTACATATTATTGAATGTTTTGTAAATGTTGCATATGTTACCCTCAATTGACTTTTCGATCGAAAGCCTCGTTGGTGTGATGGCATAACAAAATCGTTAGGGGCGTACCTTGGGAAAAGGGTGAAGAGAAATAAAAAATGAAAAATAAAATTATTCTATTTATAGCTTTCAAGAGAAAAATATAGTTTCAATTTTCATTTTCACGAAGACTTTGTGTTTTGACAAGTCTTTATATTTTTTTGTTTGTTTTTCTCTTTTGTTTGTAATTTTTTGTTTTTTTTTTCCCTCCATTCTCTTTTATCTTCATCGCCCAAAGTAGCACTGTCGCTACCACCATTCACCACCAACACAAACACGCGTACACACACTCGCATGCGTGTAAGCAAACCTAAGGCATAAATATTAATCTAATTAGGTGAGTTCTATAAGTCAATTAACTCATATGTACTTGTTTAATTGCGGATCTTGTCATCAACCTGCAATTATGCGTTCTAGTGAGAATTTGGGCAAACCTAAGAATTAGTTACGAATATGTGATATAATATACATTTTAGTAAAAAAGAATAACTGAATTGCTGCAAATTGATTATTGAGATTGAGCAAATTTATAAAATAGTTTTCTTCGGTTCTTTCCCTTTGTTTTCTGACTTTTCTTTGTCAGAAATGTCCTAAAAAATATGCCACGCCATCACTTCGATTGATCGAAAGAAAGACTGGCAATGACTTATACTACATTGCAGTGATGTTTGGAGTTTTTGCCCTTAATAATCCATTTTTAATACATAATTACTTTTTTATCTCATTTTGAACCCTATTTACCTACCTACCCCATTTTTTTGGAAATAGTAGTTTCAAACAGAGATTTCAAGGGAAGAAAGCGTGGTTTGAAACCACGTTTTCAAAAGAAATATCTGTTTCAAATCACGTTTTCTTCCCTTGAAATCTCTGTTTGAAATCACGATTTTCAAAAGTGGGTTAGATAGGTAAATAAGGTTCAAAATGGAGTAAATAAGTAATAAAGTATTAAAAATGAATTATTAAGGGCAAAAACTCACGTCTGAGCATTGATGTCTCTGCCTGTGGTAGCTCTGTCAGTTCCATGTTTAACTTTTAACAAATGCCACCGGAAATGTTTTTCAATAGTCTTGGAGGGAAATATGAGATAGAAATCGGGACAAAGCGAGGACGGAGATTATAGTATATAGAGAAAAGCTGGATGGTCCGATCCATCGGTTGGAGAGCATGCAAGGTTTTCTCCTTGCGCCGACACAACATCCGTGACACTGGCTTTTCCTGCTTAACTTTCTGCAAACACTTTTACAATAGATTTAGTACATGCAAACGTTGACTTTACTCATTATTTTTTCTCTAGCTTAACCTGCCATTTTTTATACTTATTTACTCTACTCTTGTTCATTGAATTGAATTTTGTAAACAATCAAAAAAGAAAATTCATTGAAACCGTAAGAGTAATACGGAGTATATAACAACATGAAAAATGTGTCTTGCATGCCAGATCTTCGCTTCGTCTTCCACAACACTCAAACGTATCCAAGATTATCGTCCCATCGAGAAGCACTTTATCTCTTTACTCCAATTTTACATAATTTTTGCGAGTGAATGGCAACACAATCAACAAGCACCCAATCATAGGGGCATTACAGGCTAGCGTTGAGGGAAGTTAAAGAACATGCGACCGCCAAGAAGCGTCCATTCTAGGACACCAAGCAATATAGGACGTGAAGTGGGTAGTTGGGGATATCCCGAGTTGTAGTTCCTGGTGCCCCTTTGCTTCAATCAACTATCTCAAAGCATATATCCAACTCATAAGTAGATCTAGTCGGAAAAACACTTTCTCCCTGCGAAGTTAAAGGACGTTTTTCTTCTCCCTTAAAGATGCAAAAAAACTTGCCACACGGGTCTATTTGACAAAACTTTTTTTTTGGTTTTCAGCTTTTAAATAACAGTTTAATTTTTTTTTTTTACAAAAACAAGTGAGTGTTTGATAACCTTTTTTTTTTGTGGTGTTTGGTAACCCTTTGACTTTTTTTTTTTGTGGTGGTTTACGGTGGCGGTGGTGGGGCGTAGCGGTGGTCGACGATGGTCGCCGGCAGGCAGCCGCCGGTTGTCGCGGCAGTGGCTGTCGCCCGGTGGTGGCTGCCGGCGGCCGGAGGTGGTTGCCGACGGTGGTGGCCGGCCGGAGGTGGCTGCCGTCCGGTGGTGGTTGCCGGCGTCCGGAGGTGGCTTCGGCCAGCGGTGGTGGCCACCCCCCACCGCCGCCCGGTGGTGGCTGCCGGCGACCGGAGGTGGCTGCCGGGTGGCGGTGGCTACCGGTGGTGGGTGAGTTGTGGTGGAGATCTCAAAATTTTTTTTTAAAGTGAAAACAAAAAGAGCTTTTTCCTCTTTTTTTACTCTACAATTTAAAAAGCCACTTTTTAAATTGAAAAAAAAAGTGTTACCAAACACCCATAAATTTCCAATTTTTAAAACTGAAAAAAAAAGAGCAAAAACAAAACCGTGTCAAACGGGCCCTAAAAGCAATCCCAAATAGACAAGTAGATTAGTGGTAAGTGATCATGTCGTCCTACGCTAATGAAAAACAACCGTTTATTCCCTTATAGAGCCACCCTCGCTCTGTATGGCACGTTTTCTTCAAAAATAAATAAATAAAAGAAAAACAAATTATCCAAACCATCATATTCCCAAAGAGGAGATTGGGCTGTGCCTATATTTGGCCCACAGATGTTCATCTTGCTGCCCATAAAGCTATTGGGCTTTGCTATCGTTGAATCAAAGCCCCAGCCTAAAGTAGCATATTATGGTGGGGTTCCTGGGCCGGGATAACCCCAAATGGGTAAATTTAGCCTCCCATAAAGGATAAGTTATTTGCACCCTCGAATAAATATAAATATTATTATAGGACAAATTTAGAGTTTAATTAAAGACGTTTGTCATTCATGATTACTTTTTGTTCGGGGACGGATCTAAAATCTTACTTTTTATATGAAAATAATTCTATCACCTACTATACTATTATATATAACAACTAAAAATTCAACAAAAATAATAACATAAAAAAATTAGGTGGTTTAATTGTTTCCTTGTTTATAATTTTAACCTTTATTAGGTAAAGTCATATTAGGTGATAATTAGAGCGAATGCATGACGTGATTTAAGGAAGAATAATCGCATTATTACTGATTTAGTAGACATGAAACTATTATGTATGGTAAATTGCTTGAGGAAATAAGATAAATTTATTTTCGAGTTTGTTGGGGTGACCACTAAAATGTGGTGTGGTGTCATTAATTAATTGAAAGTTAGGAGGTAACTTGAATTTTTGGGAGAATTTCTTTACTTGTGCTAAATGCATTTTTTTTAAAGAAAATATGATGATCTAACATCACTAATTAAATTTTGCTCACCTCCAAACTTTAAAAGCATTTGCCAACCTTAACTCTAAAACCTAGTCCCCAGCAAGTTGCAAATTAAGAAAAATGGGAATCTCCCAATGGTTTCAATCCAAATTAAGTAGTCTTGATGTTCGCATCGAAATTTTATGATCGGGTACCAAAATGTCTTGCTAAAGCACTGGTATCAAAATACAAACGTATGTTTTGAGCTGATGAACTGAGAAGATATCCATCGATTTTGAATTATTGCACTTATTGATTTTGTATCGCTAAATACATCATACATGACCTCCACGATCTCTGATCAAATCGTTGAACATTATCGGCACATCAAATATTTTGTTTACTCAGTTAAACAGTAGGCTAATCCAATTACACTCCAACTAAGAGCTTATTTGTGATTGATTATGAGATTGTCAAATATGATTAAATCAAATTGTAAGACATTTGGCAGAGACTTAAAACTGATTAAATCAACTTACGAAAAGTAAATAAATTGTAATCTAAAAAACAGAAACGATAATTACTTTTTCATCAGATTTAACCGAGTAAGGTACCAAAATATCTCTATTATTTAAAAAAAACCTTTAGCATCTTTTACTGGAACACTAAATTTCGTGATCATTTTATCACATTAAAACTAGTTATAGTATAATATATCCCAATCATTCACATCTTAAAGCTAATTTTATTAAAAATACTCAAAATTAATTTTAAAAATGATTAAATTTCGCTTTTGAATTCCAAACAGGCTCTAAATAAGCAAAGACAAGACAGGTCATACACAGCTACACCCCCACACACTCGGAACTCGGAAGCAACGCGCGAGTTGGGGGGAAACCGGGAAAGAGGTCACCAAACGAGACTCGTCGTAGAAAAATTTCCCACAAAATCTCGCTCTGTCTCCATATTATTTTCCTCTGTTTCCGTTGTTGATAGAAAAGGGTCACTCTTTATAGTACAAGGATGCAGAGGAATCAAGATCAGCGGTCAAGATCCGCCAAGCCAACCACCGTGCACGGCTTCGCCCAGGCCGGCAATCTGGCCGGAATCCAGAAGTTGCTCCGGGACAACCCTTCTCTCCTTAACGATCGGAACCCAGTTGTAAGATCTCTCTCTTGAAAGACAGCTTGCCATTTGCACATAAAGAAATCGTTTTTGGTTGTGATTTTGTGTCAAGAATGTTGGTTGTCACCTTCAATTTCAAACTTATTTGGGTGTCTGTTAGTTCTGAAACCAGCGCAATGTTATGTCTCTAAATGCCCCACATGCCTCTGTGTGTGCACGTGTCTTGAGAGAGTTTATTCTTACCCAGGATCCCTGGTGAAAGAGTATTCTCGTGAATTTTGCTCCTCAAATGAGGATCTTGTAAGGAGTTTCACCTGAGTTGTTTCTTAAGAATCTTGTTTGTTATCTCCATTTCAAGCTTATTATGTCTATTATTCATCTGTGTATTTGTGTATGTATGCGTGCGTATTTTTATCCAAGATCCATTAAGCGTGTATGCATATGTATGACATAGAAAGGTGTAGAAGGGTGGGTTTGTCCTCGGTGTGTGTGTGCGCGGACGTGCAATTTTTTTCAACAGCAGTTTATTCTTACTAAATATACGGTAGGTGTGTACATTTGTGCAATGCAGAACAAGGGATACTTCTGGGTTCATTTGAATTAGGTGTTGTTGGTTTCTTGTAAAATGGAGGAGCATTGTTGACACAATAATTGTTGGCTAAAAGGGGCCCTTTTTGAGAAAAGAAGGGTAGGATTGAAAAATTGTGAAAGGAAAGCATATAGGATGACTTGTTGATACAGAAAGCATTGATGTCATGTAGCTAAATTTTGATGCCTTTGGAGATTATTTTTCAGAACTTAAGTTGATCATGTTGAGTGAAGGGAAGATAGAAGATAGTTCTTTGTAAGTATTACAAAGACCAGACTGTTAATTCGGGTATTTACACTACAATGGCCGATAGGGTTTCCATAGCTAGTCCCAATGGCTGCTGATAAGAATTTCATTAATTTGATGGAGTCTCTTGTGTGATTGTTTGCCCTTTGGAGACTTTAGACCATTTGCGGATTTTGTTTTTGGTTTTGCTAGATATGCCCGTGAAAAGCATAATTTGCGAATGTTGCAAAGTTATCATTTATCGGGTACAGCCGTACAGGTTTGCCTGGTTATTTAGAAGCTTGAGGATGACAATATTGATTAAAAAACTTGCAGAATCCAAATGTTGATGTAGTTGTGAGTTGTGACTTATGATATCTATGGACGATCTTTATCATATCTTGGCATTTATCAGCATGGTTATATAAAATTAGGTGCAAGTTTGATTTATGGATATAAACCGATCTACTTCTTTTTTGCAAGGTCAAAATTACGTTTAGTTCTTCAAAGCTTTTCTCTTGATGTAGTGCTGTGAAATCGAGAATTGGCAAAAACGAGATGCATTTTGTCTTATCTGGCGTTATTCTCGCGCATTCGTTTATTCTGCTTTGTCACCCTGTACATATTAGTGGTAGACTTGCACACCAAGCTTCTTCCTGTTCTTTAATGTTTCAGAACATGTGCACTCACTCTTTTGGGTTTATATCCTCTCTTTTTGCTTGTGTGTAGATGGCCCAGACACCACTTCATGTTTCTGCTGGTTACAACAATGTTGATATAGTTAAGTTTCTGCTTGATTGGCGAGGACCAGAAAAGGTTGAGTTGGAAGCGAAGAACATGGTGTGTACAGAGTGATCAACTTTCTTTTATCTTTCTGTTTTTGCCTGTCTTAATCAAGTATTGGTTAGTGCTAAACTATTTGGATTTGCAGTATGGAGAAACCCCACTACACATGGCAGCCAAGAATGGGTGTTCTGAAGCTGTGCAAATTCTTCTTGCTCATGGTGCTTTTGTTGAAGCCAAAGCAAATGTTTGTTTATGTCGTTCTTGTTTCCCTCGTCTGTTGGATTATATCAATGGGTGGACATAAGAGTGCAGCTTTTTGAACCTTCTTGCTTTTCTATTCGTGCAGAATGGAATGACTCCATTGCACCTTGCTGTTTGGCACTCGCTCCGACTTGAAGACTTCTCAACTGTGAAGACATTGCTCGAGTGTAATGCTGATTGCAGTGCCAAAGACAATGTATTATTGACTTAATATACTCGCTCCTTCCCGTAGAAGACGTGCCTTTGGCTTTTTTGATAAATCTTATGATAACCGTTTTAAGTATAGAAAAGTTGGCCAAAGCTTGGGTTTCACTTTGATTTGATTCTTTCTTAGAAATCTATCTTCAACTTGTACCAAAAGTCTGTGAGGTTTTCTCAAAAAAGGCCAAAGGGACTCTTTGGCCTCTTTTTTTGAGGGACGGAGGCAGTACTTAATATCTTTCACTGTGTTGGTGTATATATGGTGAAGCTTATAATAAGTAAAACCTTTGGATGCAGGAGCATATGACTCCTCTGAATCATGTCTCGCAAGGGCCAGGAAATGAGAAATTGCGGGAATTTCTCAGTTGGCATCTTGAAGAGCAGAGAAAACGTAAAGCCATTGCAGCATGCGGCAAGACGAAAGCTAAGATGGATGAACTTGAAATCGAACTCTCAAATATTGTGGGTCTGCATGAGCTTAAGCTACAACTTAGGAAATGGGCAAAGGGCATGCTCTTGGATGAGAGGCGAAGGGCCCTTGGTCTAAAAGTTGGTGCTCGAAGACCACCTCATATGGCTTTCCTCGGCAATCCTGGAACAGGTATGGTGGACAGATGCTTTGTATCATAGGTTTATTGCTTTGCATTAGGAAATGGCACACTTCAGTCACTTCCTTGCAGTATCAACTGGTAATGAAGTTAAATCTCTGAAAGTTCAACTTTTCTCTTTAACTTGGATAAAAGCTAGTTTTTGAACTATAATTGTTGCCACTTTTTGTGCTCTTACTGCTAGTCTAGATGTCAATTGTTGCCACTTTTTATGCTCTTCTGCTAGTCTTGATGTGAATCAGTATGTTGTTTGTCAATTGTCATGTCTGGATTCACGTTTGATACCTTCCTTATCGATCCTAACATATCATATTTTTTACGGAAAAGAGATGATATTAGAGCGTGCCTGGTTGTACCTGTCAAAAGCAAGCTAATTGCACTAGACTTCACTAGCAATTCTGCAGTCCCCAAAGCTCTCTCTTTTATTGACTGAAAGAGTTTAACCACGAGTACCAATTTGATCTATTGATTTTGTGTTTTGCCCTTTGTTTAATTTCCTGCATGTACGTTTATGTTAACTTATTGAGAAACTCCTATATCTAACAGGTAAAACCATGGTAGCTCGAGTCCTAGGAAAATTACTGCATATGGTGGGCATTCTACCTACTGATAGGGTAACAGAAGTACAGAGAACCGATCTGGTTGGAGAATTTGTTGGTCATACCGGACCAAAGACTAGAAGAATGGTATATTGTTGTGATTCTAAAGTTGTGTTTTACCACTGCATGGCTGCAACATACAGAAGTACTACAGCAGTTCCAAAATTTGAGTCCATTTGAGCTAAAAAGTCAAAAGGGTTTCAAATTTTGGAAGTGAGGGAGTCCTTTTAGGGACAAGCTAACCTTTACAGAAACATTTGTGCAGATCAAAGAGGCAGAGGGAGGGATTTTATTCGTTGATGAAGCATATCGACTAATACCCATGCAAAAGGCCGATGATAAGGATTATGGGTTGGAAGCCTTAGAGGAGATCATGTCTGTTATGGACAATGGTAAAATTGTAGTGATTTTTGCTGGCTATAGCGAACCAATGAAGCGTGTAATCACCTCAAACGAAGGTTTCTGCAGAAGGGTGACCAAGTTTTTCCATTTTGATGACTTCACTGTCGAAGACCTAGCCAAGATTCTTTACCTTAAGATGAATAGTCAAGCAGAGGGTAGCCTGTTATATGGTTTCAAGTTGCATCCTTCGTGTAGTGTGGAAGCCGTTGCAGCGTTGATAGAGAGAGAAACAACCGAAAAGCAGCGGAAGGAAATGAACGGTGGGTTGGTTGATCCGTTGTTAGTTAATGCCAGAGAGAATTTGGATCTGAGACTAGATTTTGACTGTATAGACACAGATGAATTGCTTACCATAACCCTAGAAGATTTAGAAGGGGGATTGCGATTTTTATCACAATGAGAAACGGGGAAGAATGTAGGAAAAATCTTCCGATTCATTATTTTGGCTGCATTTCTATGAGTTCAGCTTGAACGTTTACGTTCACTACTGCAGACGCTCCCCAGAGACTCGGAAAGAGGCATACCTTGGGTTCGAGCAGTCGGCAGGCAATTTATTTCTTCATTTTAGGTCTCTGTAGTTGATGTATTTTTTCGAATATTTATGGATGGGTTTAGGGAATTCTTTGTTGAGTTTGGTTTATAGGCTGCCTAGGCATTGCAAGTCATATAAAAGGTTGTAACTTCTCCTGTTTCTTCAATAAGAATCTGCAATTTTCTGCATACCCTGCAGTGATTTTTGACCCTCACCCCCCAGGTCCAACTCTTCCTTTCAATTCAACCAAAAGGGATTAAAGAAGCAAATACAGAGATGACAATAATTGGGTGTTGCATGGACTTTACGAGGCGTGCAAGGGAAAGCAACATTCTGAGACGTAAAGAAAAAGCAAGAAAAAAATATTCATTTTGGTGGACAATTAAAAAAAGGTCATCTGAACTTCATTTTCGATGACAGTTTTAGTGGCATGTAGCGATAATTTTAGTGACACTTAAAGACAACTTAATGGCTTTCGCGATCACCGTGAAACTCGAATGGTAACATGTGGACCTTAAATTGAGCGCCCTTACAAGCAACCTTGTTTCGAAGTGTATCACCACCATTTCTTCGTAAGTTCATTGTCCTTATTTTCTTTATTTGATTTTAGAGAGTATAAAAAGACGAGGCCTTTTGCTTCTTTTTTTTCCCCTTGATTTTCTTGGTTCGATAATCAGGGCCATAGTCCAATATACTAGATTGCTTGAGGAAGTGTTCTTGAGATCGTCAACAGAAACAACTTAATCTCGATTGACAGACAAAATAAGCGATTCAACAGTAATTTGAACCGTCGAAACTCAAAATAAAAAATTACTAATATTTGAACTCCAATATATAATAAGCTTTTTTATTCAGTGATAGTGACCCATGCAATGAGCAGCAAAAGCCGAAGCAGGAGCCCCACTGGTTCACAAAAATCCCCAATCATCTTCTTCCTTCGGAAGAGAGAGAGAGAGCTATGGTTGCGAGTTCTCTTTCCATAATCTCTTCACCCTCCCCTTCGCTTCCCTCGAGTTCCACCACCGACTCGCCTTCCGCCGCCACCACTTCCTCCTCTCCCTTCCGGCCCCGCTTCATCTGCCTATTCAATCGAAACCCTAGGCGGCCATCACCACCACCGCGCTCCCTGTCCCACAATCTGAGGCTCAAAGCTCGCTCGAAGCAGTCGGTAGACGACGATGCCGCCTCCGCCGAGCAGTTCCTCGATAACAACTCGATTGCGGACTTTATGAGGTTCAAGAGGGGGGCGGCCGGCAACGGAGAGCTACAGACGGCCGTCGTTAGTTACCGGAAGAAGTTCCCGTGGTCAATACTACAGCCGTTTCTTCAGGTAATTTCGTGTTTTCTTTTTGGGTAGAATGTCCTTTTGTTCCATGAAGCTCAATCTTCTTCGGGTAACTTCGCTCCTCGTCTCGTCGCTAAAAAGTTTATATTTTATCGAAAAAGTTTATATTTTGTCACTAATGCAGTCTTCTTAGCTATATACCACACACACAGAGTCATCTCGTGTCTTGTTCTTTTGTTTAACTACTTACCTGTTTGAATATTCACGCCTCATTTTGTTGCTAAAAGATTTGTATTTTTGTTGCTAATGCAGTTTTTTAGCAAAAGACGAGGTGTGAATTTAGACTCCTCGTATACGATACAGATATGGATATGGATATAGATATATATTTAGAGGATCATCTTATGGTAGAAATATATTTGGTTTTTTTAGTAATTTTGTTGATTCTCTGGTGCGATTGTGCAGGTTGATTTGGTTTCAACGATACACATTGCGGATGAAATGTAAGTTCAGCTACTCCATATGAAATCTGTCATCTTTGACCTTTTGCTGTAATCGTCGAATTGAACTCATAGAGCAATAACAATAAGAGTGTGTTTGGACGTGAGATTGAACTAAGGATTTCACTTTGGTGAGGTATTTAAAAATTCCTTGAACAGAATCTCTTGTTTGGCTTGTACGAAAGAGAATTTGCAAAATTGTTGGAGGGATTTGAATTGGGAATTTGGGGCCTTCAAAGCCAGAGTTTAAATAACTAGTCTGGACTAGTTATTTGCCAAATCCCTTCAAAGAGGTAATTTGTAAAAACCACTAAGTAGCTAATGCCTACTTTTTAGGATATCTGTTCCCACTACTTTCTAGGATATATGCTCCCCACCCTTTTAATAACTTAATTTTTTTTAAAGAAAGTCTTGAATGCATTAGTACTCATCCAAACAAAGAATTTACAAATAGCCAGTAAGAATTCACAGAATAATAAGAAATTCGCAAACAAAATATTTTGTAATGATGAGATTTGTAAATGAAGAAATTTCAAAATGAGGGAATTTGAAAGTACCCAATATTTCAAAATTCCACATCCAAACACCCTCTAAAGAATTTTTTGGCAAGTCAAGTTAGGATAAGCATAACAAGTGAAGTCAACATTTACATGTACCAAATCTATCCTAGGAACTCGGAGAGAGTCCAATGGGATGGACTGGAGGGAGTAATGTGAGATTTGTCTAGAATCTGCTTACTTCAAAATTTTGTGTGCTTCTTGAGGCCTTTATGTTACTACGTACGTGGTGTTCACTTACATCACCATTTACCTCGATAACGAATTGAATTGCACCTTATGGGAATTTTAAGGATACCATCCCTATCCTCTATCATAGCATGTATAAACCATGATGGACTAGTTTCCACTATTTGAGCCTTGGAGCGGTGGTGTGTTTCTATTACTATTGCTATCTGCATCATTTTGTTGCTTTTATCCAATGTTCTATGTTCGAGTAATCTCCTTCATAGTTTTGTGTTTGGGACCAGCTTTCTGTGGTGTTTAATGTCTAAATATTTTAGTGGTGTTCTGTACTTGGGACCAGCTGTTGAATGGTTTTTGTTTTCTAATGAATATAGTTACAGCTTGCGCGTTTCTGTAATTTGATTAACTTCTAGCAATGTTGTGATAGGAACGGGTCAAGCTTGTTTGCGACCATGGTTTCTTGAGGTACTTAAGAACAGCTGCCAAAACCACTTATTAAACGATACTGACATTACCAGATGTTTTTTAAACTTATCAAACGAGGCTGCCCTTCTGTTAAGAAATTATTTTGAATCGTGCCACCTTGAAACAATTCTTACACTGGGAATCCAAGTGTTCTAGAGCCTCAAAATCTTCCCAATGATTGGAATTGCATTTCATTAGCTTAGGATATTGGAAATTGGAAACCATATCAGAATTTTGTTGGTCTATTGCAGTTCTCTATAATAATAATGGTTATAGGTATCTAAATAATCGAACTTTGCAGCAGTAAGGTTGTTCCATTATGACTTGAAGGTCACAAATTTAAATCTCACAAGCAACCTTTGCACAAAATTGAGAGTAAGGTTGTATGCACCTAAACCATCGTAAATCATGCAATAGTGGGAGCCTCGTCCACTTGACCCTTTGTTATTTCTTTCGAGAATCAGTTTAGAGGTAAGTTAGGTAATGTAGAAAGAACGGAAGAAACTTGTTTTTTTCAACTACTGAAATAAAATACCAAGGAAATAGTTGGTTTTCCTTTTTCTTCTTCCTTTTGGTTCTTTGGGATCATAATGAGGGCATACAAGTCACATAAAATCGCAACGAAAATGGAAGATATGGCTTTGAACTGTAACCGAAACAGCACCTGAAAATTTCATGCCTTGCGTGAATCTTCTTGATGGCTAATGGATCTGCAGCTCTCAATGCTAATCCGCTAGAACCTTCACAAACCATGATTCAAAGTTTCGAAGCTTGAATTTAAAAGAGCATATTAGCTGAGCCTATAGAGGGCAGAAATCTGTCTCAGATCCAGATATTCATGCCTTGCAATGGAAGAGCCTTGTCTATAAGAAGACATCATAGTCGTAAGTCGTAATAAGATGCCAGAAGGCCGACAAAACACAATTATGTCACCTCGAGGGGGCTTAAATATCCTCAGACAAAGGTAAATTTACCCCACAAAAGAAAAGTTCCATGGCAGCAGAGACATCTTAAGGTCGAACTTGGAAAAAAGACTCTCCAAGAAGCTAAGAGCACCTCAACGGGCGCTCCTTGAGGATCAGGGCAGGTCCACGAAAAGCATCGCCCTTCTGATTGACGATTTATGGAATTTTAAAGTTTATTGTTTCGGTGCTTGGGTTTGTTATTTCTCGGGGATCATGGTTAAATCGAGTCTGAGCTCGAGGATAGTTGGACTACTCTCTCAAACCAATTTGGAATGAGCAAGGTTCTCTTGAAAGGAGGCCACGTGGTATGATTTACTGCCACCCCGGTTGACCATTTTGGTGCAAATGACTCGCCAAATTTCCTCTGACCCAATAAAAGTGGGCGCCATTTCCTTTCCTTACCTTTTCCTTCAAGACAAGAACCCAAGAGAGAATTAGTTCCTGTCGTAGTTGACTTTGCCCCCACATAAAGTCAATTTTATCATGGCATACAAACGGAAAGGATCTTCCTTTTTCATAGTTTTGTGATAAGAAGCAGAGAGCTGGCTTGTTTCTCGGTAGTCATGGTGAAAGAGCCATAATTTGATATCGCCTACCCTCTTTACTGCTATCACAGAGGAGCACATATAAACCTGTTGCATGAATCGTGTGGAATTTATGTTGGCTTTTTCGGATAATTAAAGAAATCAAGTCGGGTCATGTTTACGAGCAAAGAACTCCTAAAACAATAGTTAAAAAGAATACAGGGGCTAGTCTGATGTAGCTATTGAGCTTAACCAAAATTCTCTTGTTTTGCATCTGTCCTAGTCTAGTTCACCAGGTATATCTGAAATTGCTTTCCCTTTCGTTAGGGATAAGGGCACAAGCTAATGCTGTGGAGATTACTTTGTAATGAAAGGATGCATATATTGCTTTCAGAATTTTCCTTCAACAGGCCACCTTTTTTTTTTAGAAAGTCATTACCTTGTAATGAGACGAAACATATATAGCTTCTCAAAGTCCAAAGACATAGCACTTCTACTTGTTAGAAATTTATACATGCACCAGTTTAAATGATAAAATGTTATGAGCAGGTACTTCGACACCCTGCAGAAAGAACTTGAGCCATACGATTGTGTCCTTTACGAGATGGTGGCTAGCAGGGAGAGTTTAGAGAGTAGAAGAAATCCTGCTGCTATGATGAAACTTCGAAGTTCCCGATCTCGGGGTTTTAACATTATCGGATGCATTCAGCGACAGATGGCTAGACTTCTTACGCTTGATTTCCAGTTAGACTGTCTTGACTACCAGGCTGAGAATTGGTACCACGCAGATTTGGACTATGAAACCTTCAGGCTGCTTCAGGTTATATTCTTTACCTTCTTTGCATAAGACGGATGGAATTCCAATCTTAATTCTGTTTTTGTCTTGATTTGGAACGCTATTGCTGCTTCACGAACAAAGCCATTCTTTGTACGGTTTTGTTAAGGAAGTTGAAAATTTTAAAGATCTAATAAGAAAGAAGGGTGCTTGTCACATGTGGTACTTTTCTCTATTCAAGTGCCGCAAACTACTGGGTTTATTTTGCTCTAATGAGCCGAAGACCAGTATTTTCTTTGCAATGCCAATATTAATTTGTCATCTCACGTCTATTCCAGATTGAAAAAGGGGAAAGCTTTTTTACATTTGCAAGAGATATGACGCTTAAGTCGACAAAAGCCATGGTGCAGCCTCCTTCAATTCCAGAAGAGCTTGGACCTTGGAGATCCAAACTTCTATGGGCTTCTCGTGTGTTACCTATGCCTCTTGTTGGCCTTCTCGTCATTGGAAGTGTTTGTTCAGATGTGGGAAGTCAGGCATCTGAGTATCCAGAACTCCAAGCCTTGTCCAGGCTCGATTTTGGTGCTGCAATGAAGGTCTTCCTTGCAAAGAGGCTAACATCTGAGTAAGTGTGCCAGGTTCTCTAGACTTCAAATCTTACTTTAGTTAGGCTATTCGGTATAATGGCTTTTTGCTTGATGTACTAGTGCTGGTAATATTGGTAAATAGCTTAGTTTTAAGATCGAGAAATTTATTTGAAATTCATGTTTCTTCTTTAGAAATTGCGAGCTGTAGGACATGTGGACAAGCATATATAAAGATGTTTCTAACTGCAGGAGTAACGACTTGACAGATATTTGTGAGGTTTATTTCCATCCATTTCTTAGTAATCTTTTCCTTTCGTATTTTTAGGAAAAGAGTACCTGTTACGAAAATGTGGCCCTAACCTCATGATAGAAGGCTGTTTGATGCCTCACTAACCAATTTGGTTATAGCAAAACAAAAATAATGGGATGGCAGGGGGATGAGTATTTTCTCTCTCCTCTTAGAGAAAAGAAGAAAGAAAAAGAAAAATTAAATACTAAAAGACATTTGGTGGTCATGTCAAGTGCCAGTCATGGGTTTTCTTGATAAAATGGAAAGGGTAATTTGAGGGATGGGATCATTTTTATCATACTACTACAATAATGACTTCCTTTTGAAAATTTAGTTTTGGTGAATGTGTTGATCGGATGCTATCATTTCACGCGATTTATATTAGCATCTTATCCCTCTTCTTCATGCAAGGTTTGCCCAAGCTAATGTCACTACTAGTACTTTATAGCTACTATTTGTAGTACTATAACAATAGTGCAATAAAGCTTTTGAAAGCTCTTTTTAATGAATGAATAACTTTATTGAATGCTATTATAGGTTCACACAAGTGACAGCTGATGTAGAGGAGAAGTCCGTTATTATTGGCGAGAGAAACAGAGCCGCAACAGAAGCACTTAGAAGAGCAATCGATGAGGGTCATAATAAGATCGCTGTACTCTACGGGGGTGGGCACATGCCAGACCTGGGTAGGCGGCTACGAGAGGAGTTTGACCTTGCCCCTACCCGGGTGCAGTGGGTAACAGCTTGGTCCATTAGGAACCGCAACGTAACAGCCAGCTCCATCCCATTTCTGCAGAAAATGGCAGAAGTCCTGGGTTGGCCCCTAAACCGATATCAGACACTTGCCCTGTTGATCTTTTCCTCCGTGCTAGCATTGGATCTATGGTTTTGGGAGCTCTTTTTTGACACTACCGTGAATTGGATTTCCGATGTTGCTTCAGAAGTTTTCAACTAAGATTGATTGCATTTGATGATCTGATTATGCTAATGGTCATGGATGCAGGCAAAGCTGTATATGCAATTGTGAATATTGTGTCAACTTCTGTACTTCTTTTCTTGAGCATAATTTATAAATACATTCAAGCTCCTCTTTCCTTAATTGGGCCACCATTTTTGATAGATTAGCACAGTGGTATTTTTTTGTTGTTGATAAATAGTAAAAATATTTCATTTATAAAGGGTTTTACAAAAGCGTTCTTGCTGTTTGAAAGTTTAAAAATTTACATAATCAACGTAATATAGAAAGTTTAAGACCGGTTACATCACCAAAGTTGAATTTATAAATATCTAACTTAGGAGTAGTCTAGTTCATAGATACTTGTGTGAGATTGTCTGAGTCAGAAGTCTTTTGTTTCTTAAGACAAGAATGATTTCCACACTTTAAAATGTTAGGTTCATAATTCTCATATTTGGATAGAAAAAGAACCATTGATAATTACCCTATGTATCTTTGCATTGGTACGCACGAGAACCTGGGTGGAATTATACATAATTTAAAGAGTTTTTGACTCAAATATAGTAACATAATAACTGATTTACTTATAAAAAGATATTGGTTGCAACTCTAGAGGTAGTAGGAATGGCTTCCAACCCATAACCATTAATTGTTGTTAATATTGCTAGTGGTATTGTAGACATTTTTATGACAATTCTTGAAATTATTTTTTCGATGTCATTAATTAAAAATCACTAATTTCATATTTAGCGACCATCATTTATCGATATATCCTACAACCTGGATTGCAGTAAGAGTTTTTCCTTAATTTTATGTTGTACTTTGGAGCTTAGTTACCGATAAATGGTAGTTTTTGGAAAACATGGCCCAGGACCACGACTTCAGACCATAAAAACATGATTTCAAATCACATTATCACAAAATTATTGAAAAGAAAAAAATTATTACGAGAAAAATCGTGGTTTCAAAAAACACATTCTCATGAAACTGCTTTAAAACCACTCTTCCAATGTAGTTTAAAAAGCCTTTTACAACACGTTAATAAATAACTTTCAAAATTGCTAGATGTAGATACAAGTCTTTATCCAAAGGCGTGCAACAACTAAAGTAATCGGTTTTCAAATTCGATCGTAATGGCAATGGAGCAACAAGAGTCGCTTTGGCCGAGTGGTTAAGGCGTGTGCCTGCTAAGTACATGGGGTTTCCCCGCGAGAGTTCGAATCTCTCAGGCGACGAATTCCTTTTATTTTAACCAAAATAGATGCTCTTGTTATTTTGCTCTACCTTTCTTGTGCCTCTCGTTCCATTTTTCGCACTTGCGGATTCAATTTGCGCAAGTAAACTAGCCAACGACAGCAATCCATGTGCAAAGTAAGCTCGGACTTCTTTCGAGGAAGTCCTTCCTTTTCTGGCCGGTAGAGAAAAAAAAAGAAACGAAGAAGGCAAAACGATTACAACCTTATAGGCTGCAACAAAAGTTTTTGAATTATGAAAAGAAATTTCTAAAACCCCTTTATCTACACAATAGGGACGAGATGGGGTTAGCCTGATACTTTTATGACCAGCAAGACATTGCTAGACGACAACTTTTCTTTTTGATGTACAAAAGAAATCAAAACTAGCTAACTAGGCCATAACACGGGCAACCCTAACAGCACCAACATCTAATAGGAGAAGTACCACCTTCGGTGGTTACACGAGAGACACAAAAGCAGCCTCTTGCTGCATTTCAGAGCTTTTGCGAGTTGGTCTGCACGTACCTGACCACGCCATGAAGCACTTGTCATTGGAAAATGAAAGATGGCAAACATTACCAAGAGCAAGCAGTGTATCACAGTGAATTATAATGTCATCTTCTATAAAAGGATTCACTACAAGAAAAGAGGGCATTAGCGACGGACTTTTAGCGACGGACACAATTCCGTCTCTAAAAGATTTTTAAGCGACGGAAAACACCCGTCGGTTTAAAGTCCGTCGGTGAAAGAGGGTTTTGCCGACGGACTTTTACCGACGGGTGTTTTCCGTCGCTTAAACTATTTAAAAACGGAATTATTCCGTTGGTAAAAATAACCGTCGGTGAAATTTCTTTTTTCCGACGTATTTTTACAGACGAGTTAAATTCCGCCGGTAAATTCCTTAAATATATCAGATCCCCTTCTGTTCTTTGTCCTGCTTCGCTCTCTCTCTCTCTTGCTCCCTCACCGGCGATTTACACTCTGTCGCTCTCTAGCTCCCGTTGCTCTCTCTCTCTCACCTGCCACCGCCACCGACGCCGCCACCGCCACCGACGCCGCCACTGCCGCCCATCTTCAAAACCGATCGAAGGACCGCCGCCACCACAACCGTCACCACCGGCCGAGTTCCCTCTGCGTTTCCCTTTGAGCCGTACAGCGCGCCTGTGCGCTCCTGCTCTCTCACCAGAAATTGCTGCCGTCTGTTTTGTTGTCGCCGTTTCCCCCTCTGATTTGCTGCCGCAGGTAAGGTCACGGTCCTGTTTTCTCTCTTTATATTTTCTCTTTCCGTTTCTTGAGTCCATTTTGCAATTACATGTTATAATTTGGTATATTGTGTTATTCATTTTGCAATTACATGTTATAATTTGGTATATTGTGTTATTGAGTCCATTTTGCAATTACACTGAATCCTATCACATTTTTGTGTCTACATCCATCTTATATGTGGTTAAGGATCATCTACAGCATGCTATCTGCTGTTACAATTTTAGTGACATAAAATTGAGTTAAAAAGGTTTTTGACTTTTATATTACAAAAGAAATACTGGAGGATCCTTGTATCTTTGGTGCACATGAATGTAAATGCATACTCAAACAGGTAAAGAGTTTTCGTTTGTTAATCTGGAATGCAATTGATTATATGAGCAAATTCTGCGGCCTTTGATCATTTGTGACGGGACTTGCATGTTATCGCTTAGTAGCTTGATGGTACAAAAATGGATCCCTCCTCTCAGATGTTTCGTCACTATAGCAGTAGGGTGCTCTTTTAGCTGCAATATTTGCACTATTCGCCGCTAATCTATAGCGACAAATTTTGCTGTTTTTGTCTCGCATCAAAGTATAACTGCTATAGCGGTTAGCATGAATACAAGGCGAACTTCAATGTTCTCGGTCAGATCAGGTTACAGTATCAACGTGCCAAAAGGATAGCCCGTATTTCAGAAACCAAAGGAAATGCCATTAAACCACTCTTTCAAAGTTGCAGTTAGAAGCACAAGGTTAAGAGAACGTCATAAAAAATAAGCCTATTAACTATTTACATTCAATATGTTGACCTGACATACATTTTGGAACAAATCAAAATAGAAATTGTGACACTCGGAATGAGACTCAGTATCACCTCTTGGAGTTCTACTGCGAGCTAATATGTACAATGGCAAGACTATC
Source organism: Escallonia rubra (assembly GCA_033065855.1). NCBI lineage: Eukaryota > Viridiplantae > Streptophyta > Magnoliopsida > Escalloniales > Escalloniaceae > Escallonia > Escallonia rubra. The sequence continues at coordinate 223,751 of JAVXUO010001173.1, read as the reverse complement.
TGGAAAACCAACATGAATAACCACTGGCTAGTATTCATTTACCGCCGTAGCTTAATTATATGCTTGTGATCAACATGGTCTTCACAGTTAGTGTTTCATCACTCACCCTTGATAGACATCCTTTGACATGCAGTTCAACAAAATTACCGTGTCTGACCTAAGTAGTTAACTAGAGCCTTTTAGAAACCACAATATGGCTCCTGAATTAGGATATGGTCTAATTAAGAAGTTGTGTTCTCTTTCTTTCCTTAAAGATAAACCAAGTAGGGTGCAGATATTGACCGATATGATGGAACTTTGGTGCAAAGGGCATCCTTCTTCATGTATTTACCTTGCTTGTTTTTCCCTTTGCGTAGTGGCGAAAATTACGTTCACATAAGTTTATAATGTCACCCTTTCGTCACAGTATCAAGTCAATACTGAGAATGTTCTTAGGAGGGACCCTATATATGTTGAAATTGATCTCCTTGATATGTCATTGGAATCCTTTGGAACCATTACAAAAGTTCCAGTATAAATTTGGAGCAAATTTGGCATGGGGATTGTATTTAACGAGTAGTAAATAAGACCTAATTCTGGTTCTTTGGGGGTTGGATATTCTTCTCACACTCAGACATTATGAGGTAACGTTCGAGCCTTTGCAATACTCTGATCATGTCGGACTTGCTCTTCCATGGAGCTGGTCCATGTCTTTCATTTGAAGCTGACGTTACCATAGATGCATGTTAACGTTTCCTATGGCTCATTTATGGAATGTAATAAATGATTTAGCACTGTCATCGCATACTTGACGAAATTGATGCGAGTCCTCGGAAGTAGTGGCCAGGGACACAGGCTAGTGAAATAATAATAATTGATAGTAACCTCTGATGGGTTTTACGTTGCATGCCACGTATACCATAAACTCTGAGCAGCTATGAAATTGATGCTTGTCGATTGAATAATCATCGATTGGTTTTTCATGTTAAAGTAGGTTAAATGGCTTCTGCTTCGGTGAACAGGGACGTTTCAGTCAACAGGCATTTCTTCAAGGTCATGATGCCTGGTTTTGAGACAGAACTTGTATGTCATCCCGCTTTCTCTATGTTTTCGTGTGTGTTAAAAGTTTTATCTTTGGTTAAAAACTTACATGTCTTACTGTAGTATGAATATGTTAGGCCATACCGGTAGCATTTTGGCGATTGCTCACCACGTTGAGATTTGAAGCAACTTTAACCAGCTGTAAGGGGTCATGGCTTGTTCGATTGAAGAAGAAGGTTGGCGAAGAGGTTCTTTGCTTCGAAGAGGGTTGGAACGAATTCGTGCAACAACATGACCTCCATCTAGGAGACTTTGTAGTCTTTCAACACATGGGGCAAATGCGTTTTCAAGTCAGCGTGTTTCATGAAAGCACTTGTGAAAAGCCTTTCCCCTAATGTACATTTTGAACAATGTTGCGAACATTGACTATTGATCGATGATTTTGAACAATATTGTATTATTGATCGATGATTTTGAAAAATATTGTATTATTGATCGATGATTTGTTTTAATCGATGATTTTAGATTGTTAATCGTGCATTTGATATACTGAGATTGTTGACGGAGGATGGGACTCAATTGGTTTGAATTTTTTATTACAGGTTTGGGCATTAAAAAATAAAAATAAATTAAAAAAATGACTTTAACTTTTAGCGACGGATTAATTCCGTCGCTAAATAGTTTATCCCGTCGCTAATTTCGTAAAAAGAAAATAAATTAAAGTACGTAAAACATAATTAGCGACGGATATTCCGTCGCTAATTAAGTGATAAATCCGTCGCCAAAAGTTCTATATTAGACGACGGATTTTATAATTCCGTCGCAAAACTTTTAGCAACGGCCTTTTATACGACGGACTTTTAGCGACGGTCATTCCGTCGCTAAAACTTTTAGCGACGGAATATAGGCCTTTAGCGACGGGAAAATCCGTCGCTAAAGACCTTATTCCTTGTAGTGATTGTTTACTTTTGCTAGCATTAGTATTGCAATCTTGAAGATTTGACGTAATGTGAAAGGGCATGCATAAACGTAATTGCTTGCTCAAAGTCTTACGTTTTGAGTGACTCAATTGACATTCCTTTTTTCTCCTAGTTATGCATTTATCTTATGGACAAGGAACACTTGTAGTTTTGTAAGAATTTACTCATTCATTCCAAATTGGCTACTCGATTGTCTATATGCAAAAAAGGGGAAAATAACTTGAGATATTGCACATTTACATGAAAGACAAGGTAACAGAAAGCGAGAAAAAAACAATAGATGAGCGCAAAAGGCACACGCGAGGCTCGAAGTGTGGTTGAATCGTGTGATCTACGTACAACCCACTTGCTCCAACCTATGTGTATCTTTTGTTAGGATTCATAGGCGTATCCTCGACAATGAGTGATCAGGACGCATCAAATCTAGTGTTAGTGTCTTCTTTGTACCCTCCATATTTAGCGATTGTCCTGTGAGCGACTTTTTCCGGCCTTATTGATTTCTCACCTAAACAAAACGTTCTTTCTCAGTGCGGATCTATAGCTCTACATGGACTTGAGTATGTCAATACAAAAAGCGAGACAAATGACTTCAATGGATCGTAGACACGGCAAGAGGGAGTGCATATGCACTCTAGATTATGCCTTCTTCAAGGCACTTTTACCCTTAAAAGACTCGTGTGGGAATGCTCAATGATGTGCAATGCTATAGACTTCCACTTACGTTGATCTCTAAGCACAATAGCATTAAAGTGGTTTGGCTCACCAACTTTACACTTCAATATACATAGCTTATGGTTGCTGATATTACCTAAAATAACAAGTGCGTGACATGCTTTCGTGAATGAAATCGAAACATATTCAAAGCAAAATAATGTGTTGTTCAGTAAATTGCTAAAATTATCCAAAGACTAGACAATTATTGTCATGCAACACAAACCAATCCGAGAGTCTATCGGTATAATTTACTGGCAAAAAATGACCTATGAACTCAAAATGTAGGGTCTTTGTGGACGTGTTCCATTCTTTTTCGTTCCTCATTTAATATTCTTTGTTGTTAGAATCAGTTTTTGTTATTACTTCAATCCTACATGTATGAGTTTTCTTCGTAAGTATTTTGATAGTAGTTGCACGAAGTCAAAAAGTATAATTTATAAAATCATCATTGTTCTTGTCGGGTTAAGTATTCTATTTCTTGAACCTTAATGTAGTCAAGTTTGCTTTGTGTAAAACTTAAAAAGAAAGAAGTAAGTCCATGAAGCATGCAAGTCAGCATGATTTGATGGATTAAACACTAGAAACAATTTTTATGTTACTTGTTTTTGAAGGCCACCGAACCCTATAACCTTCATGCTGCCCGATCAAGTAATAATTTTAATAGACTTCAGTACAAATCCTATTTTAGCTTATCGTTTCCTCCATAAAATTAGCAAATGAATCCTACTATGTGCCATTCCTTTGGAACCATCTTAAACATCTGAGCATTATGTGGCTAGATTGAGAGCGCAAACAGAGCAGAGACTCAAAATTTATCCCTTATCTTCGTCATGCATTAAGGGGATCAATAAGTTTGGATGAAGACGTATTGTCTTTTAGTTTGCCACACTTGATACTCACCACAAAATAATTATTGGCAGAAATATTAACAATAACGACAACATAATTTTAGTAACAGAAAAGTGCCGCCAAAGCTATTACACTGCGTACAACTGGGAATCCTAACCCAAAATTTTGATACTCGCCATTAATACCACCCGATCCCTATAACCTTCCCGTACTATTTTTCTTGAACCTTATCGTAGTCAAGTTTGTTTTAGAATAGAGTAATTCCATGAAGCATGCATGTCGCATGTGGATTAAGTACTAGTAACAACTTCGATATTACATGTCTTTGAAAGCCAGCGGACCCTTATAACCTTCGTGCCATTGAATCAAGCAACAATTTTAGTAGACGCAGATCCTGTTTTAGCTTATCATTTACATGCAATTTGCGAAATAATACTACTCTTGTGGCATTCTGTTGTTTTTATTTTCAAATAACATTCTTGAGTTGTAGGCATAAATCCTATATTAACAGGCAAAAAAGTGAATGTACAAAAGAACGTGAACACTAATCCAGACAGAAACATAATTAAAGTACGCACCGACACAAAACAAATAATTAAGCAAAATAAAGCTACACAAAATAACAGGAAACACCAATTATGATAAGGAAAAAAAAAACAAAGAATAGGGAACACCAAAAACATAGACGCACTCAGACAAAACAAATAACAAGATAAATATAGGGTTATAAAAAAATACTCCATCCGTACAACATAATTCGATTAACTTTCTTTTGAGGCCGTTCCACAAAAATTGCTCATTTCTAAATCAAGAAAGATTTTGTTGGTAGTTTTACATAATTACACTTTTTATTTTATTTTATTTCTCTCTGCACATTTTAATCTCCATCAACTTATTTCTTACACTTTTTTTTATTTCATTTCTCTCTCTACATTTAACACTTCACTAACTCATTTTCTCTCTCTTAATCCACTTTCTATTCTTTAAAGGGTAGAATGCAAAACAAACAATATATCACTTAAATTCTTAATTTGCGTACAAAAAAAAAAAAAAAAATCTCAATTTATATGGGACGGAATGAGTAACAGATAACACCAATCCAGACACAAACATAACTACAATAGCACGCACCGAAAACAAACAACTAACACCAATCTAGATACAATATTATGTTCAAAATCTGATGAGCATTAGGTGGCTAGATTGAGGGGGAAGACTCAATTCATCACGGATGAAGGGGGGGAGTTGGTTTGGATAAAGACCGATTGTCTTTATAATCTGCCACACTTTATCCAAAAATAGATCTTCACAATGAACGTGTCACTCCTACCCAGAGTACTGCCAATTCCTCTCGCTCATGCAATCACCACATTCTTCATTTACTCTCTTCTCGAATCAAACAAAACCGATTTGCACTAAACTCCATTTTCGTTTACTCCCCCCAAGAATCTCCTTTCAGCCCACAGAGATTCATGTAAATGACCTGAGAGTCCGTATAAGAACAAGAATTTAAGAGGAAATGGGGGATCCTGTGGTTCGGGCTTCAATGGAGACTTCTGTCGGTGTGTCCCAGCCTCTGAAAGGGCTTCCTCCTCCCCGGAGGCCTCCCCTGAACAAATACGCACTTGCTTGTGCCATCTTGGCCTCCACCAATTCCATTCTCTTGGGCTATGGTATGTTCTTCCCCATATTAACTCTTGCATCGCAGGCGCACACATTAATGGCGATTCACAGTTTCAATCGCTTCATACCCGTTTCCCCATATAATATGCTGCAATACATAGTAGGTGAACTGTGTGTGTATATGGATCCTGCGATATGGTCGTTAAAGGGGAATGTTCGTCATGATTTGCATCAAAACAAACACACACATACATGTAAATGACTAAATATGTGTGTGCTTTATGGTAAATTTTCAACCTTTAGGCATTTCTCCATGGTTTGAACCAACCGACATCACCAATCTTCACACACACACTCTATGACAACACATGCAAATGTGTGTGCTTTATGGTAAGTCACACTTTCTTCCCCTTCGTAGGCATTTCTCCACGCTTTGCACCAACCAATCTTCACAGACATACACACACACAAAGAACACATGATTGTACAGTATATGCTCGCCATTTGTTTGACAAATTTGATATATGCCAGATGTTTGATAAATTGATGTGTAGATATTGGTGTTATGAGTGGGGCAATACTATTCATCAAAGACAACCTCAAGATCTCTTCAGCCCAGGAAGAAATCTTGGTGGGTTCACTAAACGTGTGCTCACTAATCGGATCACTAGCCTCTGGCTGGACCTCCGACTGGATCGGCCGGCGCTACACCATTGTCCTGGCAGCCATCACATTTTTACTGGGAGCAGTCCTCATGGGCCTTGCACCATCTTACCCGTTCCTCATGGCCGGGAGAGTCATAGCCGGCATAGGCGTCGGTTACTCCCTTATGATCGCTCCGGTCTACACCGCCGAGGTGTCCCCCGCCATGACACGCGGGTTCCTCACCTCGCTGCCTGAGGTATTCATCAACATTGGTATCTTGCTAGGCTATATCTTCAACTACACGTTGTCGACTTTACCGCCGCACATAAACTGGCGGCTGATGCTCGGCCTGGCCGCTGTACCGGCCATCGGCATCATTGCAGGCGTCTTGGCCATGCCCGAATCGCCGCGGTGGCTTGTCATGAAAGGCAGGGTGGAAGAAGCTCTGGCTATTCTAAGAAAAACTTCGGAAAATGACGCGGAAGCCGACGTCAGGCTCGAAGAGATGACCAAAGCGGCTTCCGATATTTCGTCCAACGGTTGGCGAGGACAAGGTGTTTGGAAGGAACTGTTGAAACCCACTCGCCAAGTTCGCCGGATTCTTATCGCAGCCATCGGAATTAACTTCTTCATGCAAGCTTCCGGCAATGACGCAGTGGTGTACTACACGCCGGAGGTTTTCAAGGCCGCCGGAATCCAAAAGAGGAAGCAGCTTGTTGGGGTGACAATCATAATGGGACTGGCCAAGACATCTTTTGTCTTGGTATCGGCCCTATTCTTGGACCGGTTCGGGAGAAGGCCTTTGTTGTTGTTGGGGGCAATTGGGATGGCCTGTTCTCTAGCTGGGCTGGGCCTGGGCTCCAAGTACCTCGAGCACTCGGACCACAAGCCCATGTGGGCCATCGCGTTGTGCGTCGTGGCGGTGTGCGCCGACGTATCTTTTTTCTCGATCGGGCTCGGGCCCATCACGTGGGTGTACTCGTCGGAGATTTTCCCGATGAGGCTGCGGGCGCAAGGGTCGAGCTTGGCGGTGTCGGTGAACCGGTTGGTCAGTGGGGTGGTGGCAATGACATTTCTTAGCATCTCAAAGAAAATATCATTTGGGGGTATGTTCTTTGTGCTTGCAGGGATTATGGTGTTGGCTAGTGTTTTCTTTTACTTTTTCATGCCAGAAACCAAAGATAAGAGCTTAGAAGAGATTGGGGCACTCTTTGAGGATAAAGGGGGTACAAGGGACAGTAGTAGATCGAGGGAAATGGGTGAAAGAGAAATTGTTTAAGCAGTTGATGCAAAGCCTTTAGTTTCTCATAATAGAACCTTTTATACACGTAGTGATTAGTTCCATTAAGCTATGTAGTAATAAAAATTTGAGCAGTTTGCCATTCATGCTTTGGAAGGGTTTACAGACCGTTTGGGATTGATTAAACTATAATCAGTTCTTGAATTTAGTTTTTTAATTTATTTTAGCATAATAAATATAAAGATTTTGAAGGTGTTTTGGAGAAAATTGGATAAAAGTATGTTTAGTGTGGCAAAAAGATCATATAGTGCATTAAGATAGTGTATCAAGATTTACACGATAATACTATAGTGCATTCTTTAGGTTAAATAATACTATAAGGATTCTGAATTCAATCAGCTTTGAACACCTTGGAGTAGATTTAAACAATTTATGTCTTTCTGCCAAACGCTTCAAATCAAGTTTGACCTTTATAATATCAATCTCAAACACTATTTGCTCATGTTCGTTAACCATAATTCTAGAAGATTCTTGGGTATTTTTCAAGTTTTACATTGCCTATAATTTACTCGCAATGAATTTTGCCTTTACACAAATTTTCTTGTTGCGTGCCGACTCTACATTTTCTTGCAACTTCATAGAGCCGCGTGGATTCCAAATTTTTATTTTTTTATTTTGGGGGGGTGCATTTGAAGATTGCCAGGGTTAGAATAAATATCTAGTCCACTGTAACTTTTGTTTTACACCGCTAACGACGTATCTGGCACTTCATCAAAATTAACTCTATGAGTAGATAATGTCACCCAGAAAAAAAATATTTTCATTACTGGACTGTCACCTTGGTGCATTTATTGACTTTTGAAGTGGAAAGGTAAAAGAAGAAAGAAAGTGACAAAAGTACAAAGTGAAACCTTTAGAGGCATGTCTTTGTAAATGTATGCCGTATGATTGACATGAAGCCTGCGGACAAAGAAGGCCAAATCATGAATGTACGCAAAGTGCTGTGTATTGATGAGTCAAAATCAATTTTGTTGATGGGAGATGGGAGGTTGCAGAGCATCAACTTTGACTCTCTTCAAGCCATAGCCTTCTTCTTCGTTGCAGTCAGCAAGCTTGTGAGCTGCTTCCTTTGTTTCTGTGTGAACATGGAGGAGTTTACCTGATCTAATTAAATGTGACATCTGCACTATGACATAGCTTCCACATGACAACCCCCTTCACAGACTTTGGGCATGGATGCAATTAGAAGCTATATATGTCCCCGAGCTGTTAGTCTTCTTCTTTTTAGTTAAACGGGAGAGTTTTATATCAGCAAGCCGTTTAGTTCTGCGGTTGCAGGAGTCGCTAAGCTGCTATCCGAGAAAATAAAGAGATAAAATACTGTGCTTAAACCTTCTGCAACCAAATCGGAGGGATACGAAGAGAGAGATAATGCAAGACTACATATCATATAGTATTCTTATGATGAAAATTTTCTCCAAAGACTAAACTAGGACAATTTTCTCCAAGGACTAAACTAGGCAAGTGATAACAGAAGAAAGACAATTTTCTCCAAAGACTAAACTAGGACAAATAAAGTACTTAATATGACTAACATATAGTAGTATTCTTATGATGAAAATTGGAGTTCAAACGGTGAAAATTGGAGTCCAAAGAGAAAACTTCACTTGACAAATCTTTTGAAATTCTCAGAAGACTCAAAGAAAAAAAAAGAAAAAAAAAATGTGTCCATGGAACTTTGAAGTAACAACTAGACCTTAGAAGCTGGATCTGCTTTACGCAGATCCAACAGTTTTCATGCAAATTGGAAGTGACTAAACACGAGGTGATCCCTCATTGCCAAATAACATAAAAGTTTGAAGCTCCCCTTGTTTCATGTTCTTTTTATGCATAAATCTAGACGAACCAACTGAAGAACTGTAGATGAAACTTTGCTTCTACAATTCTTTTGGGAAATTGTGGAAGATTTAACTAGCGTAATTTGTGCACGTTGAATTCTGGATTAACAATTAAGCCGTAAACGTTGGATCTGTGGCACAAACCTAACAATTTTCATGCCAATCGGTAACCTAGGAACCTTCAACTAAGAAGATCCCTCACTACCAAATGGCGTAGAAAGGTTAAAAGCTCTCCCCCTTTCACGTTCAATTCGTGCATAATTGTAAGAGCGCTGACTTCAAAACAATGCAAGGCACTTCAAATCTGGACTTCCTTGGGAATTGTTGGAGGATCCTAATAAGTTTAATGTGTCCTTGGAGGTAACAATTCAGCCGTTCCAAACATTTGATTCATTTCAAATTGCACAAATGACCAAATAAGTAGTTGATACTTGTCATGCAAACTTGGTTCATTGTTTGGTACAATGCCCTTGTCTTATACCCCAACACCATTATTTTGAATTTCAGGGAAGATCTGCCCATACTCAAGGACATGAATGCACTACTCATGTCATTAATATTTTGTCAAAGATTATCAACTACTCATGTCACATGAAGATGATGCCCCACCTTAACAGAAGTCACTACCCTACAAAAACTAAAACTAAGACAAGGGTTGAATTTTCAGAGCCAATCTGGTCATACACTATACAAAGCATCAAATCAAATTATAAAAGCAAGCAAAAGTACAGACATCGGGGTCAAGAAATTTATGTCAAATGGCATATTGGTATCTGCTTGTCACTGAGCTAACTTCAACTTGGAAAGCTGAATCCTTCCTATCATATTTGTCTCTTACCTGTTGGTGGCCCTTGAAGATATAGAAAGGTACCACAGCTCCATCTTTTACGTGTTTCCATCTTCTTGGAACCTTCTAGGACTCCAAGATCCTCTACTCAGTGCGTGTGTCTGTGTGTATCTCAGAGAGAGAGAGAGAGAGACTGGAATGTGAGGGGAGTACTCTCTAAGATTGAGTGTCTCGGCGGAGCCAAAATCTTAGAATAGCTTGGCTTTTGTCCTTTAACCACTGAAGAAGTTCGAACGAGACATGAACATATTGACAAAGGATTGATACATGATGAGCAATGAGATTGAACTGAAACATGGTGAAAATTGAGGATAAAATACTTGTGCTACGGGTGATACATGGGAAAGGTGACAACATTGCCTTTGTCCTTCACCCTCCATCTCACATTTCGAAATGGTCTTTCCCCCCAAATAAACCCCTCTTCATCTGGCCTACATGGTTCATGAATCTAGGTTGCCTTGATAATTTCAGTGCTCAGCATTGAATCTCATGGCAGAGGTAACCTTCAAAAGTCATGAAACTGATGAGTAGATAATGAGTACAACCGTTGAAATAACTTAAGTTTCTTCTTTCATGGCTGTTGCTACGATCCAACCATCTCTAGACTTAGAGCTATAATATTTCTTTAAAGATAATGGGTCTGTTTGGAGGGCTTCCCCACACTTGGACAAAGTGTTTATTTCAAGTAACTTTCAGCTAAATTATCTCTAAGCAGAATTGTTTTTTGGTGAAAAACTATATGTAGAAGTAAGTTTGGAGGTACCTCTCACTCAGTCTTCGTGGACTTGTTCTTCCTAAATTTAGAAGGCCTTTGCAAAGCCATTTATAACCCTAACTATATAGTATTGCTTAAAGGAAAGCTCAAACAGGCTAAAAATGAAAAAATGTTCCGTGCAACTTATCTCTTGCCTGCAATAAATAATCGAAGAAAATGCATTTGCGTTTAAGGATTTGAAAGGACAAGTCTAAAGTATGTTAAAGAATATTTTTCATGTAGATTTCAAAATTTTAAATAGTAGAAATAACACGAGTTATCTGTACACTCTATAAAACTTAAGGACTGAACTTCACCAAAAATCACTAGAAGCAGTTTCTCTCTGTTGAGAAACAATTTCATATCGGGAAAACAACAATTAACAAATCAGCATATAAATCTTGTAGACTTATCTCCTCATTCCAATCGACTTTGAGTAGGATAAACGATTTTAGAGTAAGCAATAGGGCAATTGTTACTGAGATCTCTCGCTAATTTATCAAGAATCTTCCTACTAAATGTCCAAAAAGCTTGAGAAAAAACGGAAAAAAAAAACTGAATTGTCACTCTATTTCGAGACTATTTTCCCTCCATTATTGTGAGATATGACTAGAGAATTCCTGAAGTAGTGATTGCCCAACTTCCTCCTGTTAGAATACTTGACACAAAACTCCCTTCAGCAAATTAATAATGGTGGTCACCTAATAAGGTAATTGAGGGAGTCCACTCCAAGAGAGGCCAGGGAACAAATCCTTGTCCTGCTTACAGCCCGAATTGGATAGTTTCTTTTTGTTATCTTTCTCAAAGCATAAACTGGGGATTCCCTGGTCTCTCGTGAGTCTTGTAGTCACGGCAATGGAATAATTGGTGACAACTAGTTAATATGCACCTTATATGCCATTTGTATAGTACTATTTGTGTATACAATTAGGAAGTGTGGAGATGTTCATTTTGGTGATGATATTATTAGTATATCTTTAGTACTTAATTCCCAAGTTTTGGCTTCGGGCAGTAAGAATATGATAATCATGAATGTCTCACCCTTTATTGGTCCTTCAGTTCGATCTAGCAAAACACGACTCCCAAAATTCCTCTTGAGCATTGCAAAACTAGCAATGCGTTTCGTGGAAGAACAACCCGACAATCTATAGTGTGTTCGAGACGAAACGCCTGGTTGTTAGTAAACAGACCAAGATGAGCATACAAGCAGCTCACACAACACGATCACGAAGAAGAAGAATATATGATGCCTATAGATGATGATACACACAAACAAAGCTTTATCAGTTAAAATGTGTCAATGATGTGTATATATGAAGAGTGTATGGAGGTTATGTAACATGCCTTTTGATGATGCCAATCTGATCAATTTAATATGATTCTGAGGGGCTATGTCAACTGTGAAGTCACATCCTCATTTCCAGAAATATGCAACATTCTATATTTCATAACTCTTTTTTTTTTGGTGGTGGTGGGGGCGGGGAGATTTTCTCAGTCATTATCTATATTCTGCATGCCAAAGTTAAAGGCACAGGAAACATTCTTTGGGTCATGGCCTGAACTCATTTTTGCAGTTTGAATTGAAAAATCTCCCTAACAATTATGAAGGTCCCTTGATATCCCTGGTTCCTGCTTGCCATAAATAAATCCTAGTACTGCTGTACAGAAAGGAGGCTGAAATTGGGTAATTACTTGCTAGCTATACATAGGAAGGAAAACCCAGATCAGCCAGTTCATTTAAACCAATTGGAATTTGATTTCTCTGCCTCTTCCCCTCCTAATAAATTCCCACATCAACCACATCTTCCTAGGCATACTGTTAGGCTATGGCTATCACCTATTCTCATGTCTAGGGCAGCAGTCAGCACTGCGATCTGGCACCAACAGTGGCCTAAGGAATATTGCTATTGGCCTAATTGGCGACCTATTATTAACTAGTACTAGTACTTGTACTAGTATTACTAAAGTGTGTGATAAAAACTTTTATCACAATAAATAATTTGGCAAAGAACAATGTGACCCACAATAAATATTCATGCGGTACACTTGTAAATAATTTTTCTCTAATAATAAAAGCGTGTGAAGTTCAAATTTGTAGCACAAGATGGGGTAGAGCATTCTATCATGAAATTGTACTACAACTCAAAAGGAGATATATGCGGTTGCGACTAACTTTAAAGTAACTTCGCACAAGACAAAAATGTCAAATAAAAAAAAGTAAATAATACAATATCCTACTACTAAAATGCATATGACTTATGTTAGAGAGTAGGGGTGCTGACATTTTGTGACTTTTAACGACAATTGTATAGCTAAAACGCTCATAACAACAACTGGCGTTACATCATGATCCATTTAGCATGCATCTTTGGTAGACGTATTTGAAAGTGTCCATTTGAAAATAAGCAGGGGGAGCAATGACATATTGTACCACCTTAAAGCACAATGGTACAAAACAAATTTTGAAAAGGAGATTATTCTTGGCAACAGTGTTAGTAGGTGCAACAAGATCACCACCCTATAAGGTGTCACTGTCTACAAAGGAACAGGCACAGAGAAATTGAGTGCTAAATCATGGGCTGCTTGCACTTTCTGGGGCATCATCTTCCTCCAAATTTAAACTGAAACCATACAAGCAAAGGACAAGAAAGGAGACGAAGAACAGATGAAAAGTGCCCATTAGAGCTTTGTTTAATCTCAAGCCCCCTCTGTATTTATATACTTCCTTCCAAACTTCGCCACCTTCCTCCATTCAAAAGAATCAAACACCTCTCTTCACCTTCTCTCTGTGTCTCTGTTTCTGTCTCTCTCTCTCTCTCTCTCACACACACACACACACTACCATGGAGAACAAGATAAAGCTGCGAATCTCTCGTATGTTTGGTTCATCTTTTGCTTCTTGCAGGTCGAAGAACATATCGGATGTAGTAGAACAGCCGTTCTACGTCCAACAGAATCGCCAACACTATCAGTTAGTCGACCTTTTCTCGCCAAAGCCACGACCTCCATTACCATCTCTCTGCAGACCCATGTGCCCGGAAACCTCAGAGATCAGAAACAGCTGTATCAGGGTCAACGAGCTGTACCACCCGAGACGTAAAGTTTCGGACCGAAGGTCCCTCCTTCTGCCGGCCGATACCGAAGGCCGGAAGTGCCCTCCTGCTTCACCCATCACCCCTTTCAACGAGTTTCAGTCGAAACCCAACTCCAGAAAGTCCCGGAAAACACGGAAGAAGAAGAAAGCCCAGTTGAAAAGCCAAGAGTTTGATCAAACCCACGAGTTCAACTACTATAACTGGTGCAGCAGCAGCGACACCGACGACAAAACGACGCTGTTCTCCTCCAAATCCCTCTCCTCCGACTCATCCGAGTCTCTCCGTACAACAAAGCCTCGCCGTGGGATTTCATCGAACACTTCACGCGCAACGGAAAGATCTGGCATTTCGTCCAACAGCTCCCGTGCAGTTGAAACGAGGAAGGGTTCTGCCATGGGTGCTAAGCCTCTACAAGGGAAAGTGAAGGATAGTTTCGCGGTGGTGAAGCGTTCGAGCGATCCACACAGTGATTTCAGGACGTCAATGGTGGAGATGATAGTCGAAAGGCAGATATTTGCGGCGAAAGATTTGGAGAACCTGCTGCAGTGCTTTTTGTCGCTAAATTCTGTTCATCACCATAAGGTTATTGTTCAAGTGTTTGATGAAATTTGTGAAGCTCTTTTTTCTACTTGGTCATGAAAAAAGAAAAAAAAAATTTGTAGCCTGCTTTGTTCTAATTATTGTCCTAACTCTTAGTATTTTAGTATGTTGAGTAATTATGTATTTTGTTCTTACTACTACTAGTCTTATGTTCCTATTCTTGATCTTTGTGTAAGTAATGTAATTTTGAGTTTATGCAGAAGTGCAAATGCATTATACCAAAATGGTTACTTACAATCGAGGGTATGGTATTTGAAGTACCTTAAAACTAACCGATTTCTCTTTCGATGTCGTAACAAACTGTTGTATAGCAAGCGATCTAATTCGAATGATACAAGTGTTTTTAGTTTCAACAGTAAAGTGGTGGTACTTAAAGTACCTTAAAATTCACCGAGTCGTCCTCCATCGTCGTAGCAGCAAATTGTTGCATCAAGGGATCAAATTCATTGATTGCTTCTTTGCCGTCGTCACACACTGTTACAACAAGGGATCTGGTTCGAACGGTTCAAGTGTTTTTAGCTTTAACGTTAAAGCGGCGATACTAAAAGTGCCTTAAAATCACCGATTCATCCTCCAACGTCACAGCAGCAAACTGTTGCAGCAAGGGATCTAGTTCGTGTTCGGTTCATACATATGTTTTTTAGTTTCAACATTAAAGTGGGTATTTTAGGCTATATTTTTGTTTCTAGTTTGTTTGTCCTGTTCTTGATTTGGGGCTTTGGGGAGGAGGGACGTGATTTGAAAAGATGAATCAGAACAGACTGATTTTGTGGCAGTTGTGTCCTTTTGTTGTTGTTCCTCTTTCTCTTTGGTGTGGGTGAAAGGTTTAAGGCTCAAGAGATGACAAAGTCTTTGGATGGTTCTCAACTTTTTGACAATGGCCAATGGAGGTCTGAACTTAATTTCAAATGTGCTGCTGGTGTTAACTTCAAGTGATGCTCACCCTCCAAAAAAAACTCAAAAGCTATGCCCTTTTTTTTTTTTTCTTTCTTCCATGGAGTTTGACTTCTAAATCCTCTTTTCATTTGACATTTGCAACCAAAAGGGCAAAGATAGTTAAATGAATAGATTAAGAGAGAGGGTCTTGAGAAATAGAAGCCCAATTTTGATTCCATAAATAATAAAGTACACTAAATTGTCAAAGGTCACATGGGCAGCTAACACTCTGGTTGTTTCAAAAATAGCTCTTTCAAGTTTGTAATGGTTATCATCTTCTTTGTTTCATTTTTCTTAGACTATTATTTTAAATTCTATTCTCAAAAATACCAAATAAGTCTATGCGTAATTTCTCGTTGAAAGAAAATGAACCTTTCTAGTGATTTCAAAACAATAAAAATGAAAAGGAAGAAATTGGTGAGCAAATGGAGAAAATTTTGCTAATTGTGAAAATGAATGTAACCAACTAAAACGTCAATTCTCTACTCATATCGGCTAGTTCAGTAACATTTTATTGCTAGAAAATAGTGTTATTTATAAAAATTAATGTAACAAGATGCAAAAAGAGTCTCTCCATCCAAATATTACTTTCTTTTCGCTAAATACAAAGTGAGGTAATGACATTTCAAGGTCCTATATGTGGTCCCGGACTCTTTTGTCAAATGTCGAATTGTTTGAATTATTGTCCTAATCATTTAGAGCCGTTGAATTAGAGAACTGGTGCAATAAAAAATGAGATCAAGTGAAGTAATGAGTTATTTTACAGTATATTTAAACAGTTATAGATTCTCGAGGTCATCCAACATTCGCTAAAGCCATCCAATATTCGCTTTGATCTTCATTCATGTCATGTCGAAAGGAACATCACTCAAAGTTTTTGGCGTCAATTCCTAATTTAGAATAAATGGTTATAAATTAATGGTCCGACGTCATACTTATATATACATATGTTTTTGTTTGCTTAGATAATTATATAGTCTTCCATCAAAATGTCTCTGAAAATCTAAATAACAAGCTACCAAAAGATCCCAAATTAATCGAGTTCCACAAGCTACATTTTCAATAGATTTCAGAGCTGCATGAACAAGATTGTCGGCAAGAAAATATAGGAAATTTATTTGGTAAATCCGTGCCATGTACGATTGGCATGAAGCCTGCGGACAAAAGGCCAAGCCATAAATCTATGCAAAGTGTTGGCGGTACATAAATGAGACAAAGTATCTCATAATGTGTTAGGTACATCTATTTTGTATGTTCATTAACCAAACACAATTAATTAACAATATTCCCTTTTGTTTCCAAGGCCTGTTTTTTGGTTTGTAGCATACTTGTTAAGTTTTCAAAATTACACTCCCGAGTGTCCTGACAATATAATCAAAAGATTTATCAACGGGTTTGGTAAATTTTGAAATCTAAACATTGACTAAAATGCATGGTTTCAAAATTTGATTAATGGGTTTGGGTAATTTTATTTGAAATCAAAACATTGCCTGAACTGCATGGTTTCTGAGATTAAGATCCTCTGCTGTAACAGAAAATGCCGCTAAACACATTCTGACGATTAAAGACTATCAGTATAAACTTTAACAACATTGCCAAAACATATTTATTGGCTATTTTTTTTTTTTTGTCACGAGAGCTAGTACAACACAAAAACTGAATACCACATGATCCTTGTTTTTCCTTTTAATAGGTGGGTTAGGGTTCTTAGCCACTTTTGAAATCAAAATATTGAGCAAAATTTGTTTATGGGATTAATATCTTCTGCTATAACAGAAAGTAGCGCTAAATACGTTTTAACAATTAAAGTTTATCGATATAAACTTTAGCAACAATGTCACGTTATATTATTAATTACAACAGAAAAACAGAAGAACACATGATTCTTGTTTTTTGTATTTAATAGGTGGGTTAGGGTTCTGAGCCACTATTCATTAGAAAAAAGGGTTCGAAAGTGATGGGTCATGTTTCAACATTTTGCATAAAATAGTGACAAGTCTTTCTCTGGTGGAAGAGCAAATTTGGGGGTGCTTTACTTTGAAAAACTGAAGTGAAAAGGAAGGGACAGTGGGAGGAGGGAAATGTGGGGAACTGCCTAGGGTATTGCAGAGGGAATGAGACGAACACTTGTTTTCTAAAAGTGGAGGACTGGGGCTAAAATGAAGCTAATGCTTCCCAGCCTGCAGAATACTGACCCTGATGGCTATGCTACATTGCAAATAAAAGCAAGGTATTTGCAGAGAGGGAGAATTCTGGGACATGGTGCTGGTAAAATTCCATGAAATTCCCTTTTGAATTGATGATGATGATGATGATCAAGTTATGGAGGAGCAGCTTGTTTTGTATTTGGATAGCATGCATTCCCAGATGGGGATGTCAAATTTAAAGAATGTCTGGCCATGCCAGTGAGATGTTACTGTGTTGGTCTCAGCTTCTAATTAATTGTCGCATTTTTTTGGGGTCTGGAGCCCCACGTAGTTGCTCTAATCTCTTGGTTGGAGTGCTATTAAATTTATGTCCTTTGCTTATTCTTATATACTATGGTCACTTGACGGTCATTATTCACTTTCTGTTTGTCGCCAAAAAATCAACATTTGTTACCAAAGTATATTTTTAATGATGATAAAATTATAAAAAATTATATAAGGGGATAGAACTAACATTTCTCTTGATAATATGGGGATCTTAATATGTTTGCAAGTGTGACAATATTAAGTATGATAACATTATTAAGCTCACTCTTTGAAAACATAAACTTTTAGCATAAATGAAAAGTTGACACGGTATCGAAACTTTATTTTGGTTAGGGGTGAGCAGAGTTCGGTTTGGAAGTCAAATCGCAAACCAAATCATTATCCCTCGGTTTAGTATATTTTGAACCGAACCAAACACCATCAGTTTGGACGATTCGATTTAGTCGGTTCAAACGATTCAGTTTAGTTTGGTTTGTGCCCATTTTAAAAAGTTGTCTCTCTGCACACCTACTATTGAATCCAAATGGTATTCGAAATTGAAGTTTTAATTTTTTTCTAAATTGCACATAACCTTGTTACATTCAATATCTAAATGTTCGTATTGACATAAGATTTAAGTATTGTTAAAGTCATACGTTATAATAAAAACTCGGTTTTGCCTTTTTCTTATTGATGTACGTGAAACAATGAATAGATATACAAGACATATCGATTACTAGATTTTTGTGTTATAACCGCTTTTATTATTTTCTTTTCTTTTAACTTTCAAGGTTTTGTTAATTTAGATTTGCCCAGTACCATGTATGTGAAATTTATCACTGAATGTCACTAAAAATAAATTGGTATACATAGGTCGGTTCGGTTCGGTTCGGTTTGTGATCGTTTTTAAAAAATTAAACCTTGAAGGGAACCAAAGCGAGATAGGTTTGAAAATTGTGAAACCAAATCCACAATATAATCAAAGTATTTTGCTTATCTTATAAGCCAATTTAAATGAACACTTGAGCTACGAACACTAATTGAACCTTATTACCCTTGGTTCCATACAAAAAGGTGGGGATTGTACGAAAGTTTCCTTACGCAAATTCTAGCTCAAGTGGGCTCTCAATTTTTTCTTTTTTGCACACTAGTTGTCTATACGCGTAAACCATAGTTATAAATTATGTTATGTCCCGATATGTTTCGACTGATACGATTGGTTTCATATGAACATGCTACTTTATACCGATTTAAGTATCAATGGTACTGGCCAATAACTATACTTGCAGCAGAAGCATCCTCCGGCAACTTTTCCATCTAAAAAAGGACCATAAAATTCTTCCATACGCGTACAGAACTAAGAAACTTTTTTTTCCCCCCTCTGTTTCGGATGCGATAATGCCTAAAGTAGTATCGATACGTAGCCAGTACTGAAACGTACCATTTCACGGAGAAAATGGGTACGTTCTTTATGACTATTGTACAGATGAACGGGATGAAAAATAAATGTAAGGCAACAATACTAATTTAGGAAAACAAAACTATTTGGTTGAGATTTTTTAACGAAGGCAAATGTATAGAGAAAGCTCTTAGCTAAATGATTATCACATACAAAAACTTTATACGGGATAGGAGGGAGGCTCAAATTGTGTTTCTTAGATCCAAAGCCCAATGGGCTGGCATCTAAAAGCCCAACAGCCCATAATTGAAAGTGCTTGAAGAAAATTTGGTTTCAAAGTCTGTTTTCAGTTCTGCCTTGTCGCTCTTCCATCTATTACGGACCGACGTGGCACCATAAACAGATAAGATGATTGAATAATAACAATTTTCTTACTATTCTAAGCCCCGTTCAAATCGCTGATTATCATCTGATTTACCCAATGTGTGTGCTTGGGGCTTTGAGCGAGTTGACAAATATTTGTAAAATTTAAAAATCACGGGCTTCCTAGCGCTCCGGCCCAAATGGACTTGACCCGAATTGTTTTATTTTTATGCGGTTCAGCAGTCAACTGCGTATTTCTTGCTCAGTTCATCCCGTGCACTACAAGAAAATATGCTTTTAGCGACGGATTTTTACCGACGGAATACATCGTCGGTAAAACATCCATCGTTAATTAATATTACCGACAAAACGTACCGTCGGCAAATATTTTTGCGGCGGTCTTTTAGTGATGGAATTACTGTCGCTAAAACTTCCGTCGGTGAAGGCCATAATTTAGCGATGGACTTTTAGCGACGAGTTTATTCCGTCGCTAAAAGTCATCGATTAAAACACCAGATCTGTTTCTTTCTCCCTCCCTGTTTCTCTCTCTGAAAATCACCCCATCGCTGCACCGCCGTTCTCAGCTCTGCACTTCACTTACACGGTGACCCACCTCTGCACTCCCCCTACACGGTGACCTCCGGCAATCCCCCTCCACGGTGGCCCCTCCACTGCCACCGCGTGAAAAGCCCTCTACCGCCGTGCGCCACCAACGCCGCCGCCCTTCACTGCCGCCGTCTATTACACGTCTTCTTTATTACAAGGTAAGTCCACTAAATTATTGATTAGCTGTAATGTTGTTCAATTAGGTCTTCCATTCAATGGCGCATGGTTGATTGCTGCAATCGTATATTTTGAAGCAGATGGTAAAGTGTCAATTGATTATGCAACTTCGATGATTGCACAATTGTCAAGACAAGCAATAAAGTTGTGGTATCATCCTTAAAACCGTGCCTTACATGTAAGGTTGTCCAGAACAATCGCCATGAGCTGAACTTTTGTTCGCTAAACAACTTTGGTTTTTACATTAGTCTCCGGATTGAGAGCATACTGACACCGCCATTAGTGGTGGCCGTCCGAGTTTTGGCTTGAATTCAACGTTGTCTTTAGTTTGGTCTTGCTGAGGTTGATGCTAGCCGCATGTAGGTGTGACCTCACTCCTCTCTCTTATACTGTATTTGAGGATGTGAAGTATCCTCCTCTTCCTATGTAGTGATTTGAGGTAAATACGAGAACATAGCTTGTAGGTCGAGTGTTGAATAAAATTGTGACTGCACGATGCACTTGGTTACGTGGAAACTTCAAAAGTGCTAGATATGTGTGCTGAGAAAGTGGGTCGTCAGTGGTTTCTTTTATAGCTTTCCCACCAATTTTCGTATGACATTGACTTATACAAAATATGAAGTTTTAAGATGTTAAGTACCTACTGCAAATTCTCTACTTGTTTCTTTTGCTGCTCCATAAGATATAGCTTAGTCGGTTCTCAATGGTGGCGTTCTAGATCCTCAGATCTAGAATAGATCTCTGGTTGATGTTTGTGGTGGTAGATTGATGGTGGTTGCTGTGGTGGACTTGTGGTAATATATAGTTGTGGATACGATGGCAGTTGTAGTTTTGCAGTGGCAATGGTGGTAATGGATTTGGTGATGGGGAGTGGCAGTGGTGGTGTTGATTGTTTTTTTGGGTGTGTGAATAATTATGGCATATGGTGAGTATTGAGGTTGGCACGGGCGGGGCAACGACATATGTGGGTACGGGTGGCAGCGGCGGAGGTGGATACTTCATACTAGCATGGTCAGTGGCGGTGGTTTGGTTCTAGGCTCATGATTAGGAGACCTGATTTGCAATCTAGTTGCACTGAACTAGGTGCAACTAGATTGAACGTGAAGAACTAGGTGCAACTAGATTGAACTAGGCTCATGATTAGGAGACCTGTTTATTTCTGCACTATTCTAAATTGAACGTGAAGAACCTTTTCTTTATCTCAATGAGTTGTTATTGAAATCAACAAGTCATTCTGCATTTTTCAAGCCAGTTGGTGAATCAGGGTGACTCACTTTCTTGAATATGCTATAAAGGAAAAAAAATGTATTTATACACATAATACATATATAAAGTTATGACAAGTCATGGGAAGGCAACATATTATGACAAGTGAATAAAACTCAATAACCAAGTGATTAGGAAAAGGACAAACACTACCACGCTTGCATGGTATGAAAGAATGTACTGGGCATGCAACACGGTTCAGTGCAACACTACCAAGATGAAAGGATAAAGTCTAATAAGAGATGAAAATCTTATTGATATCAGCTAAACACAAAGGAACAACTAGCAAATACACCACAACAGCTGTGTTTTCACAAAACAAGAATGTTGTGCCCTAGTCCAATTGTAAATGACATTCATAACCCACTCGGCAACAATCGAATTGATGGCTTAAAGCTTTTGGCAACTGAGTTTGTGCAAAAAATTAATGGTTCAAGAAATCAATATGACTTAAATGCGCAAATCTATTCCGAAGGAGTCGAAAGTAGAATTCCAATTTTAGAATATGATTAAGGAGATAGGAAATCCCAAACCACAACAAAAAGCTAGGAAACCTTTTCCTTAATTCAAGCATATCTGTAAGGAAATTGAGGTAGCACCTCGATCCTTCGTAAACTAACGACCATCCCAACACCTCCCCCATCTTTCTTTGGCCCAGGGAAGAAGAAGCAGAGAACAAAGAGTGGGCTGAAAAACGCCAGTCGTAAATATTAGACAACCATAGTGATTACATTACATTTTTCCTTTTATACTCTTTATTTTTTCCTTCATTTGTGCATAATTTTGCTGGTAAATTTAGATCGTGTAGTTTATCCAGTAAATTGACTTTCAAAATGTGGCTGCGGCCTAGCCTATATTACATGATGTAGTATCTCATACACGAAAAGTTCATGCCTGTTATCTAACATCCGTCTTATCTATTGGACTCTCTGATCCTCATCCCAAAACCAAATTAGTGTAGTGGTTATTTTCATTGCAATGCATGTTGCCAAAGTGGCAACAAATTTTCCCACTGTTGCGCGTTATGTGAAGTTGATCTTCTTGCCCATTGCACTTTCTTGCCTTGATAGCTAAGTCGCAAAGCACATCCACACGAGTTTAGCATATAACACCCTGGAAATAAAGGTTTTTTTTTATAAGAGAAAAGGTCCTATGTATTCATGAAGTTCAAAACAGCAGTACAATGCTAACCTTACAAGAACTTTCCAAAAAAATTATTTAACAAGCTGCAGAGACAGAAGTCATTTCTGCAGAAACACAAGAATTTCTCTATGAACTCACCAAGCACACACTTGAGCCAGCATTAATCTTCATTATAATAGGGTAATGTTGTTTTACAAAGATTTTATATGGAGATGTATTGCATATAACTTATTTGCACCTCTTAACTTGTTGTTGCCAATTTTTGTGACTCGGTGCAGCCCAAAGATGGTTGTTGATTTGATCGGGTCATTAAAAGAAAATGCCGCCAAAACCTCTACAATTGAGGCAATGGGTTTTCAATCTTTTTTAAATATGAGTTATTCAATGTTTCCAATGAGTTTCCTCCTTGCCCTTATTGAAAGATTTGACCCATAACAAGATGCGTATAAACAAGACTGAACCTAAACGTGTAAATGTCAGTGACGTTGGACTCATACTAGGTATTCCATACAAGGGCAACTGCGTTTCGTACATGCATTGATGGGTGTAGCATGAAAGATTCTTAAAAAATAAAGCAATGTCTTCGGACGTGTCCGGAGGTTTCAGACACTTGTCGGTAGGCGTAGGACACATGTCGGTAGGCGTCGGACACGTGTCTAACAAGCCTAATTAGTTTTAATCAACTCTAAGAACCCAATGAAAATCAAATTAGCTGTAATTACCCCAAGTTAGCCTTAATTAGCAAATCTTTGAACTTTGGTGGTTTTTTTTTTTTTTGTCTTCGTTGAGATCCAGTGATTGGATTTGCACTAGGGTTAGGTTTCATTCAGTGATTGGTTTGAGATTTTTGGGGTGTTATTTGTAATATGTGAGTGACGTTCAACAGTATAGGTGGCTATTTGGGTGGTGAAATGATGATGTGCGTAGTTGAGATTTTTGTGGTAGTCATTTTAGCTGCAACTCACTGTGGATCTGTTTTTTTAGCATCACTTTAACATAATTTGATGGATTTAATTCAGCTATGAAATTGATGCTCGTCGATTGAATAATCCTCGATTGGTTTTTCATGTTAAAGTAGGTTAAATGGCTTCTGCTTCGGTGAACAGGGACGTTTCAGTCAGCAGGCACTTCTTCAAGGTCATGATGACTGGTTTTCATACAGAACTTGTATGTAATCTCGCTTTCTCTGTGTTTTCGTGTGTGTTAAAAGTTTTTTCTTTGGTTAAAAACTTACATGTCTTACTGTATTATGAATATGTTAGGCCATACCGGTAGCATTTTGGAAATTGCTTACCACATTGAGATTTGAAGCAACTTTAAACAGCCGCAAGGGGTCATGGCTTGTTAAATTGAAGAAGAAAGTTGGCCAAGAGGTTCTTTGCTTTGAAGAGGGTTGAAACGAATTCGTGCAGCAGCATGACCTCCATCTAGGAGACTTTGTAATCTTTGAACACATGGGGCAAATGCGTTTTCAAGTGCTGGTGTTTGATCAAAGCACTTGTGAAAAATTTTTCCCCCAATGTTGAACTATGAGCCGTAATTAGATAATATTTTAAATTAATCGCATCGGATATGTACATTTTGAACAATTTTGTATTATTTGAACATTAACTATTTGTTTGATAATTTTAGGTTGTTAATTGTGCATTTGATAATTGTGATTATTGATAAATGATTTGTTAATTGATGATTTTATATTATTAATCATGCATTTGAGATATTGAGATTGTTGACGGAGGATGGGACCCAATTGGTTTGAATTTTTTATTACAGGTTTTGGCATTAAAAACTTTTAAAAAAAAATGACTTTAACTTTTAGCGACGGATTAATTCCGTCGCTAAATTTTTTATCCCGTCGCTAATTTCATAAAAAATAAAATAAATTAAAGTACGTAAAACTGAATTAGCAACGAATATTCCGTCGCTAATTTAGACATAAATCCGTCGCCAAACGTTCTATATTAGACGACGTATTTTATAATTTCGTCACAAAACTTTTAGTAACGGTCTTTTATACGAGGCACTTTTAGCGACGGTAATTCCGTCGCGAAAATTTTTAGCGACGAAATATAGGCTTTTAGCGACGAATTTTTCCGTCGCTAAAGGCCTTATTCCTTGTAGTGGCGGGCACCGTACTTTAGTCTTAAAGGCTATTGCTCGTGATCAAAGAGAATGAGATTTGGCTGTTTTCACTAGTGGGGACTGCAGTGGAGACCATGCTATACATAGTGGAATTCTATAACTATGGTGCCCTTGGACAAGCGTGCCTATAAGGTATGGTTTAAAGCCTTTAGAACTGGCCATTTGGGGCTTCCTACGGTCAGATAGAGCTCCCACCTAATCTGCCACATGCAATTGTCTGGATAGACATGGAGTTTTTTTTTAATTTTATAACAGGGTTATATAAATAGTAGAATTAAACAATTACAACCAAGTTCCTATTATCTTCCAACTTAGACAACAAAAAGGAAGATGATAGAACAAAGCCAAAAAGGTCGTGAGCAAAAGTGTTTGCAGCAAGGTTGTGAGCTGCCCGGTTCATCTCTCACGGAGTGTGCATAGCTTCCCAGCATGGAATCTTGGCCAAGAGAGCATGAATTTCAAGGATAGACATGGAGTTTTAACAAACTTGTTCATAGTCGGACGAATTGTTTCTGATAAACCTTGAATGTATAGCCACTAATATTTCATGATTGTATTCTCGTACTTTTTATTGTTGTACGATGTACGATATGTGAATGAAAAAGTGTTTTAGCGTTCATCGAAGCACCGTTTAATCATCCAAAAGAAGTGCAGACAAACATATGATGATTTGAAGAGTAATCATTAACAACTATTCAATGTTTAGATGCTGCTCGAGTCATAGTCATACTATAAAGTTGGTTTGAGAATGAAAAAGGACCTCTAATTTTGGTTCAAGCGAGCGATTAAAAGTGGTTCCTTTAGTGGCGTAATGGTTTGTTTGGTAACTCATTCAACGCTTGAACCCAATGATCACTCAGGTTTAAGTAAGGGTCAAAAGTTACTCGCAAGATAGTATCTAAAACTATTGATTTGCTACAACTAACGTCCACCGTCTACCATCACCACCTTCACCTCCGCTTCCAACATCGATGTTTCCATGAGTTCCTTATCGCATTACAACCACTTCGTCGTCACCGTCATCGCCATTACTGTTGTGACATTTTTGGCACCATTGTCACCCCATTATGCATCCATAACCACTTCATACCATCACTAAACTACAGCCATTGCCACAACTATCATGTCATCACCACCGCAACTAGCAGCCACCACAAGCACTACTATTAGGTTTGCCCAACTGCTACCACCATCAATATTCACAAAATATATACCTCAATCTAACATTTTGTTTTCCCCGTTTTATTTTACCTTTCTTCGTTTCATTCTTCAGATCTAACACTTCTGGTAGGTCACAACTCCCTTATAGATTTGGCCTTAGGAGCACCCCTTACCACGACTGTTGGCTCCATGCTTACCGTGGCAATACAAAAAATTGTTATGTGGTCTGTCCCTCGGTTTTTATACTTAACTTTCATAATTTTTGTGTCATATCCACCAAGTAATTATTTAGTTTGATTTCAAACAATTAATATAACCCCTATTCCTTTCTAGCTTTCTTCCAAGATTATGTTGGCCATTGTTACCTTCAGAGTCAATCGCTCTTGTACTTTAGTTCTTTGTTATCATCACTTTAGCAACATAATGAAAAAAGTAACTAAAGGGGAAGAGACGCTCTATATGTTTGCTTTTGGTATTGTATATAAAAGTCCAAATTTTACTCTTGAGAGCACTGTTCTAATATGAATAAGGAGTAGCTCTGTTAAGACATGTTTGCACGCAGTTATAGCTAGGCAGAGAGAGACCTCCCACCTTGTTGCAGTTAGAATTGGTTAGTTTGAGAGAGACGAACTGTACTTGCATCTTTATTTCCTAATTTCCTAAAAGCCCAAGATGACTGAAGTTTTTGCTGCCACTATTCTCAATCAAATCTTTTTTCGTTCGCTTTTAAAAAAGGAATTGACTAATTTAGGTAGTGTATGACATAATTTTTGTTTTTAATTTTTTTTACAGTTTTGTAAACCGAAGAAAAAAACTTGTTTGACAGACAACCATCGTCACCACCCGACCATCGCCCTAACCACCCCACTTTCGTCACTCCACTGCTGTGCCACCATAGATCTGACCACCATCACCATCCTACCACTGTCACACCAACATATCTTGCCACCACAATCCCGCCGTCGCCACCGGCGTGATAGTGTTGCTTGTGGTAATGAAACATGATGTTTTGGGAAAGAAGGACCATAGAAGGAAAATAAAATCCTTTTAAAAGAAACAAAAATGGAAAAAATCAAAACTGATCTATCAAACATCTACTATTTTTTTTTCAAATAAAAACCACAACTAGTTTTGGTTTTTATTTTTTATAAAATCAAAACTAAAAACTATAATGTTGTCAAACAGACAGTCTTGTCTTCTAGAATTTGGGTGCAAAATCTACATTTCGATTACTGTTCTTTAATACATTTTGAAGAAGCCCTCAACAAGAGGCAAGAAAAAACCTGCACGTAAAATCGAGTGTAGCATTGCCTACAGTTCAAATGAAAGTTTGCTTTTGAACGCAAACAACCACTAACAAAATTTAGCTAAATAAAAACTCAGCACGAGTTTAGCTGATGTTAGTAGAGATTCTAATCATGTCATCTTACTGACTTAAGAACTTCTTATATGTCCTTAAAATCTGTATCACACCAATTCTAGAGCCTGTTTTATCGCAGTTTATTTTTATCAGTTTATAACTTCTAGCTTAAAATGTATGTTAGTTGCCATAAGCTATAAGTCGGGTACAACCCTTCTAGAGCCAAACTAAGCTACAATTACAGAAGTATCTCAAAACATACTTTTTTACATCTTAGATTTTCATATCACACCTTGTTCGTTACACTCGTCACGTATCAAATGTTTGGTACTTTACTTTTCACAACTTCATTTTATTCGATGTCGGATTTAGATGATTCATGTGCTGCTCAACTCAAAATTGAATTCTGTTTCATTTAAGATGTAAATTCAACGAGTTACTTTCATAAATGGTCATTCGGTTTGACGGCTGAGTTTTAGTTTGCATCCACAAAATTGGTGAAACCTAACTTCTAGTAGTTGTAATGCTAGTTATCAGCAATAATGACATAACAATCTTTCTGAGAGTACAACTGATGAGTAGACATATATGAGTAGTAGCATCAACTGATATTAGCCAATTACCAGATTTGCCATACGTGTCTACATTTATTTATTTTTTTTGAGGGGGGGGGGGGGTTACCCTAGCACCGACCCGCTCCTTTTCCTTTATATCATGATTTGCCTAATTCCCTAAAGAGGGTACACACCAACTCCCACCATCAAAAGTAAAGGTAAAGAAAGCATATTTTGGCACATAAACAGCTCTAAATATATGAAACGGTCACAAAAGCAGTGATCTTGGGTGTCTTGAGAGAGGAGCCATATTTTCTTTTGTTTTGGTCACAAGGCAGAGAGAGAGAGAGAGAGAGAGAGAATAAAGAAAGAAGGAAGAGTCCCCATGGACGACAAAGGAGCGTGTGATTAGAGGTGGAAAAATCACAAGGAAAAAGGCTCTTGAAAACGGTTTAATTATGATACCACATTCAAGTTTTGAGTCATAATGCAGATGGGCCAGTGAGTTATGCCTACGTAGTGAAGTCATTAACAGTAATGATCAGCGCTTACAAGACTCATCTGACTGATTTGATTGACGGCTACAAACGTGAGAACTTTCCATGTAAGTTTTCCTTTATATAGATTGAGGCTGCCTGTATTCATCTAGATCAGAAGCAAGTCTTACCAAACCCTAGAACCACCAATGCTTCTAAAAAGTTCCATTTCCAACACCAAAAAGTTCTTCAAGAGAACTGTAGAAAGTGTCAGGTCTTTACTTTCGGGAGGGTACCAAAGGCTTCCAAAGAACCCTCCATTCCAGCCCTTTTCCTGCGGTTGCGGCGACGGTAGGAGTTTGAGCCAAAGTTACAGAGAGTTGGATAAGTTCTACACAGACTATACCAACCAACAGGAATACGATAATGGCAACGCGAACAAGATCAGGAGCAGCGTGAAGGGGAATGAAGTTTGTGAAGAAAATTCGACCAGCCATGTGGAGAAAAGTGAGGAAGATCAGAAGAAGAAGAAGAAGAAGAAGGTGAGAATTGTGTATGAAGAAAAGAGAAAAGAGGACTTGGAAAGTTCAAAAGGTGGAAGAGAGGAAAGGAGGACTTTGGTAAGAGAAAAGCTCAAGGAACTGGAGATGATTGATGGGAGCAATGTGGAGCATGCAATGGACATTGAAGAAGCTCTTCACTACTATTCTGGCCTGACTTGCCCTATTTATCTTGATATTGTTGACAAATTTCTCATGGACATGTACTCGGAGATCTTCAATGTCCAGGCATCTGCTCAGTTCAAGAAATCACGAACAAGGCTGAGATGAGCAAAGGTTCAGACACTTCATACTTTTCCATGTTAGAATTTTTCTCCATCTAGTTGGTTAAATTTCAGAATGTTTGTCAATTATTTCTTCGTGGAGTCAATTTTACATTGATTCTTACTGGTTGCTTGGCTATTTTCATAGAATTGGTGTGATAATCAATTTCATAAATTAAGTTGTCTCTTTGACTGGTTAAATTGCATTAAATGTACCCTTGTTGGCTTGATTTGTTTTAGTACAAATTTCTGCTTATTTGGACATTAAAAGACATATTTACCTTTGGAGCCAAAAAAAAGGAACTTTAAAGCCAAGAAAATGAGGTTATTGGTGAGCAGTACCTGTCGTTATAGTTCACTTCCATGTCCTCCAAATTTGCATACACCAACCTCTCCCCCCCCCCCCCAACCCCCCTTACCCCGACCCTTCTGCACCCTCCAATTTGGATCGTCCAGAACTAATTGAGTTACTCTACTGGTGGAGTTCCTTCAGTTGTTTTTGTACAGCGATTAAATGTATATAATTGCATGGATTAAAGAGCGTGAAATAGCAAAGAAATCTTTATATGCAAAGCTCCTAATAAGTATTTATGGACTGGATACTCTACCGGTGGAGTTCCTCCAGTTGTTTTTGTGCAACCGTTAAATCTATATGATTGCACGGATGAAAATAGCGTGAAATAACAAAGAAAACTTTTATGTGATTGTCCACCTTTACATGCAAAGCTCGAAAACACATACTTATGAACTGGACTCCTGCTGGACTCGTTGTTTCTCTTGATTGGACTCTGTCTTTTTCGCTTTAAGGGTTTGTCTGTTAGGGGTGTGAGGGAGGGAAGGGGGGGGGGGGGAGAGAGGAAGAGGGAGAGAGAGAGAGAGAGAGAGAGAGAGAGAGAGGGGTATTGTCATTGGATTGGGCTTCATGTTCAACATGGATTTAAGGAAGGAGATGAGTTCGTCTAGTGCCATTCAATAAATACTGAACAGATAAACATTAAACAGTCAAATTTACCCAAGCAAACACTGGCCCATCGACGGACGGGCTGAGCTCAGCCCAATTGAAAGAAGAGAATGATGTCCGGGCTTATGCCCAAGAAAGCCCAACTTCGTCTACAAAGTCGAAGTTGGGCTTGTATCGGCAGAAGCCTGGAGTAATCTTCTCTTCTTTTATATGTACAGTCCCCTCATGCAAATTAACATGGGCACATCATATAATGGACTATAGTTCACATCTAAATATGAAACATCAAAAGTAAATATTAAGGTAGAAATTCCTCCATGGTGACCTTCAAAGTGAGAGCTACAAAGAAATATTAGGGAAATGGTATTAAAAAATTTCAAGTGTGAGAGTCCTTGAAATTTTCAGTTTAGTGATTGTAACGGTAATGCTGTACAACTAGAGAATAGTGTGAAAACTATAGTTAATTTGCTTTAAGAACTCTTTCTGTTATATTGTTATCGTTCATAGCTTGTGAACTCAAGTCCCAACTTACGGGTTAATTTTACGCTACACCCTGTACTTAGGGGTCAGTTGCACCCAGCACCCCAGGGTTTTAAAATTGGCACCCAACACCAAACAATTCAAAAATCTTGACTTCCATCACCAAATGACGGTCAAAATATATGTTGACCAAACGACTGTTAGTTTTTTAGGGGCAAAAAGGTCTTATCAACCAACCAAAGCTTGCATGTCACCACAGTTAGCTTTACATGTCCCAATTGGCACTCCACGTCATTTCCCTCCAATAGCTCTCTCCTTCCACATAATATGGTTCAAACGGCTACCTGGGTGTATAGAAGCTCATGCAGATGAGACTCACGCACACCCACACACATACAGACTCAGACCGTAGCTGCCATTAGAGGGAAGAAGAACTCAAGTTTAACGAGCAAAACACGAAGGTACGTAGGGGCAGATTACTGTATGGCTTTATAAGTAGGGTTTATTTAGAAATAGAGTTTTTTTGTGATTTGGGGATTTTAGGGATTTCGGGCTTGGCTGTGTTGAATTGATGTAAATTGGTTTTAGGGTTTTCAATTACGAGGAACATGGTGTGGAGATGAGTTCTAGTAGCAACTCAATGACTGAAATGGGAAAATGCCATGGCTGCTACTGTGGACCTTCTTGCATAAAGTATGCTAGAACAATGGACAACCCATGAAGGTTTGTTGGATGTGGCAATTATAAGGTAATTTTATGAGTTTCATCTTTCAAAATTGATTCGTGAATTTTGAAATTAATATGTTGGTGTGTTTGTAGGAAATGTCTTGTGGGTACTTTGAATGGATTGACCCAGAAGTCTGTGAAAGAGGGAAGGTGTTTGGAAAGAAGATCTTAAATCAAAACTCTGAAATTAGTGGCATGATTGTTGAGAAGAATAGAGTGATTGAAGATTTGAAGAAGAAGAATGGAATTTTAGAAGCTGCAATTGAGGAATTGACTGAGAAGAATGAGACATATGCCAAAGCAGTTGAAGATTTGAGGAAGAAGATTAGGTTGGCAAAAAAACAAGTATGGGAGGCCAAAAACAGTGGAAAAATCACAAAGAAGTTGGTGTTTTTATTGCTGGGATTGGGTAGTGTTATGTGGTTTTGTGGTGCAAATTGAGGGCATAAATGTGTTAGTGTTGATGCAGATTATGTGCTGGCATTGAAAGAAATGTAATTGCAATGAAGGTTTTCTTGAAACAATTTGAATGTCTCAAGTGTGATCTCATTTTCCTATGTTATTGCAATGAAGGTTGATTGAAACAATTTGAATGTCTCAAGTGTGTTCTCATTTCCACTGAGTTAACAAAGTGACTGCTGACATAGATACAAAATGGCTACATAAAATGAATACAAATACAGTCAAATGGCTGCATAAAATGCCAGCAAATACTGTTAAATGGCAGGACAAAATATGGTTAAACTCCATATGTATTAATATCATCATAAGTGGCTGCACAATCAAATGGCTCCACAAAATATGTTCCATGTTTTGTGTTAATCAAGCTGCACAGAAAGTGGCCATTACAATTGAATGCCTAAATAAATAACATCTAGTTCCCAAGGCACACAAAGGTGCCTCTTACAAAAGATTGCCTAAATACAATTACTTCCTAAGGCACAAAATGGGCCTATGTATCATCATCTATTGACCACAAAAGATATTGACCACTGCAAAAAAAAGGGCCTATGTATCATCATTTATTAACCACTGCAAAAAAATTGTCAACCCTTTTTACAAAAGATATCCTAACCCCGTAAAAGATATCCTACTACTAGTAAAGACCAGCTTCTTGCTACTTTTTTTTCTTGTTTCCAGCTTGTAGAAGTGATGCTAGTGACACTGTCTTCTGACCATTCCATGTCAACCTTGATTCTTCTATCCTAACCCCACTGATTTGCACTGATCTTGGGACAGGTGGTGGAACTCTAGGTGTAGCCCTTGTCTCCTAAAAGTATGTGTTTAGGACAGGTTCAACATCATCTTCATCATGAGGACATGAAAACAAAGATAAGTCTTGCATTAATTAATAACTTTTAAGGAGTGGCAAATAAATTATAGTGTCATTACCAGGTTGGTTGCTTGCTCACATTCATCTGTTGCTGGAGCCACATTATAAAGTACTGACTTCCTTTTATTCTACAAAAAGGAAGTTACACACTGTATTACTAACATTACTAACCAAATGAAAGAATACTAAACAATGTCACTTACAGTCCTTGACTCCTTATAGTCTTTCTAACAGGTAGTTCTGGCATAGGGGGAATAAAAAGAGGAGTTATGTGCATACTTGGTCCAAGTGCACTTCTAGGATTTTCTTATTCACAAAAAAATATATATAAATATTTAAAAAATATAGTGGTAAATAAAATACAAAAAGCCCAAAATCCAGTGAATACTTACAGTCATTGTAGCCATTCCTGGCTGTGTTGGTTGAGTGCATGGTGGAGCATCTTCCATGGCTGCCTGACTTGAAGCAATCTCATCTGCCCCATGGCCAGTTTGTGGTTCAGGGCCATCTTGGGGTTGAGGAACATTTTGCCCCTCTTTATTTCCCAGTGGTGCTGTGCAAGTCCTAGAATTATGATTAACACCTTTGCATCTACTACACCTGACTCCTGTAAGGCCCCTCCTCAGTTTTAGAGAATGGGTAGCACTAGCCCTTGGTTCATCTGCTTGTCTCCTCCTAGCAGTGGATGGTCTACCAGGCTGGGGCTCAGATACATGTGGTAATATTGAGGGCAATCCTGTGTCATGGGCCACAGATCACTACTGTTCATAGGGAAAACCATTTGCTCATATCCTTTCATGAATGTGTTTTTCCTGTAACAGTCAGCAACATACTCATTTGGCATAACACCCTTGTAATACATTGCTGCCACAGCATGTACACATGGGATTCCTGTCAAATCCCATGCCCTACAAATGCAAGTGTGAGAATCCAAATCTACAGTAAACTGACCCCCTCTTGTCATAGTTACTTGGTAAATTCCTCTTCCAGACTAGGTTGCAGTAGCCCAACCAGCTGCCTTCTTTATATTATCTAACTTCTTTGCAACTCTAGGTGTAAAAAGGCCATCACTGAGCTTCTTCCTCATTGATTCTCTTTGCAACATCATTATCTTCATCAGGTACTCCCTAATCACCTCAAGACACTGTATTATTGGTTTGTCCCTTGCATCCAATATACTACTATTAAAGCTCTCACACAAGTTATTACACGACAGGTCACACTTAAGGAAAGTCTTAAAGTTTGACCTAGACCAATGTGAAGCTGGTCTATCTGCCAACCACTGCCATGCTTCCTCACTTATTGTTCTAAGCCTCTTCATTTTCTTGTCAAACTGTTCCACATAACTTGCATAATTAAGCTGCATTCTAGAAATGTTCCTTGTATGTCAACCTTTTAAACCCTGCATTCTTGAAGTTATCATACAAATGCTTTGCACAATGTCTATGCTTAGCTTCTGGCACAATAGCATCTAATGCATTTAGTAAACCTTTCTGCTTATCTGAAATAAAGGTCCATTGGGTTGATTTTAAGGTCATCTACAAGCAACTCAACAAACCATCTCCAAGAACTAGTGCACTCACTCTCAACAATTGCATAAGCAACTGGAAACATTTCATTGTTGGCATCAACCCGCCCCGATAGTTCATGTACACCACTCCGACCCGCCCCGCCACCGGGTTAGAGATGGGAATACCATCCCCGATCCGACGGATTACAAAAAAACCCGACACCTGCCCCGCTCCGCCCCCGCGCTGCCATTTTTTAAGATGTAATCCAATCCATTGATCCAAACTTTCAAACCTAGCCACCACCCATATCTTCATTCTTCACCATCTTCCCCCTTCTCTTTTCCAAAAAATTCAACACAGAACATCCATAATACATGGCCACCAAAAACAACAAATCTCAACACAAAAATTCAAAACCCCCACTTATTATGTACAAACAGTACACTATACATACTAGCGATCTACATGACAAAAAACTTAAAATTGAAAATCTCAATATCAAATCCCTCAAAATGAAAATAATACACCGATATACGAAGAATCCCATTCAATTTATACAAACTAAATGTATGGAGTCAAAGAGACGGAGCGAGACGCGGCGATAGACGACGGAAGCATCCAATATTGCTATTGCCTCCATATCGATGGCGGAGGAGCTTCGCCGGCGAGGGGAATTCGGCGGTAGAGGAGCTTCGCCGACGGGAGAGATTCGACGGCAGAGGATTTTACTCCGTGATGTAGCAGCGGCGCAAAGAGTGGAGATCGTAACATTGCCGGCGACACGAAGAGGTGTGGAGATGGTGACTCTGACGGCGCAAAGAGGAGTTGAGTGTGGCAGAAAAGAGAAGAGAAAATGTGGGCTTAGGGTTTTTGTTCTACTATATATGCTATTTAGATGGACGGCTTAGATTAAACAGATATAGGGTTAGGATAAAATAATATACATAAATTACATGCGGGGCGGATACCAGGGCGGATTATACCGAATACCGAACCCGATCCGTACCCGCTGCGGGTCAAGAAAATAACTACCATACCCGCCCCGTAACCCGGTCAAAGTCAAAATAATCCGCTCCTATCGGTTCGGGACAGGTTGGAAAACCACTGGGTGCGGACCAAATTGTCATCCCTACTTAGCATGATGCAATAAGTCAACCTAAGAAATCGCGTGAGAGAGAGTATTTTCTTTCAACTTTTTTTTTCTTTCTTCTTTTTTATGGTCTTTTTCAATCAATTCAAAGTCCTAGTCTCCGAGACTATTAGTATAGTTGAGCCCCACATTAATGCCAATCATCCATCATTTGTACAGCAATGGGAAAGGGTCGGCAAAGGGTATCATGCCTTGAATCCCCAATCAGGGTAAGTTACATGGTAGGCCACATGAGACTAAGTCAAAGAGATCGTTGACTAAAGAATAATAATCTCCAAGACCCCCACTCATCTCTAATGGTGGATCCCTTGTTATAGCTCATCTAGCTGCTCAAAAAAAAGCAAGCAGAGCCAGAGAGGCTAAAAAGAAGACATGGAATCTCGAGATGGCACGAGGGTATCTGTTCATCTTTGGCCTCACCATTGGGTTCTGGTGAGGAGATTCCTCTGGTGTTATTTGAGATTCTAAGGAGAAGAAGACAAGTCCACTAGAAAAGTGACCTAGTGAACTTTGGCAGAGTACTCTCTTTTCTTTTTCCTTTTCAGCAAAACCATGGAGAGGGCCATCTCTGTACACATGTTCTCTTGGGAGGAAAAAAGGGGGAAGATATAAAAAGCTGCCACGTACAGTTGTGTCTCTATCTCTGAAACATCAAGCTGAGGAGGGAGATAGGAGAATATCTTGCACCAAGTGGCACATAAAGTAGTTGTAAGCTTGATGCACACGCCATGGTGATGAAGGTTCCGTGTCATCTTGGGTCGAACACGTATTTAGTTTGATTCTTCTTCTTTATATGTCGTGTTGCACAAATTAAAGAACGTTTTATGATTTTGGCCCAAAATTTGAGGAAAAAAAGGAAAGCAACGTTCACGTCACAGCCTTACGCACTTGGTTCAAGTATGAACTAATCTTAGCGTTGCGTGTTAAGGTTCGCGGGTTCCCCATCAAGTCAGCCGGAAGCAAAAGAAAGAGTTAGTTCCAAGCAATAGCATATAGGCTAACCAAATATACCTTCGTTAGTCTCCAAAATCGTGTGGGGAGCTCACTAGTATAGTTAACACCCATTATAAAAATGACGCACTAAAATATATTGGTGGAAAAAAGTCTGTCAGGACTCGTACTTCACATACGCTGTAATTGCTACCAATTTACGATTACCAAAAAACTAAGTTATGTCAGTTTTCAAGAAACAAGTTCACGTTTACGCTCTGCAATCACCATTAGCGCTACAAAAACGAGCGGAGAATTCAGTTGTGTGTAGCTATGCTTGTGTTCGAGCTAGTTGTGCTCAGGAGTTTAATTTCTCGTGTTAATCATAAGATCGCATGGCACTTCTTGAGTATTGAATGGAACCCACCCGACTCCGAGCTCACTTTTGGAACCCACATGGGGAGTAGCCGACCCATCGATTGGAGAAGAAAGGTTGTGGTGGACAACTTGGAAGTGGCGGTCCCCTGTTAACCAAAACAAGCCCCATTGGAAAGAATACAGACTTCTAAATTTGCCTGCCAAAATCATTGCCTTTGCTGCCTTGAGCAACCACCATTCATGTTATGTTAACAGTGTCTGATAGAAGTTCACGCCACGTCTTGAACCATAACTTGCTGCCAATTGAAGGTGGGCGTTCCTACTCGAGCATGTTTACCAAGCAAAAGGGCAACAAAGACCAGGCGCAGATGCGGTCTACTTCTGCGCACGGTTTCGCTTTTTGGAAGTTGACGAGTTCTTATCGGATCATTCATGAGGTTGTGGAGATCTTATATCGTATTAATAAAATAGTGCATCATGTAACTTTTAATTTAGTTTTAGAGATGATATCAATTCTCAAACATCTCAAAAGGAAGTGTCTTAGGGAAATGAAGAAAGCAAGGGAGTATGATCAACACACTTGTAATAACCTATAGTGACAAATGTATGATGCTCCGGAAAAAAAAAATACCCAAATGGCTTTCAATCGTGTTCGGTGCCAATCGGAGTTGCTATGAAACGCGATCGAAATGGCTTTCAATTGTGTTTGGCTTTCTCCCCAATCAGGTAAAGCTTTTACACATCTTCTCAATATTTGTCGCCAAAGCCAAAACATCATGACTTTACATACATACTTTAGCGACAAATATCGTTGAAGTGGTCTGCAACTAGTAGAAAGAGTGTGCAAGTAGCAACACTCGATCTTTTCACAATAAAGTTCTTTGATAGCGCAAACTTTGAAAAATTCAGCATTGTCGCCACATCAAATAGAAGAAGAGAAGAGGAGAGAAGATCTGATTAGTCTTAATCAACTTTTGCTACATTTCTTCTTCTAACTTAATCAAGTTCTGCCACGCCCTTGCGCCTGCATGTCTTGCCCCTTTCACCCACGTAATAAAGCCGTGCTCGCACCGCTCAAACACATGCAAACGTATCACTTTGAAGCTGAAGATTGATGGAGAGATGTCATGAACTTTTCAGAGCCTTCTTAAAATGCAGTTTTCTTAATCTCCATCACCTTCCACTTTGCATCTCTTTTACAACTCAGGCCTCCTGGTGAGTGTAACAGGAGCCTTCGAAAGAGGCAATTTGTACTTGGACTTGACCCATGAATAGTTCGCTAATACTCTCTGTGTGGAAGCTATGGCGGTGCAATGTTTTGTGATCAAGATGGCCACTTGGCTTCTAAGCCCTAGAAAAGGTCAGATTCTTCGCAACCTCGGAGTCACTTCAAGTATTACGTCTTGTCAAATGTCTACAAGCTATGAATATGATAGTGGAAAATGGAGAACCCAGTCATCGACCCCCAAATAATTAATATGATTTGAGAGTGATACATAAAAGGCAAAACAATTTGCACAAAGGGATTTAGACAGCATTCTTAAGTTACATATGCTCTAAAAAGCTTAGCTGAAATTGACTACAATGTTATATGCTAATACTAACCACCAAATAATTAATATGATTTGAGAGTGGTACATAAAAGGCAAAACAATTTGCACAAAGGGATTTAGACAACATTCTTAAGTTACATACTAAAAAGCTTAAGCTGTTAGAAAATTGACTGACAATGATGCAACCGTTCACAAGTGCACAAATAATCAAAATGCAAATTACATTATTATAAAAGGGAACAAATATGCAATCGGGAAGAATTGAACAAGCCTTGCCAAACTAGAGCTCTGATACTATGTTAAGCTCTAAAAGCTTAGAGAATTGGCTCAACAATGTTATCATGCTTAATATAATGCTGCAAAGAGCGATAAGAGGAAGACAAAATGTAAAAAAAAAATTACGCACAACAGAAGATTCACCCATATTGTTATCTTCCTGGAGCACCGCTAGTTCGCGATCCCACTATTCAGTAATTGTATAAAATTCGAAACCCTAACTACTCTATTATTCTAATTGAGTCCCTCACCCGAAAAGTACGGTTTACATAAATGTGATAAGCAAACAAGAAACACAATGAAACTCAACGATAACTTCTTTACTTAATACATCTTTTGTTGCATGATATATTACCACATTATGTTTTTCATATAAAATAGAACTTATAAACACTATACAATAAATATAAAAGTATCGTTAAAGGTCTTTAATATTATCTTCGATTGGGGTCCTTATTTCTTGATAAATTAATTTTCATATTAGTAAGATATATTATTAGAAAACTAATTCTAAAATCCGAAAACTATAACTAAACAATATTCTAACTTATTAGGACTTAATTTTGACTATTGTATTCTTAAAATCACTCTCTAAGATAAATATAAAATTTTATATACTAAAAAACTCTAAAACAACAAAAGTAACATATTAGATTAGACTGATGTTACAATTCTAAACTTACGAGATTTAGTGGATATATGCTTATTTTTACATTATATTTGTTTTGCAGGAATGATGATGGTTATTTTATTTTTTATTTATTCTAAAACTCAACTTAATCAATATATCAACAAATTGTTGTATTCTCGATATTAATTATTCTTAGTGAAATAAAAGGCAAAATCTATAACCTTCACAATAATTTTTTCCTTTACTTAATTTTACAAACCTTATTGTAATCAAATATAGACTACAATTTTAATTTGGATAAGCCCCTAACAACCAATAAAAAGAGTATAAATTAACTAAATTCACATGAACAAAATTAAAGCCAAGTAGCTTAGACGACTAATTATAAGCTTTCGGACTTAATTTTGACTGCAATAGAGTCGATTGTACATACGACGACTGATCGCTAGATCCATTCAATAACCGTTGTGGGGGTTAACCTTCACGCTGTAATTATTATCTTAATTCACAAGTATTTGCTAAAGTTTACAAAGTCATTGTAGCTAACAAGTATAACCTGAAAATTATGGTATGCAAAATTTACATTATGGCGAAAAAATAAGTATTTGTGAATTGGATGTAAGAACTATAGCTTTGTGACAAATAGTAGACCTACAAGATATGGAAAGCAAATTCAACTTCCTAAACTCTACTTCATGAATGTATTTACAGATTAGGTTTTAACTTTGACATATCGCAAAAACTCTCCACGATAAGGACATAATATTCTTATCAATTGAACGTCCCCACAACATGCATTTTCCAAGAATTAGAAAATTAAATATATATTAAATATTTGATACTTTATGGTCATTCTGTTAAACTTATTTCAACAAGGTCAAAGTCATATTAGATGTGAAATGCAACTCTAATCCTATTAAATATCTACTTAATCACCATAATAACCTATAGGAACTAATATCTGATTATTAGCACCTTCAAAATCCTCTATACCTAAATGTTAATTTGTAACATAAGCATTTAGAATTTAAATGGATACGTGAATATCACCACTTTATTTAATTACAATCAAGTATAATTGTATCGGGGTTACATGTTACAGCATGACGATTCAATTTCATGCTTCAATTATTCTAAATGCTAACACAGTCTACTTATGTCCTTTCAACTTACAATTTAAACGAATTAAAGCAAACATGAGTACACTAATATGGCATAAGAATTGCATGACAATTTAATCAAACCTTCAATTTTCTTTGTGTATGAGATGATACGATGTTTGGCTTTATATCATCTTTATATCTCATTCCTTAAAACATTAATTGAGTTTGGTGATTCCAAGCATAAAGATCTCTTCACCTAACTTTTCAAGTTAAGACATTTGGTTTTGAAATGTTACGTGTTGGACCACTTAAGGAACCTAATAGTACTATAGCCTTGACATGTTACTTAAAATTTTAATATTTTACTTAAATTAGTCATGATTGAATTTGACAATCGTCTTATTCTTTATAGCTCAAAACAAGCTTTCTATATGCAAAATATCTCTTACCAACAATTATGATTCTTAACTTAATAGCAAAGACAAGTTTCTCTTAATTGTATTCATATTTTAAACAAAAGTTTTTTTTATAAGATATTAATCTCTTTTTTGTTTCATTTGGTATGCATTAATACCCTTTTTACGAGTAGAATAATCTAAGTGAGAAATATAATAACTAATTGGCGCGACACATAATCACATTTCCAATGCATTATTGAATTTACAGAAATTATATGCAAAACATATTAGTGTTGCTAAAGATCTTCAAAATTTACTTTGGTTGAGGTCCTTAAATTTACAATTAATTAAATTGCAAAGAATATCTAACATCTGAATTAGTAAACCTTATGCAATTTGAAAACCAATCTCAAACATTCTAAATTTTTATCCAACCAATAGAGTAACCTATTAGGATTTTATTTGAACTATCTCTAACATGAAATCATGACCTATAAAACAAAATTTACTTAAGAGAATTCATATTTAATTTTTATAGCCCTATGGGATACGACATATGGACAAATTTTTTATTTTTTA
Source organism: Escallonia rubra (assembly GCA_033065855.1). Lineage (NCBI taxonomy): Eukaryota > Viridiplantae > Streptophyta > Magnoliopsida > Escalloniales > Escalloniaceae > Escallonia > Escallonia rubra. The sequence continues at coordinate 182,618 of JAVXUO010001173.1, read as the reverse complement.
TTTTTTATATAAGGTCCTTAATTTTATTCTTTGTTAACCTTTGAAAACACAATCAATCTAATCTAATATACTAACCTAGATAACATGAATAAATTCTATAATCTTTTAAATAAGCACCACATTTAATTAAAACCACATAATATTTTTTTAAAACTTTATGAAAATTTATTTTATACACCATGCTTTGTCGTCAAAAAGTGCAATTGCAAAAAATTGTTTATCTTTTAGCCAAGAGATAAGTTGTGAAGCATAGAAAAGGGCACGGGGGTGCAAAGAGTGATAACTGCTCCCATGGCCATAAAATTAACATTATCAATGCACAAAGGTTATACAATATCTTAGAGAAAGCACGAGCTGAACTAAATAAACTTTATTCGAAAGAAAATATGAACCAATCTTCTTTTATGAAGTCCTCATTTTACTACAAATTCATGTTAAAGCATTTTAAGGTGCTACATAGCACTATGCCAAAAAATTAGGACTTCATTTTACTTATTATATTCTATAATAAGAATATATACACATATATAAATACAATAAACTAATGTTTAAAAAAGAAAATAAGCTAACCGTACTATGGTTAAGCTAGATTCTCACTTAAAGGTTGACAACCTTGGTACATTCAAACAACCTTGGTACATTAAAACTTGGTTAAATGTTGCTCTATAATTTGCTTACTCTAATGTTTTACGCTGTCCTATTCAGTTGGATTAGTTAAATGTAGAAACATCATAGTATGAAAATCTTATATAAGATATACAAAACAGATAAAGTAGAATTAAATCATTATAATATTTGAAAAGAAATGTAGAGAAAGTATATTTTTACATCATATTTGGTCACGTTATCTTTTAACTACAAAATAAGGTATAGACATGCGTATAAGGCGCAAAAAGGCGCTCACATAAAATCAAACATAAGTAAAGGTACTTATGTAATATAATTGATAAAACATGAATGTGATTTGATGATATGGGAAAAAAATATGCTTTCTCTCTTATCGTGACATGTGTTAGCTGAGAGCCACACTATAGCTATTATATATATAATATATAATATATAAAGACTTGGAAAAAGGGTATGTTCAAAACTCCTCATCTCATATATTGAGGTCTCCTCCTTCGTACACGGACTTAGGCATCGGAGATTTCCCGCAGGATCCCCTCCGGCGCGTCACTGATTTTCTTGTTTGTATTGTACAAAATCCTTTGCGAGCTACCTCTAGTCCCTCCAGATTTTGTCCACAACAAGATTCAACTAGCTTTCCGTTGATTTTTTTTAAAAAATAAATATTTTTCTGCGGTGTTCTTATGTTGTGAGTACTTATTTGAAATCCTAAGCATTCTAAATTCTATCTTAGTAACATGCCGACAAATTATAACTTTATTCTAATTCTTATGCTCCTAAAGACACTCTCTTATATGAAATATAAAGTAGAAAACTAAAAATATAATTCCATAGAAAATCTAATAAGATACTCGTTGTGTTGTAATCCAGTCGGTCTCTAATTTAGATAGAAAAACATACTATACATGAAAATAAATCTAACTTAATAAGCATATTTATTAAATAATTTGTTGAATTTTCTTCAACAATTTACTTAGTATGAAGTTATTTAGTCATGTTGGTTGAACTTTTTTGAATCTTATATAATTACCTTAGACGTATTGACCTTATTAGTTTCTCTCTTTAGTTTTATGAGTGGATTCTATATGCTTCTAAAAGCGTCACCTCATCACTTATTTAATTAGTCATGTAAGTTAACTTTTTATAAAATGCATATGTTATAGAAATGATAGAGACCAAAATTTTCTCTATCAAAACCAAACTAGCATGTAATTAAGGTTATGGACATAACATTGCAATATACAATTTATTTTCAAAAGATACTTACACAAGCACACAAAAAATATCTCAAGCAATAACAAATTGATCTCAATATATTCTCTGCACTTTTGCCGGTGGAATTTACTTTTTTCTTTTTCTTGTACCAAATAGACTGTTAATATTTCTTCCTCTGTATGGTTACCAAATCAGGATTAGTTGCACAAGAACATTGCTCATTGATGTTTTAGGCACAAGGGTTAATTTGTTCTATTAAAGAAAGTTCACCAATTTAAAAATATATGTGACTATCTTTAATGAAATAACCATGATAATATATGATGCAGTAGATTCTATTTGCAGTCAAAACTTTTTAAATAGATGACTATTAATAAGACTGTCCCGTGCGCTGAGATTACCGATTAGTGTAGCGCTCTTTTTTTTTTCACCGACGATGTAACTTATGCTCCGCGGAGAGCATAGTATTAGCTAAACAGGTATGCAGATTCTCTGAAGAAATGATTCTATACGTTCAACTGCTCCTACTGTTTCACTGAATTTGGTCCCTTTGCTTTCTATGATACATTTTTGCGTATCTTACAAAAGGGTCCCAAAGGGGTCCTTAGAAGTGCACCCCCCCACCCCACCCCCAAGAACATATAGGGTTACAGCTTCTCATACACATTCATAAATCTTTCGTTCAATCTCGGCTTTCCACGAGCTTAAAATAAAATGTGATAAGAATTTCTCCTTATTGAAACGATGATGTCTTTTGTATTCCCTCTTTTTGTGGGAGTATTGGTTTCTTCTTTTTTTTTTTTTTTTTTTTTTGGGGGGCTGCTTGTGAGAGTATTGTTTGTTTTCTGCATATTCTCCTTGTCGACGATTATGGTACTGTTATTCAACTCTCATATTGCGTCGGTTACTGTTCATTTTGACAAATGAACAATGAGAGAGGACTCGAGGGGTTGCAGAAAAACATAGTAATCACACAGTTTCTAGTAATGAATAACATTGGACCACGGAAAATAAAAGCAGCAGTGAAATCAATCAACCAATCAATCGGATGGACCAAAAACCATCAAGCATGTGCACCATGTGTACCTCACCATTGCAGAAAGCTGCGCCCGGGGTTGTGGCATGTATCCTTCTTGTGACCATCACGTGCCTATGGACCATGCACAGCTTTGTCATGCAACTTGGTGTATCTGGTACAACTGATGGATCACTGCAAGCAACAGCTATAACGGAGGCTCTGCACACTGTTGTTCTTCATAACCCTAATTCTTAATGTATCCTGTTCGCGTGGTATTGCTGTCAGTCTGGTTTATTGTTCCAATTGCGCAACTTGCTCACACTTCTCAGAGAGACTTAAAGCTAGAGAGTAGCTACCGGCCCAACTATGCGTATAGCACTCCAGTTCACATGCAAGTTCTCGATTATAGGTTAATAGACGAAGAGTGCAAATTGCATGAGGAGCCGAATATACAAGCGAGAAGAATCTGACTCAAGACCTTCCAAACCAGATCACTGATATCATGTAAATTACCAATAGAGAATGAGCCAAATAATGTAGAGTCCAGTACTTGAGCAAAATGAAGAGAATTTCAGCCCTCTAAAATTACATCCGACCCTTTAAAGGTCCAATTTCGTTGGAGTTGGACAGAGATGAAAGTCTATATTTCCATCTAAAAAAAGAGAGGAGTCGGATCCATACTAAGCATATCCGTGAGAAGCTGAATATGCAAGCGAGAAGAATCTGACTCAAGACCTCCCAAAACAGATCACTCATATGCCAAATAATGTAGAGTCCGGTACTTGAGCAAAACGAAGAGAATTTCAGCCCTTCAAATTACATCCGACCCTTTAAAGTTCCAATTTCGTTGGAGTTGGACAGAGATGAAAATCTATATTTCCATCTAAAAAAGGAGAGGAGCCGGATCCAAACTAAGCATATCAGTGAGATATTTACTGCATTGTTACTTAGTCTATTTTCTGTAGCATCTTTTGTTTAACAGCTGTAAGATGATTATAGCGAAGAAGAAGAGGGTAGGTACATGGGATCTCATGGTCCTGCCAATAATTTGTAGGCCATGCTGCTGGTCCTGATTGGAGTTTTAGTTGAAAGATACCCTTAGATGTTGATCAGCTCTTTCTCTCTCTCTCTCAGAAGTCTTTATTCGAGAGCCAAGATTCCATCTGTATGTGCTCTCTCATCAACTCCATTCGGTCGGCAGAAACCCCACCACCTACAAGCCTTGAAAACCCTAACTAACCTCCATTCTTGTTACACTAGTGTCTCCGTCACGCAACGCAAACTTGCCTGTTTCCCTTTTTCTTTTCTCTGCTTCAACATGTTCATAGAATGATCCACGCCTCAAGCAGTCACTAAACAGCTTGTAGCATGCATTAGTTAAGATGTGTCGCCCCTAGGACGATGTTTGTGCACAAAAATTGATCTATTGCTAGGTGGATCAGACTACTACTTCCTCCTCCCTCGGTATTCAAGGTTTTACCTTTCAAATGATGCACGGAAAGGGAACTGATCAATTGTATGCTCACAAGTGTACGCACATCCAAGCATCGTGTAATAATCAAAGTGCGGTGGAGACTTTTCCAGACCGCGAAAGCATAATTTTGGTGGTCCGCTTGACTGATAAGGATGCTGAATAATAATACTAAGGCAATCAAGGTAACGAACTTATTCAAACTGTGCATTGCTGTAAACAGTGTACTCTGCAGAAAGATAAGTGAAAGAAATTGGGTGTCACTTTATCTAAACGGGACCTTATATGTGCTGAAGATTTTTTGCTCTTTTTCTCTTTTGCATCTCTCTCTTTTTGTACGTTAGATATGGTCCCTAGCCACAAGGTTAGCTGATTTTCTAGTTCTGTTTTTCAATCATTCACTTACAGCAGGCACAGGACAGATATATTACTCGGCACCACCAAGATTCTTGATAACTCAACATGATCGTTCGTTAATCCTTTCTGGAAAGGGACAATTGCTATATATGCAGGTACCCAAATTAGAGAGAGAATTATTAAGCCTGCTCGTGATTAGTATACGAGCTCTTTCTGAACACTCCTATGTTAATGGAAGCATCATATATACATTAACCAGTACATCCTTACATATTTTAATCTGTACACCCCATGAAATCAGATGGAAATGCAGATTATGCAACCAGTACGTAACAAGCTAATTACCTGCACCCTTTTTAGTTTAAACATGTACCTAATTAACCTAAGAAACCTGATCCCTCTCTCCCTAAAAAGTAAACCTAACTAGCGAAAATGTACATCGTAATACATACACTTCAAAAAAATATTCAGTTCCCTGTTCCCCCACATACTCCCACATCGATTCCTAGGGCGGAAAGTAATTCCTTTACTCCAAATGCACGTCCGTCAGACCCTAAATGGCTTCCCTTCAACCTTCCATTGATGCTCAATGTCTTCGGCAATCCTCCTTGCATCCATAGACGTTCCAATTAGGCCACGCTTGGTAAAGCCTACGGAATATAAACCATGCTTGCCTTTCCATCCCTCTGGGAACGGATTCTTGGGAAATCCATCTTTCTCCGAAAATAGATTGGTATCCTGATAATATAAGAAAAAGGAAGAGCATCAACCATAAGGTTTCTAGCCGTTAATTTGGTTAAAAATCAAAATGGTGGGGAATAAATGTGAAGTAGAAAAAGTACCTTTAACCAAGCTGGTACATTACTTCTGTAGCCTGTGGCTAAGATGATGGCATCAAATTTCTCCACTCTCCCATCTACAAACTCGACTGCCCGACGTCTTAGTCTCTTTATTCCTGGAAAAACCTACAATATGTTTTAGTGCAAAAAATTAAACTTCTTTATCAAAAACCTAATTCATTAGAAGCATCAAAACGATAATCAATGGAAGTTTAACGAGAAACAAGAACACGAAATATTGGCTAGTGCCTAAAACACCAACATCAATCAGATCACTGTGCTTCGTACGCACTAGCTATTGAATACGATGTTTTTGGATAATAGTTTATGTATTTTCTTCCTTTTTGTTGGTACATAACCTGATTACCAGGAAAAATAAGGTACTGAAAGCTGTTTATTCAATCACCTTGATATCCCCGGTTCTAATCTTCGCCAGTGTTCCAACATCTAAAACGGGTGTCTTTCCTGATACGCTCTTCAATTCGAGGGGACCAAGATTTGGCCTGTTGAGGCCGAGTTCATCCGTATCGCCAATCATGAAACGCGATACTAGAAGTAAGAATCTATCCACTAGCCGCATGGGAAACCACTTGAGCAACCACATGGACAAACCAAAAGTCGATCTTCCCAGCATTTCTTGTGGCAAAACATGCAACTGCAAAACCAGGAAAAAGGGAAGTGATTAGAAAAAATAAGAAAGTGGGCATCTTCTGTACCATACTCTGATGCTATACATCTTTCTACACTTTAGAATCTTAACACTGGCATGTGATTCTTCTTTGCAGGAAAAGGAAAGGAAGGAAATATCAACCGCAGCATTTTAATATTTTGGGTGGGCTATACTAGTACTACGCATGCAAAACGAAATCCAAGAAAGTTAAAGAAATAGTGACAGTTGCTATTTTCCCCTAAAAGTTCTTCTAGTACTATACCAAATTGAAGTTAAACCCTACAAGAAAAGCAGGAATCAACAAGATGGTTTTAGATTCAACTTGCATTGGACTATTTAAGAGCTAACTTTGCCCTAAATTCTTGCTTAGGTTTCATTCACAATATACCGGTAAAAAGCAGAATCTTTAAGTGGTTTTGCTTATAATTTGTATTAAAAGGAAAAATGTGAAGCGTTCATATGGAACATTGCATTATGTACGGTGTGGAAATTGGACTTGTGAGAAATTAAAAAACAAGAAATCGAAACAGGAGAAAGATAGAGAAATAGAAAAGATGACTAGAGCTGCGATATGTGGGATTGCTGTAACGAGAACACGTGCAGCAATCTCACGCGGACTTCGTCAGGAAATCACAAACATAGTTACAAAGTAACTAGGGGTTTTCAGTCAGAAGACTGAGGCAGGAGGCAGTAGAACATCTAAGGTTAAGCCTCAATAGTACTAGGTTTCAGCTTGGAAGTTTGAGAAGCAAAAACAGTTATGAATGATATAGAAAGAGACAGAGGACTGAAATTCACGTACTGAATCACGAACCACGAGGGAAGGACGAGCATCAAAGTTGCAAAGATCCAAACAGACTTCCATGCCTGAATTCCCACACCCAACAACCAAAACATTCTCATGCCGAAACTCCTCGCCACTTTTGTACGAGCTAGTATGAACAACACGGCCATGAGTAACGAAATCACTCATGCCTTCAAATTCCGGCACCACCTCCTCTGCATTCTCTCCAGTGGCAACCACCACCCATTTACACACATATTCAGTTTCCTCCATTTTCAAGCCTACAGTCTTGACCCGCCAAAACCCGCATCCATAATCAAACTCTGTGCTCACTACAGTCTCGTTAAACCCCGGGTTTAAGTCAAAGCTGCGCGCGTACGCTTCCAAGTAGGCCACAAACTGTTGCTTAGTAGGGTAAGTGGGAAAATTTGATGGGAATGACATGAGAGGAAGCTGGCAGAATTGCTTTGGAAGGTGAAGCCTAAGCCGGTCATAGGTCTTGAGCTGCCACAAGGAAGCTATGCAGCTAGCTCTTTCGAGAATTAAGCTGGGAACACCTCTTTCCTTGAGACACGCAGCCGTGGCTAGCCCCGACGGCCCGGCCCCTACTATGACCGGGCCGGGAACCCAAATCCGCCTCGTCGTGTTCGCCATCTTCGCCTCAAACTTATCATGCAATCTTTTGCCTTCCACTTCTCTCAAGTAGTCCATTAACAGCTTTCAGTAGCAGAAATTTCTCTGGTACCGCTTTGCTGCCAAGAGCACACAGTCCTCATGCAAAACACTAAGAGTGGATATAGCCCATTTATTTAAATCCCAAGTAGGATAAATTGGAATGGACTCGAGATCTTTTGCTGAGTATCTTATCTACATATGAAGATCAGGGGAGAGATTGAAGGAGAGTGAATCCGGGATAAACTGGACTGATTTTGGAGGGTCTTATCCAGTGTAATGGAATGGAGGAGAAAACGGAGAGAGGAACGGGAAAAAACAAACACCTAAAGACTCTGCATATATGGGTGAATATATACATACCCGAGTGAGAGTGTCATCGGTAATAACTAACAATTAACCAACAACCACCACCTCCTCTTCATTCACCTAAGGGGTTAGGGGAGGTCCAAAACATTCTGTATAAATTGACAGGTATCTACTCTTACAATGATACTGATGACACTGGTCAATCCATCAACTCAATGGATGGTGGAGATGACATGAAAGATGGTCAACCATCACTATTTTAAGGATATTTTGGACCGCTAGGGTTTTTTTTTTTTTGCGCTTTTAGCCTTCCATGAGGACCGTGACGTGCAGTGTGACATTATTGTGCCCTCTTAGGGAGGTCTCTTCAAATTCTCTACCAAGTTCCAACAGGTGTACAAGTCTTTCTTCGCTAAGGAGTCCACGTAAAGTACGTAACATGCCCGCAGCCTTATCCCCGTTTGCAAAAGATTTTTACCGATGGCATGAAAGACAAAAGTGAATAGAATTACTTATGGTAGGGTGTCAATCGACCCTTAAGTTGAGTTACAAGCTCGGGGTGGGTGATTTGCAATTCGCTACCATTTAGCGACAATGCTTGAGACAGGCGTCTCTGAAGGTCATGGCTCTCGACTATGACGCTTTATGTAAGTTGAATCTTTGAGTATCAAACTGAGTTCGTGATGGAAGTAGCTGTTTTCGAATCTAAATCATATGATGGTTGTGAGAAACAGAACCCAAGGGTCATGCAAGTGCTTTCGAGATGTCAGTGCCATCAAGCTTGTCACCATGTTAAGAACACAATGGCAGCGATAAGGTATATCTGATATTCTTCTTGATGGGAATCTTGAACATGATCCCAAATCCTACTGAGAAGTTCCTAACCATCTGATATGAGGGCTTTTCCTAGACTACACATGAGAACTTTCGTGACCATCCAACTCATGAACCCAAAGATGGGATGACTGTGCGTGGGGTGGGGTTATGGGGGAGAGGGAGGGGCTGGGATGTGAAGAGCATATTGGTGAAGTTAATTGCAACCTCAAGTACAACTCCCACTCATTCTGAGGTGGAATCCATTCTCCAACTCTTTTAGGTCACTATACTGTACATCTAAGCATGGAAAGGTTTTCAAATTGCAACAACAAGTGAGTTGTGACTGCTACCAAGCTTCCAATCATCTAGGGATTCTACAAGTGCGAAGAATGTCGAAATTAGTGCAACTTATTTTAGAGTATTTACTTGTTTTCCTAGTCTTTTGCTTAGTTGGATTATTTCATGTTCATTTACCAATTTTATAGCTAAATGTGAGGCTTGTTCACATAGTGGGCTTTGGTTGTTTGTTAGTGGTAAACATGGAGTAAGTAGTGGGTTGCTTGTTAGTGGTAAACATGGAGTGAGTAGTGGAGATATATGTGGATAGTGGTTTAGTGGAACCTAGTCTTTAAATAGAGGTTCAGTAAGCTTATTGAAAAATCAATCCATTTTGCAAATTTCTCTCAAATACAAGTAATATTTTATTCCAGCTTTCTTCCTTTTGTTACTCCCTGGAGTCTTTGTATTTTTCCTCTTTTGTTTTATGGTATCAAGAGCCAGCTAAAGGTTCTTTTGTTGTTCAAATCTTCTTGTCTATCAAATTTATTTGTTGGAGAAGTTTGAACGTGTGAGAGGGAGCTTTCGTTGACTGCTGCAATGGAGGTCTCAAATGGAGGAAATGTTTACAACGGGATGGAGAAACTTGTAGGCAAAAACTACAAGTATTGGAGGATGTGTATGGAGGCATACCTTCAAGGTCAGGACTTATGGGAATTGATTGCCGGTACTGATGCAATCCCTTCCGATGTTCCTGAGAATGCTGAGTCACGACGGAAGTGGAAGATCAAGTGTGGGAAGGCTCTCTTTGCTTTGAGGACATCTATTAGCAAAGAGTTCATTGATCATGTTCGTGACGTTTGTTCTCCGAAGGAAGTTTGGGAAACGCTCGAAAGGCTGTTTACCAAGAAGAATACAGCAAGGCTACAGCTGTTGGAGAACGAGTTAGCAATGTTAAAGCAAGGAGGTATGTCAATTTCAGAATACTTTTTACGAGTTAAAAGTATTTGTGCTGAGATTTCAGAGATAGATACGGATGAGAAGATTAGCGAAGCTCGTCTACGTCGCTATCTTGTTCGCGGTTTGAAGAAGGAATATGGGCCTTTTGTCACCTCTATACAAGGGTGGTCGACACAGCCTTCTGTCGAAGAATTAGAGAATTTGCTCTCTAATCAAGAAGCCTTGGCGAAACAGATGGCGAAGAGCTTTGAAACTGATGACGTTCTCTTTTCGAAGGGAAAGTCGGACAAGAAGAATCCGTTCGGGAGTAAGAACAAAGAAGAAGATTCAAGTGCAGAAAAAGGTGGCAATTCACACACTAAGAAGCCTATCACATGCTTCAGATGCGGGAAGACTGGGCATGTAAAGAAAAATTGCCGGGTGAAGCTTTCGAAGGCCAACGTCGCATACACAAGCGAAGGAGATGATCAACTCAAATGGGATCATTGCTTTACTGTTGAGGCTATTGAACAAAAGTCAACCCAAGCTTTTGTCAATTATGCTGACAACAAGAAAGAAGAGTGGATCATTGATTCAGGTTGTTCTCACCATGTAACCGGGAATGCTACTTTGTTCTCGGAAGTGCATGAACACCATGGAGATCGAGTTATTGTCACTGCTGATAACTCTACTCATCCTGTAGCAAAAGAAGGCGTTGTGACGATCGATGTGGCCAACGATACAAGCAGTGTCAAGTTGCATGATGTTTATCATGTTCCAGGTTTGACGAAAAATCTAGTTTCAGTTCCTCAAATTACTGATTCTGGAAAATATGTCTTATTTGGCCCAAAGGATGTGAAGGTGCTTGATAATGTGAAAGAAATATCTGCTAATGTTATTTTTTCTGGTGAGAAGAAAGGTTCTTTGTTCGTTATGTCAGCAGGTGAAGCTTATGTGAAGAAGACAAGCCAAACCGATAATGCTGCTATTTGGCATGCTCGGTTGGGTCATGTAGGCTACCAATTGCTGCAACAGATTTCTTCTAAAAAGTTGGTAGATGGTATGCCAACTTTGAAGAATGTCCGAGAAGATGCGATTTGCCAAGGTTGCCAATATGGCAAATCTCATCGTCTTCCTTTCAAAAGGTCATCAAATCAAAGATCCACGTTGTTTGAATTGGTTCATACAGACTTGATGGGACCAACGAGAACACCAAGCTATAGCGGACATCGCTATGTTATGGTGTTGGTGGATGATCACTCGAGGTTCACTTGGGTGAAATTTTTGAAGGAAAAGAGTGAAGCACTATCCAAGTTTATGGAGTTCAAGGATGCCATCGGAAAAGAGTTTGGGAAGAAGATAAAATGCCTCCGGAGTGACAATGGTGGGGAATACATGTCAGATGACTTCTTCAAATATTGTGATGACAACAGTATTCTTCGTCAAATGACATGTCCAGACACGCCTCAGCAAAATGGAGTTGCTGAAAGGAAGCTTGGGTATCTTTCTTCCATTTGTCTTTCATGGCTACATGACAAGAATCTTCCTCGGAAGCTCTGGGCAGAAGCTATTCAATGTGCATGTCATGTGACAAACAGGTTGCCTCCTTGGCCAGGTACACAAAAATCTCCCTTTGAGATTTTGTATAGTGAAAAGCCAAATGTGAATTATTTTCGGGTATTTGGTTCTATTTGCTACGTTCATGTTCCTAAATCTAATAGAACCAAACTTGACCCGAAAGCAAAGAAGTGCGTATTTGTTGGCTATGACTCTCATAGGAAAGGTTGGAGGTGCATGGATCCAGATACAAAGAAGTTTACTACTTCTAGAGATGTGGTGTTTGATGAGGTGTCCTCGCCATTTTCTGCTCCAAAGTTCATTGCTATTGGTGATGATCAAGATAATTTGGAGCTTCTATTTCCTGAAGCAAATGTGCAAGCACCTAGTAATGTAGAGGCAGAAAATGAGTCCCCAACTCAGAACATTGCAAGAAGAGAAGATGAGCAACAAGCCGTGAGAAGGTCAACAAGGGAAACAAAGCAGCCAGACTACCTCAAAGATTATGAGGTAAAACTAAATAGTTGTTCGGTGACTTCATGTTTCTTTACAGGAGCATTAACTGCAGAGGAACCAACAAGTTATGAGGAAGCGAGGGGCTGTCCAAATTGGGAGAGAGCAATGCAAGAAGAGATTGATGCTTTAGACAAAAATGAGACATGGGAGTTGGTACCGAAACCAGAAAAGTGTGAGCCAGTCACTTGCAAATGGGTGTTTCGCTTGAAGAAAAATTCTGATGGTACCATTGATAGGTTTAAAGCTCGTTTAGTTGCTCGTGGTTTCTCTCAAAACTATGGATTGGACTATGAGGAGACATTTAGCCCGGTGGCGAAGATGGTGACAGTTAGATCAATTATCTCACTTGCTGCTTTTAAAGGTTGGAAATTATGGCAGCTTGATGTAAAGAATGCATTTCTTTATGGAGAGTTGGATCGTGAAGTATTTATGGAGCAACCTTCTGGCTTTCTCTCTAAGCAATTTCCAAATCATGTTTGCCGATTGAAGAAAGCACTCTATGGCCTAAAGCAAGCTCCTCGAGCTTGGTATGGTAAAGTTGCTCAATACCTCATCTTCTGTGGATTTAGAGTTTCTGATTCAGATTCTAGTTTATTTATAAAATTAGAATCAAATGTGCATCTCCTGGTATTATTATATGTTGATGATATGATAATAACTGGGGAAAATGAATCAGAAATTTCTAATTTGAGAAATGACTTGTTTGTTCGTTTTGATATGAAAAATTTGGGGGAGATTGGATGTTTTCTTGGTCTAGAAATTGAAAAATCAGACCAAGGGTATTTTGTGTCTCAAAGAGCTTATGCAAAAAGTCTCTTAGAGCGTTTCAGCATGGGGGATTCGAAAGAAAAGGCCACTCCAATGGAGCCAAATCTTAAGCTGAAGAAAGATAAAGGGAAGCCATTGAAGGATGCCAGGAAGTTCCAACAACTTGTTGGAAGTTTGATTTATCTAACCATCACAAGGCCAGAAATTTCATACTCTGTTAGCGTTGTTTCTCAGTTTATGCAAAATCCAAGAACCCCTCATTTGGAAGCGGCAAGAAGAATTTTACGTTATGTAAAAGGAACTCTTGATTATGGTCTTCTGTACAAGAGATGTGATAACTTTGTGTTGAGTGGATTTACTGATGCAGATTGGGCCGGAGATACAAATGATCGTCACTCAACTTCAGGATATTGTTTCAACACTGGTTCAGCAGCAGTTTCTTGGTGTAGCAAGAAGCAGAATATTGTTGTTTTGTCTAGCACCGAAGCTGAGTATGTGGCAGCAACGATGGCTACACAAGAATGCGTTTGGTTAAAAAGGCTAATTGGAGACATGTTCTGCGAAGTTGACTATGCTGTGCAAATTAAGTGTGATAATGAAAGTGCCATTAAGCTTGCATCAAATCCAATTTTTCACGCGAGAACAAAACATATAGAGGTGCGTTATCACTTTGTTCGTGAGAAAGTGCTAAGCGAAGATGTTGAGCTATTAAGCGTTCGCACCAACGATCAAGTGGCTGATATATTTACTAAGGCTTTGGTGGAGCCTAAGTTTCAACGTTTTCGGGATGCTTTAGGTGTCGTAAGCTTGCACTAAGGGGGAGTGTCGAAATTAGTGCAACTTATTTTAGAGTATTTACTTGTTTTCCTAGTCTTTTGCTTAGTTGGATTATTTCATGTTCATTTACCAATTTTATAGCTAAATGTGAGGCTTGTTCACATAGTGGGCTTTGGTTGTTTGTTAGTGGTAAACATGGAGTAAGTAGTGGGTTGCTTGTTAGTGGTAAACATGGAGTGAGTAGTGGAGATATATGTGGATAGTGGTTTAGTGGAACCTAGTCTTTAAATAGAGGTTCAGTAAGCTTATTGAAAAATCAATCCATTTTGCAAATTTCTCTCAAATACAAGTAATATTTTATTCCAGCTTTCTTCCTTTTGTTACTCCCTGGAGTCTTTGTATTTTTCCTCTTTTGTTTTAAAGAATGTGTGGAATGTTGAGTGGGTAGATAGATGAGAATAAGAGGACACTAGTCCAACTTGATCTTTAAGGGGTCCAAAGTTTTGTCATCTAAGCCCACTTCTTATGTCGTCCTTTGGAGGTAGTGAATGAGTGCAAAGTAGCCCCCCATGACTTTGGAGAATCTCTTTCCGATCTATGTTTTGTTTGTTATATGTTTGTGATCAAGTGTCTTTTCTATGTTAAAGATTCTGCTCTTCCAATCTCGGTTATTATGCATGCACAAGTGGGGATTTTCCTTAGTTTTATAATTTCTCACTATTGCATGCCTCGAATATGGCCATAAAGTTGGCTAAGTTTCAGTAGTTTAGTTTGATTCATTCATTTTCTTTTCCTTTGGCAACCAAATGGAAGCATTCATGGGGTAGTGTTGGGACATAGTTTGGATTCAATGGAAGGGAATTTGACGTTAATTGGTATGAATACTCAGTACGTTGAACTCTCCATTAGCCAACCTTTTGTTTTGTAATTTTCTCGTGGATGGAACTCTTTTGCATTTAGCTACTTGATTTGGGTTTTTAAGGGAAAGAGAAGCTAGATCAATCAAAACACTGTTTTGAACCAAAAGATCTTTAGAAACCCCAAGGATCATACCAATTGTTAAAGAACTCAATTGTATAGGGCATGTGAGATATCAACACCCGTCCTTACGCGAAATGTGGGATTAGGTGATGATTGATCATTAAGAACCTCGATCCGAATTATGGCATGGGGATGAAAATAAAGAGTTTCAATCCAAATTACAAAGTGAAAAAAAAAAATAGAAATAAGTAATGGGCATGGCTCTTCGATACCATATTAATGCCAGATATGTTCAACCGGAAAGCATGCTCATAGGAAACATAAGCCGATCAAATATAGAAACCAATCTTATATTACATATAGTATCGATGTGAGACTTCAACACCAGTGATGAAACTGTTGAGGATCATATTATTGGAAGCACTCACTAAGATAGTAAAATGGTGAGAATCCCACCTAAGAATATCGCACTAAAGGAGGTCAGGCCAGGAAAAAGCTATTTTGCCCCTTCGATGTCTGCTCCGGTGCACAAGGCATCCCCCCTTACGGTGTCTGAAGAGCTAAGATGTACGCAGCTTTTCCACCAGGATAAAATTTTGCTCCAACACCTGGGTTGGAGCAAATTTCCTTCGACCCCATTCAGTGACGATAAATTGTGCTAAAGCTCGATGCTGGCACTAATTTTGGCATCACTTTTATCGTTGAAAAGGAGAGGTAGGAGCAAAACATATCTCTTCCTACAACCTGAGTTGCAGCTAAAATTTTTAGTTTAGATTTTATAATGTTCAACCATGGAAGGTGTTTTTTTTTTTCATTTTGCGCTTAGCTATTTCTTTGCCAGCGAAAGGTCCATGCATCTGTAACTTCTAGAGAGGATCTTTATAACATTATCTAGCTTTCATTTCTTTTATGTGTAACGCTCATGTGCAATTGAGAAAGATATTCAGCATTCATTGAGGTAAGCCCCCACAAGCTAGTAGCATGTATTAAGACATAGAAGGTAAAGTATGCACAGGAAAAAAAATAATTCTTTTTTGGTCTTTTATAAACTTTATGAACTTTGTAAAACAAAAATTAGATTTTAACATATTACAAACATGATTCGTAAAAAAAAAATAGATTTTAACATATTGCAAACATGATCGACTAACTGAGAAAAGTCAGAGAGAACATTTAAAACAAATACTAAATAATAGAAGCGGCTATAAACAATAAGAAAATCACAACCCTTTTGTTCACTGGAAATTGGAAGTACAAAATGTTGTTAGAGGACATCGTAGTCGATAGTTAGAAAACTAAATACATATATGCTGAAAGTTTACGCGCACAACTCAAAGGCACGCATGCAAGTACTTAATCTTGAATGCAAAAAATGGCAAGGAATATAGTTTGAGTAGTTGTCGCGAGTTGCCTAGCAGACACACGTCAAGCTGAATGCAAATGTTAAGAATGGTTTTTAGATCAATCGCCATGGCCTAAGGCGACCAAGCATAGGCCACGGTCAATTAGTTCGAGTCTACCCAGATCATTCATACATAACTAGGTGAAACGTGAAACGCGACATATACTCCTCCTAATTTCTTTTGTGTATGCTCTTTTTATGCTTTGCACCTTCATGTAGCAGATGAAGAAGACATTCCAATTTACACATACTTAGCTGCATATAATAGGAACCACCAGGTGTGTCCATCAAAGATTAAACAATTAGGTATTTACCTAATTGTGCGCCATTGAAGATCCAGCGACCAGGAAGCAGAAGATAATGAGTTCGCAAGCCATATACATACCCAAATGGGGGGGATAATGGGGACAGGATCATACTGTTTCTCCTTTCTCAAAGTATTATGTGTGAGTTAATTAAGTAAGGCTAGGGCAAGCAATCTTGTTAGCATAATGTCTCGTTATGTGGGTGTTTTAAAAAACATGAAGAGCACTTGACTAATTAACAACTTTAATAATGACATCCAGAGAACATACTAGTCAAGCACAATTAAGATGGTTCTAGCTCGAGTTTCAACTTTTTTATTTTTTTTTCATTATTTCCACTTTTTGGTTAATGTTAATTTTTTTTTTATGATCATCTCCTATAACATAAATTACTTCTTTCCACACCCCTTAGATGCTTTCGTTGCATACTTAAACACTTTAAAAAGCACTTGTCCCGGTTGGTTTTGTTAAGAAATTTTAAGGAGTATATACATTTGTCTTTTAAGGAGTGATCTTTCATAACATAAACGAACAGTTATTTTTTACATTAACCATATGTCTTCTAACTCAACTCTAAAAGGAGTCTTTTCTCACACTATTTCCACACACCAACTTAAAACCTTCTCTCTTACACTTTCCAATTTTCTATACACTTAGACTTGTGAGTGATTTGATGGGGGTATCGGGTGAAACTTCTGTTTCATTCGTTTGTGTAGCTATAGGATTGAAGCAGCAGTGAAGTTAATATCGAGCTGTTCCATCTTAGAAGCGACGCGTCATAACCTTGTTGCACCGGCTATAATCTAAAAAGGCGCGAATCGTCTTAAAATAACGACCTAGTTCACACTTCAGCTGCACTACTTTCTCTTTCTTTTGAAAGTTTGTATTTGCATTTTTTTTTAAAAGACGAGACATGTGCTATAATCGACATATGAAATCTCATGAGACGAGGAATTTCCAGACACGAGGAATTTTCAAACGATAAGTAGGCCAATGTTTTATCATTCTCTCATATTATCACATCCATCATCAATATTACCGAAACATTAACTTCCTTTGGCCGGAGGTTTTACATAAACATCTACTCTCTACTAACTAAGAAAAACATGAGAGCAGGGGATTAACTAGAGACTTTTATCTGAAAAGACAAAAAAAAGGTGTACCTAATAAACAAGGGACTAGCGTAAAAAAAATCTTCAACCAAATGTATAATTCAGAATGCATTATTATCGAATTTTCGGCAAAATGAAATGACTACGACAAGCATCCATGTGTGTGTGTATGTGTAGGTGTATATATATATATAGATGCCCACTAAGGGGAGAGAACGAGGTGTTATAGAAAACCGATTCGATAGAGAGAGATGTTAAAAGAGATTTAGATTTTTTTTACTATAAGATATATGTAACGGCCGTAGCTGGTCAAGACTACAGATATCGAAATCATACAATATTTTTTAATATTATCTAAGTCAATGGACGCCAAAGCTACATGATATGATATTATTGGCGAAATAAAAACTATTGCAAAATACTTGAAACACTTGCATAATTCCCCACCATTTATTCCCCTGTAAACTGAAACACGCAGAGGGGTTCTGGAGGGAGCTTTCCACATAAAGCAAAATAATGAGAGGAGTGTAAATATATTCATATTTCCACTACTACAAGGCTTTATTTTGGAAAGTTTCACAAAGGTGTTAAGAACTCTTGATTTGCCAGTTATGAAATTAGCACTTTATTTTCACTCAATTATAGTAACTTTGTGGTGGCTCACATTCAAATAAAAGAAAAGGGAAAGGCACTTTTTGATCAGGATCTTTTTTTTTTTTTGCCTGATTAGACTTCAAAAAGTTAATTAAATTGGAGATTCTTTAAAGAAGACGGCGAGAATATATGTCGTCAGCAATGATGCATTAATAGGATTGCATGAATTGTTCTGTCGAAATTTTATTCATGTAACTTGAATAAACAACGCGTTGAAATTAAAATGCAAAAGTTCGGAGGTAAAAAGGAAAAAGAATTAGAAACTACAGATAATATCAAGTGAAACAATTTTTTTTCTCTTTTGTGGTGTCAAAAAATTTAAAAAAGGAAGAAATTCAGAAAAGCCAAAAGAAATTTCAGAAGGGGAAAATTTAATGTGCTGCTATAGCCACGCATTTGTATTCTTCAATCGACGTGGTATGGATTACTTTTAGGGTGAAATGACAAAAGTACCAATAATACCTTAGTATAATACGGAGTAACAAATATGTCATTAAGAATTTTATCTAAACTAGGTCGTTTATAGCCATGCCATGAAGAGATGGCATAGCAACGTAACGGATTCGTCTTAAAAATTATGGTGGCGAAAATCGAAACAGAATTAAGCACCAAAAGTAAGGAGCGTTGATGATTCTGATCTAATATTTAACATCAACTGAGGTCGAATATATTCATGAGACTATTAGTTATTGAAGTAATTTCATTATAATACCAATGGGCCTGAGAATTGACATGAATGGGGTTATTAGGGTCTCCACCCTCAAGGGGCTTGTGTGTTCATGGGCTTTGGGCCTGTGAATTGACATGAATGAGCGCACAAGGATCTTCATGGGCTTTTATGTTTCTAGTTAGCTTCATGGGTTCAAATACATGTTTAAAGCCCTGATTGTGATCTTCATGGGCTTGTATGTTTCTAGTTAGGCAGGCCCATTGCTGAACCTGATCCAGAAAAGAAATTTGGTCCTAATTTTTAGTGTTCTAATTTAGGTTTGGGCTTATGGAGCCAGGAGGTTGGGCTTGCTATGGTGGGCAACAATGAAAATTAAATAAATTTAATAGGGTACTCCTTATTCTAGGCTGAACAGATGGCATTTCCTTGTTTTAATATTGGTGCATATCGTGCTAAGTCAACCTCCTCAGACAGGACAGATCAAAGACAAGTCATTCACGTCCAACCCAGGGGATTGGCAAGAAATTAATTCGTTTGTGGCCAGGCCAAATTTCACTATCTTAACTTTTGGGCAATCTTTTGTGTAACTTACGCACTTCTCTGAAAATCATACAACTCGCTTGATGTAACCCATGACGTGTAACTCGTACCACGTACTGTCTGTTTGCGCTCGAAGACAAACTCTCAATTAATGCGTGAATTCTTTCTTGCCTCTTACTGAAAACTTCTTTGAAAATTAAAAACTAAACTAAATTATTGCACGCTCAAAAAAAAAAATTAGTACCGAGTGTATTACAAAGTACAAAGCTTCCAGGTTTGGAACCTTAGCATCCCAAGACGACGACAAAGCATGTAAACATAAAATAGAAAAAGAAGGAAAAAAAGATTTGAAGTTAATAAGTCATGTTTGAGAATTGAGCTGTGTTTTCTTTCTCTTATACCCTCCTTTTATCATTTTTAAATCATAACTAATTTGTAACTGTTGAAAACAACTTTGTTTGAATCCTTCATAACTGTCGAGAACCGACTGTTCATATATTTAGTAACTGATATCCATCACTTCCCTTCTATCGAAAAATCTCACACTAGTTTCCTTCGAGACATCTTGCGTGTCTTTGTTCATAATTATACTCGTTTGTCACCGGTAACCAGAATCAGCGTAAAATAAAATGACATGTGCGGCTTAAATCTGCCGACTTCTTTATCGTGTAAACGCAATCCATATGTTATCGATCACGTCTTACTTTTAAAATTTTATATATGTGGTATCATTGTCGTACTGTTACGCCCAAGATTTTGTCTGCTTTTTTTTTTAACACGCGAAGCAACGGGAAATCGAAACGTGTCCCCCCACTCCGTTGTCCCAGCGCGGCCATTGGAGGGATTTAATCCCCCACAAGCGATTGGCAAGTGGTCCAGCCGCTTTCTCGCCCTGCATAATTGCCATTTGTTGGCCCCTGGGCCTTTTAGCTTGCCACGCGTCACCGGGAGGAGGGCCGTACCGGAGGGGCGGGTTCCACATGGCTGATCCCTCACGTTCATTCATCTATCGTCGTCACGTGACAGGCTTTCTATTGGAGATCTGCTTTGACCTTTTTTAGCAAAAATCCAGCCAAGCCTTTGTTTCTAATTGCACTTTGTGAAGGACTGTTTTGTCGTCATTATGAGGAAATTATGTCGTTTATGACACTTGTTGGGAGCATTTTTCAATCTTTTGCAAATTTAGTGTAATTTTTTTTATACTAAAAATAGAACGTAAATACTCTTCACTCTCGACAAGCGTGGAGCGACTAGTACTGAGGTTGAGTTTCGAGATCTGAAACGGTCCCGTGCGTTTACGAAATTCGTTTTCTGTTTTAGTAACGATGATGAAAAAGATTCCTTTTTTGCGTAATTTTATTATTTTCTGTTTTCGTTTTAGATAAACTTATTCAAATAGTAACAAAAAACTGAAAACACCTCCAAGGTGTTTTCAGCTTTTTTCACTCAAACTTAACCCAATATAAGAAAAAATAGCTAATTTTTTTTTGGCGAAAATGATAAAAGTACAGTAACGGTTTTCAAACTGAATATGAAAATCATGAAAATGAAAACATAAAACAAATATTGTAAGCGTACGGGGCCCGAGGATTGACCTGGAAAAGCTGGATGTTATCATTTTGGACAAATTACACTTATGTCCCTGAGATTAGGGTGTAATTACAGTTAAGGACATTAAGTTTTAAAATATAGCATTCTGTGACCAAAAATTTTGTAACACTTGTGTCCATCCGTTAGGGTTCCGTCCAAAAAGTGTATTTTTTATGATGTCATCGTTACGTATTTTCAAAATGGCAATACTGCCCTCTACTGCATATACTAAATAATTACACTTATATCCCTGAGGTTAGGGTATAATTACAGGTAAGGACAATAATTTGGACAAATTACACTTATGTCCAATATAATGGTTTAAATGTTCAAATTATGATTAGATTTTTTTAGGCAACTTACACTTATGTCCAATATAATGGTTTAACTGTTCAAATTAGGATTAGGATTTTTTAGGGTTTGTATAAAAACCCTAATTTTCAAATTAGGTTTCTAAATTACCGTCGGCGACCAATCTTTTGCAGGGGTCGCCCCCATCGCCGGCGACATAGCCTTTCCCCCTCCATCTCTTTTCTCCCCCCACCTTGCCCCCGCAACAGCCCCTTCCCTCGCCCTACGCCGACAGCTCCATCACCCCATCCCTCCCTCACCCCGTAGCCGCCCCCCACCATACTTACACACCACTGCCAACCACCATGCCAACCTCCGTGACCCAAATACCCGGCATCACCGCCGTTACCCACCACCCCGCACCACCGCCATAACCCACTCTTCTTTCTTCCCAAACCAAAACCCACCATCAATTCAAAAACCCAAGAAAAATACCTATTGTGATTCGAGTCATGGCATGAGAGAGAGAGAGAGAGAGGGGCAATTCGTGGTGGGTCAGAGAACGGTCTTGCGGCAGAGAGGGATCTTGCGACGTGGTGGGGAGGGAGGGACAGCGGCGGCGTGCAGGTGGAAGAGCGGGGGCGGCGTCGGCGGGGTGGGGAGAGAGGAGGGGGCGGGGTGGGGTGGGGGTGCGGGGAGATTGAATCTGAGAGTGAATTTGAGAGAGAAAGGAGAGAAAACAAAAACAAGATAAAAAGAAACATGGAATTTTAATTTTAATCAAGGGCAATAAAGACTTTTCGCTAAAACCGTTAGGACTTTTTGTATTCCGTCTGGTCAACGAACATAGGTGTAATTTATCCAAACTATTGTCCTCGTCTGTAATTATACCCTAACCTCAGGGATATAAGTGTAGTTTGCCCTATCATTTTTAGGGAAGCCATCTTTTGTGCTTGATGACCTGACAAAGACTTGTAATTCGAGATCTTCGGATATGGTCACTGATAATACTCTTCCCCCCTAACTTTTGATGAATCGGGATGCTCGTAGATCCGTGGTATCCATACAAGCAGTAGGAACTAGAACAAATAGTGCAGTAGCAATAGTCGGTAAAAAAAACATGCTTTTTGGGGGAGAGAAGCGAAAGAAGCCTAACTACAAGAAAAATTCCGTAGTGATCTTTAGTTTCTTAGAACTGTTTACTTATCGTCGCATAAAAAAGAAAACTCTTGAGAAAGTGTCACTTCAAGAGCTTTAAAAGTGTCAAGTGTGAAAATGAAGTATGCTTATCGGTTCTCAAATGTTATCTGATGTTCCTAAAGAATAAGATTACTATCACGTAAATTATTCTTATTTTAACATAAAATTGAAATGATACTACAGACTAAGATGAAAATCGCTAATCACACTCTAAACTTGAACTAAACCATTTTATTAATGTCTAATGTAACTAGTGTCAGTTTTAGAGCAAGAGATATCAATCTGAGAGTAGAATTATTGTTTCCATTAGCAATAATTGGCAGAATTTGGAAGCGAATTAGTTGCCAAGTTTGGCCAAATTCAAATGTCCGTAGTTTCTTGATGTCACGCGCTTGGAGCGTGAGGCCCACTGTACCAATAAAGTGCAAGTTCAGGGCATAAGCACGAGAGTCATGGCCCACCGTATTCATAAAGGGCAAGCTTCCACCCTGCAAAACCAAAGAGGTAAGGGGGGCCTGGTCACGTGGGGACCCCCCCCCCCCCCCCCCTCTCTCTCTCTCTCTCTCTCTCTCTCTCTACAAATGGACTTTCCTCGGATTGTCATAACTACGACTTTCTTCGACAAATTTTATTAAGGGAACTGATCTGTTGGTAGCGCTAGCAGTAAATTATCGTCCGCTACATTATGTAGCGGACGGCAAAACAGCGCGTTGCTAGCGCTAGCAATGGATCACGAACCTTTTATTAAAGGTTGTTTTACTGAAAGGAACGAAAAATAAGATACGGAAATATAGTAAAAAGATATCACTCTTCTAATTTTCACCGGAAAAGTTTTTACTGTTATCGTAGAAGCAGCTTCATTCTTCTACCCCCTGCATGGCAGCATCTCATTGGTTCCCCTATCTGTTAAAGACATCCCTATAAGGACATAGTTCTATTAAGTGTTGTCACCGGTTTGATCATGTGAGAGGAGCATGACGGCCGGACAGGGGGACTAATGAAATGCTACCGTTTAGGGTGTAGAAGGATGAAGTTGCTTCTAGTACAACATCAAAAAGTTTTGCCCGTAGACAATGAAGAGATTATCTCTTAACGCTTGTCGCTAGTGTTGTTTCGTTGAATGGGAGGAAAAATATGAAATAAAGAAAGAATGAAAGAATGATAACGGTTTTCCATGGTATTTTTTTAAAAATATATTGAATGTGGACATTTATAAAACAATAAAAGGTCAAACAAGTAGTAAGTTACGCGTGAAAATGATACGATGCACTTAGAATGAAGGTTCTCTCGTGTTTTTCCTTCGCTTCCCGCGAGCCAAATAAATTAAATTTCTTCCATCATTTCAATTTTTTGTTTATTCTTTTCCATTCATCCTAGCAAAGGAGCTCTTGGTGGCTCTTAAAATTGTTGTATGAAGTATGCTTTTGGCCTGCTTAAATTCGAGATCTTCTATAATGATGACGATACTTCATTTCAAAATAAAGGAAAAATAACCATCATCTTGGTACGGTCTAACCAAATCAAAAGAAAGAGCAGGAAAAAAAAATATTGTCTAGCTGATTAACGGTTATTCAAAGACTCGTTAATCTTATTCAACTCCAAAACAACAAGACAAGAAAAACTTGTATGTTTTTATAAGTGTGTCGTTAATATTAAAATTTAGAGCAGATTGACAAACCTTTATTCCTTGTCACGATGACGAAGTTTCTAAGCTTGAATATTATCACAAAAACGTAAAACACCACAAATTATGAGAAATTATACTTAGCTGCCTGAATGAATTTTTTTTTTTTTTACTTTAATACAAGATGCATAAACAAGAGAAAAACAAAATGGTTAAAGAAATAAAAAACTATCTGGCCCCCTCTAAAACCCACCTCCCAACAGGGAGAACGGATAAGGCGGTGGACTCGCCTCTTCCCCCACCGCCCCTCCTCCAAAGTAACCCATATTCCCGCCGCCGGAATCACTGTTCAACCGCGGCAACGACACCGTGAAACCACCAACTCCGGCGGAAGAGGCGATGGGCTTGTATGGTCCTCTGCTCACCCATACCGTCGTCAACGGCGCGCGTCTCAGGTGACGACAAGTCAAAATTTCCCTCCGGCGGCGAAGACACTCCGCTGTCCATTGTGCTGTCATATTCCTCTTCTTCGCTCTTGTTGGAGTTCGTCAGTCCCAGCCTAGACGAAGAAGGCGACGAAGTGGACACCATTAATCGCCTCTTCTTCTGGTCAAGCCGCCACTTGCTCATCTTCTCCTTCTCGAGCAGCATGCGCGGCAGCATGTCAGGATCCTGGACCACCTTGTACAGAAACGACATCATCTGCTGCGGCCGCCGCTCCGTGGCCTCGAGCCTCTTGCTCATGCTCTCCAGCTCTTTCTCCAAGCCCTTTTGCTCATCCTTCAGCCTGGCTATCTCGATCAGTATCTCCTCATCTTCGTCGTCCAGCTCCTCCTGCTTCGCGTAAGTACTGCTCTTATTGTGCTTCCTCCTCGTTACGTTCTTCAACAGCTGGGTTTGGCCTCGAAGGAACCACTCGTTCGCGAATTCCCAGCGATCTGGGTCCACTTTCCTGAATCCCTGATGCATAATTAATTAAGAATACCCAGACATCACTAAATTTGATTGCAGCAAGAATCTGCTAAATCACTGTATCCTTGCATCAAATCTTAATAGCCTAATTCCCCGTGAAATTATAGCTGGAGATATATATACATATACATGAATGAGATGCAGTTATGTGCGTGCTTACATAGGTGTTGAGCTGACGGACGAAGCTGGAGAAATTGTTGTGCTTGAAGTACGCAGGCAACAGTTTCTGGGAGAAATCCAACGGGTCTGTCACGATGAAGCTGTTGTTGGCTCTGCCCCATCTGATGAGCCCATCTGAACTGGGATCGTTCACCAGCTGATAAGTCTTCATCACGAACGGCGCGATGTTGATGTTGGTACCTTCCATCCCATATGCGAGGCGGTGGCGGTGGCGGTGGTAGGGGTGGTGGTGCGAGTGTGAGTGTGTGTGTTTTTGGTGAGTTTTGCAGAGTGGTGTGGGGAGGGGAGTGGACCGGAAAATATATAAGGGACTGGTGGACAGTAGAGAGGGTAAGCGTGGCGGTGTGAGGATGGCTGGAGATATTTCGTGGTGTCACACGGTGGGGCCTACCGGGCTCCGCTTTTACCACCCTTTTGTTACACGTCAGGGCCAAGATATTTTCCCACGTTCCGTGGAGCTCCACCACGCGCGCGGATTAGGCTTTGTCCCAAAAATAAACGCATTTACAAACAAAGCTTAAGTTTCTAAACGCTATGATCGTAGCGTGAAAAAGCATAACACGATGTGAAAATAAACACACTTTTATTTTGAAGAGATGGGAAAGTGAAACTATCGAAAATCCGGATCCCTCCTAAGAGGATCAGATATGCCACTGAAATGGTGCGTGGAGCCGACTGTTGTCAGCGTTAATGAGTAAACAGAGTTATCATGAACTTATTATGCCTTCGGTTTAGCTATTTCATATATATATATATATATATCAAATTTTTTGAGACGTCATATACATGTAATCTTAACTTTTTCTCGCCTCGGTAAAAAAAAAACAGGGACTTTCTTTGTGTTTGTGGAAGGAAATGACATTCTTGCAAAAAGAGTACTTTAAAAGTTCCTTGTTGCAGTTCTCTTTATCCTAAAAAAAAAAAGTTCCTCATTGCTTTGAAATATGATTTTTGATAAGTTACTGTTTTTGGCAATATTTATAATATTTGTCTGGAGACAATGGGACCATAATATATTGAATGGTTCTCATTAAACTTGGCCAAAGTAAGGATATATTATTAGGCCATATTGTCTTTTTTTGGTTGTTATTATTACCCCCAATAGTTTATATAAGTCTTTTAAAGCAATTGGTATATGCCGGTGATATTGCCATTGCAAAAAATGATGCTACCCTAGCTATTTAATCTGTTGCGGAAGTATAATTTTTTTTTACCGTGACAATATCGTCGACTTAAATACAGCCTAATTAGATCGAAACATAATTCAATTGTCCTCAAAATTAATATAGTACCACCACAATTTAGGTTTTTTAAATAAACAAGGTTTTTAGTATAAACAACCCTCTTCCATTACTGATCCATTTGCTTGTTGAAACGAGGAGATGGCGGCATCTAGGACTTCTTATGATTGAAAAAATCTGCATATGTAAAGGTGATAATGATGACGTGGTGTAATCAATGAATAAGATCAAAAAATTAATAAAAGTAAGAATTTGAACCCCGTGGTTGAGTATCCTTCCATCGAGTTAGGTAACTTAGATCCCGTCCGTCTATTACACCTTGTAAAATTTACTGTTGCTACATTGAATTTTTTTTGGTGATCACTATTAAGTTACTATGATGCAAACTCTGTTTGCATCTGGAGAGATAATGAGTGACAAAGTCTCGATAATACTATCATACTTAACACCCCTCTCATGCACGTGTCGGCACGACCAAGTGCACAAATATGAAAAATACATAAACAACGCTGAGCAGAAGTGTAAAGAATCAAACTCAAGACCTCGCACAAAAAAAGCTCTGACGCCACGTTTATTGACCGTCTGCTCTAAAAATTTAAGCCATTAAAAAGTAAACTCAACAGTATTATCATACTTAACGTATCACCATTAAGAGATACGCGCTTGTACAAGCGTGACCAAAGGAAGGTAGCGGTTCGATTAACCAAATGCGATGGGCCAAACAGTGCCTTATATTCGGTCACCCGGAATCCGATTTTGCGCTTTGCTTTTGCTTTGGGGCCAAGCAGCTCCTCATCATGCCATTGACACGTGTGTGTGCCCACTCTTATTTTAGAAGGGATTTGGTTGGTTTGGGGCGTGGGAAACACATTATTTAGGCTCCAAAAAACTGTGCTTTGTCTCTAATGTCCAAATCCCTCCGATCAAAGTCTAAGTAGGCCACTGCTTTGTGCTCCCTTTAGCCTATTTTTATATGCATGATAATAGAAAGTTATGCATAATTATAGAAAGTTGATGCACACTACCAGATTTATTTAATGGGAGCTGAATGGCTGATGGTGCAGTGTAGGGCGATCATTGGTCGAGGTGTAAACCTTAATTAAGTGTAAATATGTGGACATGTGGTTGTACATTAAAGAACCATTTGTTTATATCGAGGAGGCGTGTTAGTTTGAGGCGTGTTAGTTTCCCATTGCTTGAAATGGAGTCGGCGTATGCTCGAATCATGCGTGACAGAGGGAGGAGGTGAATGTTACTGGAGTTATCTATAATGTGAAAGATCTTTCTGGCGTGACAGAGGGAGGAGGTGAATGTTACTAGACAGTGGCGGAGAACAAGCATGACCGGGGGGGGGGGGCATGGCACCCCCCCCCCACACCCCACCCCACCCACCAAAGTTTCAGATTTTTTTTTGTTGTTTTAAATAATGGGTAATTATGTTTAAAATATTTACTAAAATGCCACAATATTATAAATGAATGTATTAGAGTTTTAATTTTGTTATATTTTTACTTTTTGTGACACCGGCCGTCGTAATCTTTATCTTCCTCGTTCTTTTGTCTATCTTCATTATTTCAAATTCTAAATCTCCAGATCATAAAGAAAATACTAATAGATCATGGTTATTTATTTTTTTTTTCATTTTTTAGTTTAAATTCTTATAATATGTTATACGTGACTATTGTCATTATACAATTGGTAATCGCACCAGTGATACATATATACAATAAGAGTTATGTTTCTTTTATGTAAGATTAGTAGTTTGTTGTATGTTGACTAACTTTATCAGGTTCAATAAATCACTACGAATAGTGATATAATATGATTATTAGTCAAATTGAGCAATTTATTTTGCATTTAACATATTCCATCGTGACGCGAATTCTTTTATGTTAGCCGTCAAATTTTTTTTTAAGACTTTTTGACCCCCTTCGGTTGAACTTCCTGGATCCGCCCCTGTTACTAGAGTCATCTATAATGTGAAAGATCTTTCTGGCGACGAGGGAGCGGGTGTGAAAAATTGATACATATAAAATATAGCTCCCTCCGACATTGAACATTAATGCAATCCGTTGGATGCGGCCCGCGTCGCGCTGGTTAAACGTACATTGTTTTGATTAAGTTAATTAAATTGTTCTCTAATGGGCATGGGTGTGTTCTCTCAAGGCCGAGGGGAGGACCATGGTCATCTCTCGATAAGTTTTAATTCTGTTATAAGTATAATGTTATCGATCACTAGCTGGTACTGTTAACCACTTTGAAGAAAATGGTCTACTGTTTTGAATGGTGACCATGGTGCTTCACCTTGCATCCACGTACCAAAAAACCTGCAATTTCGAGATAAAAAGGTTAGTTTATTTTTTTCTATTTTATTTTGTGTTCAAACTCAAAGAATCTGCCTCGCTAGAATGTATTGCATAATGTACGTATGTATACATGTATATTATCGTATTCGATCATATACCATCAAATTAAATCTGCACACCTTTTATTTTATTTTTTGAGAAACCACCATTTTATTATTGTTAAGAGAGAGATTCGTGACAAAATTGTATACCTTAATCTACGTTAGGGTTGTGGACATGGGTGTATATAACTCCAACTCGAAACCGTAATTTGTAGTATTTCCATGGAACCCTAATTAATCTTATGTGCTTAGTTACTATGTTGTATGCAAATTTGAACCTCATGAATGAACTTCTTTTATCTTGGTCGTCAAGCCTCCTTCGATTACACTCCCGCGGGATCCACCCCTTGTAGCAGAGCTAACCCTTTACTTCATTTTTGTTTTCTTGGCAAAAAGCACATTTGACTTTTCAAAGCAACATCGCCTTCAATATCTACTCCTCCCTCCTTTTTTTTCTTGCCAGGCCCCAATTTCAAAGCACATATGGGTTCTCAAAGCATATGTTAGCTGTAGTACAACGAGGTATAGCCACTCCAAAGTAGGTATTTACTTTGACAATATGATTGGTCGATCTTTTTTTATTTTTTTTATTTTGGTTCTCATTAGAGGCGGCGGATTCAGAAAGTCTACTCGATGGGGGCCAAAAAGACATTAAAAACTTGATGACTAACATAAAAGAATTGATCAATCTGACTACTAATCATTTAATTTTGCTTCTCATAATAATTTATTTAACTTGGTAAGGTTAATAAAAAACAAATTACTAATCTTACAAGAAGAAGCCTAACTCTTACTCTATAGATGAACTACTAATGTGATTATTAATTGTATGAGTACAATAATCACAAATAAATGAGTACAATAGCCACGTATAAATTAACATATAATAAAATTTTAAACTTAAAAAAAAAACCTGATCAATTCGTGTTTTTTCGTGATCAGGAGATTTGAAAGATGGAATTTGGAAGAATGGGGATGAATCAAAAGAATGAGAAAGAAGAAGACTATGACGACCGGTGGTATAAAGAGTAAAAAAGTTAAGACAAAACAAAACCCTAATTAATTAACGTTACGAGATAATAGCATTTGTGTAAATATGAAAAAAATTTCCAAAACCCAGGTCATGCAAGAGATCAGCCCATGGTTCTCGTGTTCAAAGTTAAATGAGAAAACTAGAAAGAGAGTCAAAATTACGAGCCCCAAACTTGGTACGAGGATATCTAGCTCACAGGTGTTGGGAGCAGATGAGCTGACCTAGTAACGAGGATGATGAGCTCCAGAGTTTATTTTTCTGAAACAATTGTTGTGGCCATGCGAGGAGAAGGGGAAGGGGAGTTTTGTGGACACAAAGGAAACAACAAATCTTGGACAAGTGGGGATTACTTTTGTTGTTACACATCCAACTTTGTGCATACGTACAAGAAAGTTGTATCGTTACTTCTGTTATCATATACCCAAGTAGGCAACTATGTGCATGCATATAATAAACCTTCGGATAGATAACATCAACGAAGACCAACATGCTTCGCTGGTTCACTATCAGATTCTTGAGCTTGAGACAAAGTATGGAAACAGACTGTTAAAATACGATATACATTATTGAGTTCGTTATCTAATAGTTTAAGCTTTGAATAGTTGGTAACTTAACATGATATCAGAGTTTTGATTTGCCAACGTATCTTGAGTTCACGATTGATTCTTTTTGTTTGCATATCTGGTCTCCCTCTAGTGTAGTACAATTTGCTAAACTATGTTGGCCGACTCGCTTTCTTTCGCAGTAAGGTTCTATCCGGGTGCTCAATAGATTTGAATTGTTAAGGAAAATCGTTGGTTTGATAGCAATGGTGAGTACAATGGGCGAAAGCGGATCTTTGCTATTCAAGATTGGGTTCTAAGGCCCCTGCCTTATCATCTTAATGTGTGCACTTGGTATTTGTACAAATCTTGATCTGTCTCTTCTCGTGCAATCAGGAGTTTGGAAGTGAAAGAGAGTGTTAAAGCATTATATTGTTTTATCTTCACTGAAACGTGAAACTTCAACAAGAAAAGAAAAAGAAGACCAACGTGCTTCTTTGTTTTAGTTTTCTTTTTCGCTATTTCTACTAGAAGATCCAATAGAAATAACTCTCTTTGATTACTGTAAACCTATATGCAACCTCACAGCGCGATGTGAACGAGTATGATATTGCCAGAAATAAGTTGTAGAAACCATAATTGTAGCGTCTATTTGCCTTTATTTTATAGTCGTCCGTGTACAAATTGAGATTATTTACACACACACACACACGCACGTTGTTATAGGTAAGAGTTCTTACTTGCTTGCAACTTCAGTTTGGTGTTTTCTCAACCTTGACTAGTGCTTGACTTCATTGGATGCCACCAATCTTTCAAGTAACATCATATTATGTTATTTTAGGTTCTTCTAAGTTTGCTTTTTCCCCTCTAAAGTTCAAAAAATCAAAGTATTTGGTAAGAAGAGGTTACTTATATTGAACCACCGTCACTAGTTGCCTTCAAGTTGTCTCTGTCATGCACCCTAGACCAATGACAGTTGAGCATCCCCCAACCATTAAATCTTGACATGAAAATCAAGCTCAACGAGGCAAGAATATACCATTTGGTGACGTCTAATTACCTATAATCTGGGCAACTTCAAGCAAAGGAAAGTACGAGACTAAGACCCTTTCGTCCTATATCATACAAATGATTAAGAGTGCATTAGTTGGGCTAATTCTCTGATTTGTTGGCCAAGTGACTGCACTGGGATCCAGTGATGTGCTTTCTTAAGGGGGACGTTGAAAAACACAACGTGGTAGCTACATTTTTGTCAAATGTAACATAGACAGTCCACCAATGGATTTTCATCAAATTGTGCCTCCCATGTGGCCGATTTAATATGAAAAAGACGCATTTTAATACCCACTTTAGGTACATATATAGTATTGAACAGACTACTGATCATATCTAGCACCCTCGATCCTGTGTCTAATTCTCTCTCTAGCTCTCTCTGCTTCTCATTGGGTTGGAGGTGGGGTGGGGTGGGGTATTGGCGGTGGAGGGTGGAGAGGGGAAGGGGGGTGGGTTAAGTGAGATTGGACATTTAAAACTAAACTATAAAAAGAGGCATAAATGTGTCTCTCTCCTCGCAATTGTTTCGCAGGCCCCGACACCACGTGAGATGGCTCGACCTCTTGCAACGGTACGATAAACTGTTAAGCGTCATCCAGTGGTAACTTGTTGTGTTGGTGATCAACCATGTGAGCCATTGTAAAAGCATCTAGGGCAAGTATTTAAAGACAGTGTGTTTTGGTAGGTTGTGGTATTCGATGTGTTCAATCTATATATAGTTGTACTTTTTTTATGTTCTTGTCTAAACTCTTGTTATTGGTCTTTAACGTAATATATTTTGTTCCCTTCCGTAACCAATAGAAACCTAGGGGAAGCCCGGTTTAATAGCTTTCATTCTGGGAATCTAGTCTCCGCGAGGGTAGCTCTCTTCCATGTGCCCTTTTTTATGTCCCCGGCAAAAGTCACCAAAAATCCACCGTATGGAGCTACCGTCGCTCTGTATGGCCTCGTGTTAGAACAAAAAAAGAAGAACAAAAGTGGAATCGACGTAATCATACTGTAGGAAAAATTCCTTAAACATTGTGTAGGCAAACATTTTATTCATTTATGAAATTTGTTTGGGAAAGTTAAAAAGAAAATAGTCTAGCTATGCATAACCAGTACTGACGAAACGTGATGGTTAAAAGATGATGAGGTATGTTGAATTTAAAGAAATCAAGGTCAGAATGCTGAAAAGGCTCCAAGGTCAGAGAAATATAGGTGAAAGAGACTTGGGGGTGGACAAGATTTAGTGCTTACCCACAGAGATTACAGAGTCTTGTCAATCAGAAAGCAAGCCGACTGAGAAGAATCTACAGATACCAAGCCCCCAACAAGGATACTAAAGATGCCCATTTTAGCAGTTCTAGAGCTTGATTTGGTAATTCTTTTATTAAGTTTCATATTTTTGGCATCACGGAAGTAAATTAAATGGGTTCACATCGTTTTCTATAACTCAACGGTCTTATATCAAGCTGTACACTGGTCGGAACCGTTGGTAACACCTTTATTTGTTTCTCCTAAATAATCATCCTTCTAATTTCAACCAGTTCACAGCTTGGTGGTAAAGTTTTACCTCTTTTTTTCTTCATCAATTCGTTGGGAATTACTTTATTAGTGCGTACAACGTATTTATCAGCCAGAGAAAGTGACCATTAGTCATTTTGTCGCTAAAGCTAAATAAAATGTGTATGTTACCACGATGAATGTTGCCACCAGAAAACGACAAATAAACCTTAAGAGACAACTATTTTGCCTTGCCAAAATTTAGAGACAAATCTCATAGTAGTTGCAAGCAGAGGCGGAGCCAGCGTCCAATACTTTTTTTCATATTTACAGTATATTTAACTCACAATGAAAAAAAAGTGTCCACCTTCACGTATTAAAGTATCCAAATATCTCGCAATTGTTACGCAAGCCCTGACACCACCGAGTGCATAATAAGTATCCTAAGACAACTAAAATATTTATGACATACACTTCGAACAGACTACTGATCATATCTAGCACCATCGATCCTGTGTCTAATTCTCTCTCTCTCTCTCTCTCTCTCTCTCTCTCTCTGCTTCTCATTGGGTTTGGGGTGGGGTATTGGGGGTGGAGGGTGGAGAGGGAGGGGGTGGGTTAAGTGAGATTGGACATTTAAAACTATACTATAAAAAGAGGCATAAATGTGTCTCTCTACTCGCAATTGTTACGCAAGCCCCGACATCACCGAGTGCATAATAAGCATTCTAAGACAACTAAAATATTTATGACATACACTTTGATAATATAGAATTTCGTAGCTGCAGCGTAGCAAGAAAATACACGGTCTCTCGAGATGGCTCGACCTCTTGCAACGGTACGGTAAACTGTTAAGCGTCATCCAGTGGTAACTTGTTGTGTTGGTGATCAACCATGTGAGCCATTGTAAAAGCATCTAGGGCAAGTATTTAAAGACAATGTGTTTTGGTAGGTTGTGGTATTAGATGTGTTCAATCTATACATAGTTGTACTTTTTTTTATGTTCTTGTCTTAACTCTCGTTATTAGTTATTAGTCTTTAACGTAATATATTTTGTTACCTTCCGTAACCAATAGAAACCTAGGGGAAGCCCGGTTTAATAGCTTTCATTATGGGAATCTAGTCTCCGCAAGGATAGCTCTCTTTCCACGTGCCCTTTTTTATGTCCCCAGCGAAAGTCACCAAAAATCCACAGTATGGAGCCACCGTCGCTTTGTATGGCCTCGTGTTAGAACAAAAAAAGAAAAAAAAAAGATGGAATCGACGTAAGCATACTGTAGGAAAAATTCCTTAAACACAGCGTAGGCGAACATTTTATTCATTTATGAAATTTGTTTGGGAAAGTTAAAAGGAAAATAGTCTAGTTATGCCTAACGAGGAAACGTGATGGTTAAAAGATGATGAGGTATGTTGAATTTAAAGAAATCAAGGTCAGAATGCTGAAAGAGGCTCCAAGGTCAGAGAAATATAGGTGAAAGAGACTTGGGGGTGGACAAGATTTAGTGCTTACCCGCAGAGATTACAGAGTCTTGTCAATCAGAAAGCAAGCCAACTGAGAAGAATCTACAGATACCAAGCCCCCAACAAGGATACTAAAGATGCCCATTTTAGCTAGTTCTAGAGCTTGATTTGGTAATTCTTCTATTAAATTTCAAGTTCTAGAGCTTGATTTGGTAATTCTTTTATTAAGTTTCATATTTTTGGCATCACGGAAGTAAATTAAATGGGTTCACGTCGTGTTCTATAACTCAACGGTCTTATATCAGGCCGTGCACTGGTCGGAACC
Source organism: Escallonia rubra (assembly GCA_033065855.1). Lineage (NCBI taxonomy): Eukaryota > Viridiplantae > Streptophyta > Magnoliopsida > Escalloniales > Escalloniaceae > Escallonia > Escallonia rubra. The sequence continues at coordinate 147,939 of JAVXUO010001173.1, read as the reverse complement.
GTTGGTAACACCTTTATTTGTTTCTCCTAAATAATCACCCTTCTAATTTCAACCGGTTCACATCTTGGTGGTATAGTTTTTCCTCTTTTTTTCTTCATCAAATCCGTTGGGAAGTACTTTATTACTGTGAACAACGTGTTTATCAGCCAGAGAAAGTGACCATTAGTCAATTTGTCGCTAAAGCTAAACAAAATGTGTATTTTAGCATGATGAATGTTGTCACCAGAAAATGACAAGTAAACCTTAAGAGACAATTATTTTGCCTTGCCAAAATTTAGAGACGAATCGCATTGTGGTTGCAAGTAGAGGCGGAGCCCGCGTCCATTAATTTTTTCATATATATGGTATATTTAGCTCACAATGACAAAAGTACCCACCTTTACATATTAAAGTATTCAATTATCTAGTCATAGTTAAAACAAATGTCCTTTTGATCATTTTAAGCGGTGAACTTAGATGTTATTTGACAAAACTGAAAATTAAGTGAAGCACTGAATCTGCAAAAATAAAAACTTTAAGCAACTGAATTTTTAATACTTAAAAATAAGTTAATCTTTTTTGTTAACCATTTTACCAGAATTATAGATGTATGTATTTTATGATTTTCTATTGCCAGAATCATGTTGGCTTTATTGGTGGCAGTGGCCATGGCGATGGCAGTGATAGAAAGGTGCTAATGAAGGTGTGGTGTGTGGTGAAGATATGGCGTTGAAAATTGTGTAGTAATGTAAGGTGGCAGCTCAGTGTGAAGGATACGAAGATGGTTTTGATAGACTTGCAAAAGGTGTTGGTGGTGGCAGTGATGGTTTGGTGGAGATGGCGGCGTCCTAATGGTGGTGATGGTGTTGGTGGTGGCAGTGTGGCGACAGCTAGGCCATGATAATTATAGTAGTGGTAGAGAAAGGAACAATGTGGTTGTGGTAGTTGCTCCAGAGCGATGGAGATGGTGTTGCCAGCAAATTGATTTGGCGACATGATAGTCAATAAATTTTGATTATCTCTCTCACTTAAAATTAAGTAATAAATATTAAGTAAGGGTGTGTTTGATAACGCAATTAAGTACTTAAAACTTAAAGTTTTCAATGATTTTCAATTAAGTGCGTTTGATAACGCTAAACCTTGAATCACTTAAAAAAATAATTCCTACAAAAAATAAACCATAATTTTAAGTCAGGGTAAACTTACTTAATGCTGATCACTTAATTTTAAGTGAGACAGTTAAAAGTTATCTAACATATTTTTAAATAATTATTACCACAATGTCGTCTCAATTAATTTGCTGACAACATCGTCTCCACCACAAAACAACCACCACCACAACCATTATTTTCTTTTGCTACCACCACCACTATCACCACCAACACCACCACAAGGACACCGCCACCTCCACCATACCGCACTGTTGTCACCATGTTCATTTCCGTCAAAATTATCTAAAGATCCATTGAGTTTCATCTATTCCTATGAAATATGTGAAGACAATAGCCATATGAAACGTGTTATCATGTAAATATATGATAACCCGGGATACAGTGCATCATAGAAAGACAATAACCATATAAAGGATATGTTGTCATGAAATAATGGTATTCCAATAACTCTAATACGAATATAAGATTATGTACTTGCCATGAACTCAAATTATAATTACGAACAAAATTGTTTGATCTATCAATTCTTATGCGTTTAATTTTAAAAAAATAAAAACTCCAATTTCACTATAATTTTCTTACACCAATATGTATGTGATTGAAATCTAGAATTAAACTTCAGTTTTATGATAGTTTCAATATGATAGTTTCAATGTACAATTGATGTAAGAAAACTATCATAAAACTAAAGTTTAATTCTAGCAACATTTGAAATTTGTAGCATACGCATCATCATACAATTCTGAAATACAAAATTAAAAAAGGATTAAATTTCTAACAAAACATTCAATTTAGTTTAGGTAGATTATGTTTATATTTTTTAAGGCTATAGAAAACCATTGTTCTCTACAAGTTGTTTTCATTAATCGAAATTGATGGAAAAGATGTAGCAGCTTGAGGTAGTTTAACTTTAATGTAAATGGAAGCAGTAGGTTTTGATAAATAAATAAAACATTTGATAATCAAAGAACATGCAAGAGTTTAAGGGTGGTTTTATACGTTTTTGTAATTTTTTTTTTTACTAAAAGATAAAAGAACTCTTAACTCTAACTAAAACATATATTCCTATAATTATATTCTAAGGAAAGATAATTGATGTCCGAAGAGAAGCCAAATACACTCTTATTTTTTTAACAGCACTCTAATTCAAAATGGGTATTTGATCGAAAAAAAAGTTTCAAGTGAAGATTTCAGTTTAATAAGGACATCTCAAGGGAAAAATAGAAGAATTAGCCATGTAACCTCAGTGAGGATTACATATGCATTTAGAAATTTCAATTTTACGATACGTTCCTTATACCAATATGTCTGTATTAAAAATCTAGAATCAAATTTCAGGTTTACGACAGTTTTAATGTACTAATATGTTTTATTGAAATCTATATACATACAAAATAATTCAAATCTGTAACACACACATCAACATAGACATGAAATACAAAATTAAAAAGGATTGAGTTTCTAACAAAATATTGAATTTAACATTTTTCGAAAAAGGCTTTAGAAACTATGTTCTCTACAAGTTATTTTCTTTAATCGAATATGACGGAGAAGATATAGTAATTCTATTGCAATTTAAGTCAAAACATCCCTTTACTCTAATAAAAGCACATATTCCAATAAAAACACCCTTATTTTTTAATACACTTATTAAAAATAGGTATTTAATTAAAGAGTTAATTACGCGGTTGACCATCGAACTATTAGGCAAATTTCACTTTGACCACTGTACTTCGATTTGTGTCAAAGTGATCACTGAATTTGTTAATTTGTCCAATCAAGTCACTCTGTTAGGCTCCGTTAGCCCTAAGTCCGTTAAGTGACTTTATTCAGGAGTAAATAAGTCATTTCAATTTCTTCTTCTTTACTTATCTCTTGGTTTCTCTTCAAGCTCTATCTCATGTTTCTCTTCAAGCCCAGCATCACCATACGACGCCGCCACCAACCACGGAGCACAACTACACCACAATCCACCCAGCACAGCTACGCCTAGACCACACCAAACACACTACGGCAACACCCTTCCCCTCGTCGTCACACTCATTGATCCACGGAGCACAACCACACCACCACCAGCCTAACACCACGACAATCCACCTAGCACAGCGACGAAGCACCATATGACGGCATCACCATACGACGCCACCACAAACTACGGAGCACAACCACACCACCAGCCTAACGCCACCACAATCCACCCAGCACAGCCACGTCTAGACCACACCAAACACACTACGGCAACACCCTACTTCTCGCCGTCATACTCACTGATCCAGTTCACCACACAACTACAGGCATTCTCATTGATCCAATTCATCCCACCCTCAGCCCCCACCCGACACACCACACATACAGAGACTCTCGTATGATCCAATTCACCCCACACCACACACACGCCCACACACAAACTCAATCTCATACACATAAGCAAAAAATCAAACACCCATGCCATAACCTGCTGATTCAATATACTGCCGACTTCACGATCATGATTAACAATGAGTCGATCGCGCTCGAATTACTCCCCGTGGCTCTTGAATTAATGTTTTAGGATTGGGTTAGGGATTGCATAAGGTTCCTCGAGGTGGCCGTGGATGGAGGAGCACAACAAGGCGGTGTCACACACCAGATCGAGGCTTGGAGGGGGTGTTAAGAGGTTTTGGGGTGCGAAACGAGGCTTGGATAGGGTGTCCTGAGTATGGTGGTCGGCTACTAGTGGGCTAGGTCGGCGATGGAGGGAGGAAGAGAAGAATAAAATAGAAGAAAAAGGAAAGAAGTTAAAAAAAAAACAAAAACCTAAAATATTTTGAAAGTGACAGATTTACCCCAGACTTAATGAAATTAACGGGCCTGTGGATGTCTAAAATTAACAGAATGACCCGATTAGGCTAAATTAGAGAATTCAGTGGTCACTTTGACACAAATCGAAGTTCAGTGGTCAAAGTGAAATTTGCCTAATAGTTCGATGGTCAACCGCGTAATTAACTCTTAATGAAAAGAAAAGTTTTTAGTGAAAAGTCAAGACAATCCTTAACTTTAACAAAAACATGTATCCCAATAATGGTATTTTAAGGAAAGATACTTAATATCCTATGAGAAGTCCAAAACACCCTCATTTTAAAATAAAACTCTAATTTAGGAAGGGTATTTAATGGGAAAGAAATGTTAGAAGTCAAAAACACCCTTACTAACCCTTAATCTTTTATGAAAAAAGCAATTAGAAAAGGGTACTTTAAGAAAAGAAAAAATTAGTCATTTAAGCTCATACGTGCTTTTATATAGATATAGTTATAGATATAGATTTGGTGCCCGCCTTGAGAATGCTTTCTCATGCAAGGTGACTTGTTACTGATAATGAAAAACTCAAGTTCCCGCAGTGTGATACATGGACAATCAGAAGCTCTTCTCAGCAAACTAAGTTTAGTAAAAGAAAACATTGGCTAGAGCTTTACAGGAGGACAATTTCACAACATTTCAGTGAGAACTATGCCACGAAAATTATACAAGGAAGCAAAGTTCCATGATTCACTCTACCAACTCACAACCAAAAGAAACTGTCACCCTTCAAGCAGGTTGCCTAACAAATCTCCAATAACGTATGAATTAGCATCACGCCTCTGCCGAACAGTTATCTTGGAACGTGAATGGATGTCACGGGGATTCTTGGATGTGATCAATGACGAGAGGATCCTAAAACTTTGTATTCTTTCAGATGCCTTTGGAAGTGACCCAAGCGAGTTTTCAGTTCCGAAATTCTTGCAGCTTTTTGTGAGAGAATGGCAGTCAGTCTAGAAAGATAATCATCCAACTGATTGCCTGGTTGGTCAACTTGAGCCAGCAGGTTCATCTCCTGCATAAATGCAATGAACTATTTGAGAAGGTGCAATTCACCGTAGGATGAGCTAAATGCAGATGGTCACCAACCTCCCTAACAGTAGTCATCGTATCCTCCACTTGCCTTCGATGAGCAATGATAAGATCTTCCTCCTCCTAATGTCACGAACAGCAGATACTTGAATATAACATTATACAAAATTATAACATTATACAAGATTGCGTATGAAAATCCTTTAAGCAATTTACTTTGCCATTACCTGCAACAGGACATTTAGATTATCATGTGAACCTGAGCTATCAGTCTCGGTATCCGTTTGTTTTGTCTGACTGCTAGATTTTGTTGCCTTATCCTCCAAAGCCGAGTGTTCGTAGGTCTCTACCTTTTTATTCATCATCCAAAATGGCTTGTCTTGTTCATAGGTCTCCTCAGAGAGCTCGAAATCATCTTCAATTACGTCTCCTTGACAACCTCCCTGATACTTATTATTTGGGTATACAGTCGAGATCAAATCCTGTGCCCTTCCACTAGGAAAATGGTCCATGTTAAAAGACCGAGAGGAGTCCCTTTCGGTTTCCTTAGACCATCCAAATTTGTTGCTCTCATGAATAATTTCATCCTTCGATCCTGATATGGTTGGTAATAATGATGATGATGGCAGTGCAGTTGAGCTCCTAAGGTTTGTGGATGAAGAGAGGGGATCCTTCCGGGAGCTGTTCCCTTTAGATAGACTCTTAACCCTAGGACCATTTGAACATTTGAATTACAAACAAAAAAAAATTCAGTACTATATTAGATGTTTGTTAACCACTTTACCTGTCAGCATATCTTAGTGTGTTTAGAGTATGTTCACAAGATCCCGAGTTTGGTGAAATGCATGATATCATAACAGTGCGCGAGTCACCAACGAATGAATCTCTAAGAACTTCAGTCAGCTTACTCCCTCTGAATGGAATATGACCCTGGTCATTGTCAAGAGCTCTGATGCATTCTTTCAGCGAAAGTAAGCTTTTATTGATTTCGGCACCTTCCATCCTGCAACAACAATAAAATTACCTGGTTACTAGCAGACTTCTCAACTTCATGCCTGGTTCCCAGATACAGTAGATTAAGATTACAACATTATGTCCAATTTCAGGATTGATGAATGTATCTCCTATGAGAAAGTCATGGTAACCATTGCTTTGGAAGACAAGACTTTATGAAACAGAAAAGGTTCAAAACTATTGAAATCAAATGACATTTATGTGATTATACCTCGTTTGTTTATCGTTGTCGGTAGTATCTGCACCTCGTTCACTTCCTGCAAGATCTATGAAAGATAGCTTGCCAATTGGTCGAGCAGGCTTTGATTCATTGCCATCAACTAATCTCTTGATGGCAAGCTGAAGTATAGCGTGCGATCGGGAGGATTCCTCATTTGCACCAGTAGTGCCAGTACTCCTTGTGGCATTGCCTTTCTCAATTAACTCCTTCACTGTCTCCACATGTGATACCCTGTGTTCTTGCAAACCCACAATGCAGACCTGTTGTTTCCCATCCTCCCTCATGAAAAGCTTTCTGCCAACGTAGTGTTTGACATTTAGAGACTTAATCTTAATTGTCTTTCTAGTCACAGAGAGGTCAGAAGGTAAAAAATACTCACTTCCGATCATTAAGTAGATCAAAAACCTTTCCCCCATATATCTCAAAGAAACTGGCAAACAACTGATATCCTTCGTTCCGATAATTGTGGTGCATTAATGTGAAAATATCTTGGGATGCTTTAAGGGGTAGTGGTTGCATCGTATAAGTCTTACCACTCCCTGAACACACCATCATGATTTAGTTAGGTTAAGCAATAACAATATAATCATAGAGGAGTCAAGAAACCATACCGATGCCAAAAAATTAAAAGTAATAAACCAAGAGAGTTTAGTACAAAAGCAAGACAGACGTGTTAGTATTCAGACCTCCGTTGGAATACATTATTTCCAGTTTACAGAAGACTAATATATATATATATACCTAATATGGAGTATAATCTTCAGTACGTTTAATGCAGACAGTTTTACATGTGTACTACAAATTGAGAGGACATATTTACTCGTTACAGATATAGCACATGAAGCAGCTGCATGGCCCGAGGTTTCCATCCAAAAGAACTAAGAACAGAGGCTAGGATCTCTCTTATATAAGGGAAGTACTTAGGAAACATTAAGAATGGGAAGATACTTATTCAAGAGATGTTTGGGAATAGCAGCCACAATTGATAAGCATTATAAGTACCAAGACATTCCATGTAAAAAGTGCTAATAAACGTACTTCTCAGACTGTTTGAGTAAGCATGCAAGCCGATTTGGCCTATAATTACTGTTGAACTTAAGCACGATCCATACTTGGACAAAAGTAAACGAATCTTACTAGTCAAAACGTGAATGCCACTTGAGATAATCAACAAGTAATCTTATCAAACATTTGCAATGGAAAGCATAGCTAAGCAGGCTTGAAAAACTGGTTAGGTAATATTCTTTCATGGCTAAGTTTTGTATATTCTAACTTGGCATGAATGCCACTCAGTTTCATGTTCTTGGCGTCATGTTGTTGAGGCACAACAGAAGTTACAAAATCATCAACGTCTAACAGTTGCTATGAATTCATAGCCGAAAATGGAATGCCACTTGGCATCATGTTCTTGAGGCACAACCAAAAGTTAGCTCGACTCTGTTTTGGAAGTTTCTTCTTACCATCACCAGCCTCTGGTGGCAAGTAGTTAGTGAGATCATTTAGAAAATGTAGGACCTAATTAAGACAGCAGGTGATGGTATGAAGACACTTCAAAGTGTATACGTCCAAAACTCAATTCAGGGCAGCCAAACCGGATACGAGAAGTCACTTGGCGATTGCATGAAATCACTATGCAGGATGTTGAGGTTCAAGATTCTTCCATATTACTATTAAGAGAAAGACGCAACAAAATGACTTGCCGGTTTGCCCATATGCAAAACATGTTGCTTTTGTTCGTTGAAAGATTATCGGAACTATGGGCTCCACAGTCTCTGAGTATACCTACAGCAAAGAAGAGAACAATAATATCAGCTCCGACAGCATAAGGAACGGAACCAAGTCTGACGTACTCACTTTGTCATTTGAAACATCCTCGCCCATCACCGCATCAAAAACAAATTCATTTTTCTCAACGTATTCAGTGAGGTCAACCTGCATAAGTCACTAAATCAGCCTCCAGTAGACGACATGTAGTTCATCTGCACTCATCTCACATAAACAGGTAATAGGAAAAGAGGGGGGAGATGGAGCAAAACATTAAAGCTGACATGGTCAGCACTGTCACAGGTTGCAACACTTTGGTCAGAACAAAAATGACTGCATTGATGGAGCAGAAACTAAACTGATCATCTTACTGACGAGGAAGTTCTTGGGAGCTATTGCAGCGTGATTGCGACAGTAAGCTTACACAAAATGTGTTCATTGAAGTTCCAAAAGGACTACATTATTGAATTTTCTACATTTATTTGTATTTGATCCTCTCACTTCTCCTTGCTACTTATCTCAGGTCTAGATATCCTTAGCATAATTGGAAATAGAGGACAGAGAAATTGATGTTTAAAGGATGTTAATAGCTTCCGTCAGAGTTTCATGCATTAGCTGCCAATCTCCTCTTGAATTTGGAACCATGAAGCATGACTTATGAGTACAGCCACATTCAGAGGAAGACATTGCCAGAATGTCCTTAATTCATGAGAGCGGCTCTTTCAAACCTTTATCAATTTTTCATGCATAAAAGTACCTTTAATAAAGGTAGCAGTAGCAATGACGACATCAACACCAAGTATTTCCAAACTTCACCAACTACAGCACCACTTTCTAACCATATGATAAGTAGTATAGTCAAACAGATATCCACAGGAATTATAAAGCAATTGCAGGGTTGTGATCTTCAATACAGATATGACGATGACGATGACGATGGCGGAGAGCATACAAAGGAATAAGAGTTGGAGGAAGAGCAAAAAAGAAATTATTAGCTCTTTCTCTTTTAATTAAAACATCGGGGATTGTAGCTTAGGGTTAATGTCCTAGCTGAATGTACATTTGATAAAAAAGTCATTCACAAAGCAACTAATCCACCGAAACCTCACCTTCAGCTTTGTTTCATGCACAGTCAGTGAATTTGTAGTTGGATCTATGGTAACAATATCTTCCTCTTTCTTTGCTATTTCCTTTTTGTTAAGTGGCCTCTTACGAACCTGCATTTTTCATATAGCAGCTGTTAGTTCACAAAAGAGTGAAGGGAAGAGCCGGAACAAGTACTAAGAGTTTTAAAAAACTTTTGTGTAGCACATCAAATAACCATATGAAATTAGAGACTTCATGGGAAGTTTCTCTTCTCCTTTTCTTTCATCATATTCTTTGAAACATTATTTTGCCGCCCACCACAAATGGAAGCAAGCAATCCTCTTAAAACTTACAAGTATAAGCTTTGGCACCCAGACTTACCATTGCTGGCGTTGCAATTCATTAGGTGATGAAAAGAGCAACCATTTAAGCAACTCGATGTAAAACATAGTAAGTATAGTTAGAGCAAGAAAGAGGCATACCACAACTTTGATCTTAGCAACGTTATTAGCCCTCTCTCTGTCTGCCGAAAAGCTTTTAAGAAGGTTATTCTCTTGCAAACGAGAACCTTTGGTAAGGTTGTTGGTCGAGATACAATGCTCAAGATCATCAGTGTATTGGCTATGAACCTGTACGTACCAAAAACCCAAGGTTAAATCAACAATGTGAATGGCATAGGCCTTTCCAAGATTATTCAACACATTTATGTCCATGCATAGCTGAGTTGAGTTTAGCAAAGTTACTGGAGAAAAACATACTGAAGACAGCTTGGTTTCAGATCGAGAAAGAGACAATCTTCACTGTCCATTTGTTGCTCCTATGAGAACTTTTTGGTTTTGGCAGCTTTGCATATGTTGAATAGAGATTCAAAATTTGAACTTCTTGGTTTTTGCAGCTTGGTCTAAATTTTATGTCTTTGACAGGCTGAGAGTCTAAAATCTAAGTTCAAATCATGCCAGAAACTTCAGGCAATCTGAATGTAGTTTTAATAAGCCAGTTCTTGAGATGAAAGAGACCACTATCTTTCGCAACAATTTCAAAAAAGTACGTAGATTTTACACCCTTTTATGCTTCTCCACACCTCATCTACCCCCGAAGGTGTATTCTGTGGATTTAGGTTCTCCTTCTCAGAAGGGAATATAGATAAGCACATGAGGCAGGGCATTTGAAATGGAAACCTGCTCTTATAATTGGGTTGTAACCTTGTAAAAGAAATAAAGACTGCGTCATTTTCCAAGCAAGATTGCTTCTTGCATTTATTTTAAAGACATTAATAGGGTTACATGATTTCATCCAAACACGATAGGGTTATTCCTTAGTTTCCACGTTCCATTGTACAAGCATAAAGCTAAAACCCTACAATTCTTCTAAAGTAAACAAGGTGCTTTCCTGATCTAAAGAGACAGGATACCAGAATAGATTGTGTAAGGACCAATATTACTCAATTCATACTGACAATTACAGTGATGAATTCAACTAAACATTTAAGCATAAAATGGAACGAGGCAAGTGGAAACAAACCTCGGGTATTAGCTCTGTATCGAAAGAATGCAGATCAAGTAACCCAGGGCTGAGCTCAGCAATGTTATTCTTCATCATGCTCGACAAGCCTGAATACGATGGCGGCATCCAGGGGTCCTCATTCCCTCCTGCATTAACACCCCTCTGCAGACTCCTACTCAATACTGAACCCTGTGTTTCTCCATTATTATTACCATAAAACCCAAAGTCCTGCAATAAATTCAAATTTTCAAAAGCCTCATCACCAACCACAGACAAATCCATATTCACACAACTAAGTAGTACATGAACATAATCCCTCCGTACCAAAAGTAGAGTATCTTTGATTTACCTAAACACTCATTTTCCGTTACCGTTTTTACCCTCGTTTGATTGTTCAAACGATGCTGTGTTATTCAAAATTAAACCTCGCTGAAAAGTTAAAATAATTTGGGAAATGGAGAATAAGAGCCCTTTTGACTTCTTAGCCAATTCCTTGGAATTTGAATACTCAAAGCATCCATCTCACATTGTTCTTTCCCTAGTTTGACCGGTCGAGTAATACTGAGTTTTTCGAAACCGGACCTTGCCAAAAAATTAAGGGGACTATAATTTTGGCCGGACAGGATAAATCTCCTAGAAGTACTTCTATCCTCCTACATTGGGGGGTGTGTGTGTAATGTGAACCTGAAGAGCGGGGACTGAAGGGTTAGAGGAGTGGAGTTGATGGAGGCCAGCTGACTGCAGCCATTTGTTGCTAAAAGCCGTGTCAATGAAGTTTTCCGAGTACTGCCGGTGGTGGTGGTGGTGCACTTGGTTGTGCCCGGTGGAGCCGGATCTCTGCATTTGCCTGCCGACCGTGCTCATCTTTTCCTTCTCTTCCTCTCACCGCAATACAAATTCCCAATTGGGTTTTCGATTACCTCCGTCTACTTACCCGAAAAAATCAAATTTAGGATGTGGGAAAGAGTATTGAGGACACAAATGGCAATGCCGGCCGTGCATTAGAGAATCAAGTATTGGGCAAGAAAACAAAAGGATGGAACTTGGAGAGAGAGAAAAGGGGTTGAGTTGGGAGCCGTGAAAGTGTTCAATGGAAAGGTTCGAAAATGGTGGTTGCTTAAAGCGAGATCATTGTGTTTCTGGTGGGAAGAGGTGGATTGATTGTGAAAACTTTTGAAAAGAAAGACCGGGAGGAGAAGGGGTGGGGACAGGGGAGACAGCTCTTGATAGTTGTCTTTCTATTACTAGTAATTAATTAATTAATAGCAGCAGAAAAAAGAAAGCCGAAATGGAGAAAGAATCGGTAATCTCACTCTAAAAATTGAACGCATTGATTTTCTTTTATCTAATTTAGATAGTTCGAGTTTGAAGCGAGTTTCTTCTGTGTTAGAAAAATGAAAAAAATCTTGTATGTAATGGTGATAGATACGACGTGGTGTAATCTAATAAATGAAATGTGATGATAATAAAGTTTCGACACCTATTTTGTGATGATCCTCGATATATCGTTACTTTCGAAAAATGACAGTAGTAAGAAGTTATTTGACTCAGATACATGGTATTGTAGCTGACCCTCAAACAACAAAAAGAACTAGCAGTATCACAATTAAGGTAGCGTTTGACAACACTTAGGCTCTGTTTGACAACACTAATTTTTTTTATTTTCAGTTTCAAAAAAAAAAAAATTAAGAGCAATTTTAAATTATTTTTTTACAAAAAACAAGTGGGTGTTTGATAACTCAGTTTTATTTTGAGTTTTTTTTTGTGGTGGTTTGCGGTGGTGGGGCATGGCTGGTGGCCGCCGGCAGTCGCTGACGGTGGTCGCCTGAGGTGGCCGCCCGACAGTCGCCGGCGGTAGTAGCTAGAGGTGGCTGCCGGCCGGCGGTGATCGTTGGAGGTTGCTGCCGGCGATGGGTGCTGGCGGCTGGCGGTGGGAGGGTGTCGGTGGTCTCAAAAACAAAATCGAAATTGAAAAAAAAACTCATTTTTGGAGTTTTTTTTTTCTTCTTCAGTTTAAAAACTGGTTTTTTGAACTGAAAAAGAAAAAAAAATGGTTACCAAACACAACTTTTTTTCTAGTTTCCAAAACTGAAAAAAAAAAAACTGGGAAAAAAAGGAGTGTCAAGCAGGGTCGTAAATTTTTAGTTTTTTTTTTCAAAGTTGTAAAATGGAAAAAAAAAACCAACTCAAAATAAAAATTGGGTAGTCAAATACCTATTTGTTTTTGTAAAAAATAAAAACTAAACTGGTTTTAGTCTTTTTTTTTGTTGTTGTTAAATAGCTAATGACCCCCTATACTATACACGTTGTGTAATTTGTCCTCTTCTACTTCAAATTTAAGCACTAAACCCCCTCACAGTTATGAAAATTGAGCACAGTAGACGGATCTGTTATGAACTGCGTGAACTGACCAAAATATCATTATCTCCTTACCATATTTTAGCTAAATGTCATTCTTCCAACTGAATTCCGACACTTACCCAAATCTCCGGCACCTCCTAATAGTCCGTCAATGTCGAACTCCCTCATTACATCCCTTTTTACCTAGATCTACCATAAAAATACTATATCTTACCAATGAAAAGATATAAGGAAAGAGAGCCAGGGACAAAAGAATTCTCATTCCTATCCTATCCAAATCTTCCTTTTTCTTTCTATTGTGACTGCGGAGTTTGTTTGGCCTTCATATCAATACGAATTAAAGCTCCTAGTTAAAGGTGCCAAAAGAGGGAGGGGGGAATAGCGAGAGCATGAGAGAAAGACATAGCAACAAGAGGGCGAGAGAGATTTTCTGATCTTCAGTGAGCGACAGACGCTGGAGCTCCGATCACCACCGCACACTCGAGTCCCCATGTGTCCGCCGTAGACTCCTACTCACCACCAATCGACCAACCATGCTACGGCCACCAATCGATTGGCCCACCCAGGACCGACGTTGGAGCAGTCCCTCCACCAGGCATCCACGCACGCCGCCGCACAACCACCATTCATGTCGCATGCGCGTGGGCCATCAATCGGCCATCCAAAACCATACCGAATCCTAAACCCCAATCGATCATCAAACCCAATCACCAACGCCGATCCATCCACTCCGCCTCTAACTCTATCAGCGTGGCCGCACAACCACCACTCATGTCGCATGCCGTGGGCCACCAATCGACCACCCAAAACCATACATTTAGTTGAACCCTATCTTCAAAACCCCCAATCGAACCCAATCACCACCGCCAAGCACCACGAATCACAAGCCCTGTCACCAGACGCCCAATCGCCACCACAACTACGAGGAAGGGGAAGCGAGTGAAGAACAGGTTGAAGAAGGGCAAAAATGTCATTTTCTTAAGAAACCCGTTAGTCAATGCGTTTGTTGACCACGCGGTGTTAAAATTGATGTTTTCCGTCAACTGTGCCCAATTTCCGTAATTGTGAGGGGGTTTAGTGCTTAAATTTGAATTTGAGGGGGGCAAATCACACAGCGTGTATAGTACAGGGGTCATTAGCTAATTACACCCCCCCCCCCCCCCTTTTTTTTTTTTAAAACTGAAAATCGCAACTGTAAGTAATTTCAATCTGACCCCTAAGTTCAATTTTTTTGGTTAAGCAATTTTTAAGATTATGTGACCGGTATCCTACACTGTGAGAGTATCTTTTCTCTCATCATCTTTCTTTTTTGACTTTCTTGTTTTAGGTGTACCTTAGATGTAGTATTGTCCACAAAGGACGAAAAAAGGAATATTTAATTTAGCAGCAAATTTAAGTATCTGAGAAAGAATTTTTATGTAATAATCAATAATTTCACAATTTAATAATAAATGAGACGCAATATATATTGAGTTCCACCTCTAGCTCAATCAATGACCAGTCTCGCGGACTCTATGAATATATAAATTAGAGTAACCACTGGGATGGCAATGGGGCGGGTCGGATGCGGATTTTATAAAATCCGTAACCGCTCCGGTAATCTTAATACATAACTCCGCCCCGCCCCGCCATGTCATCGGGTCAAGGGATGGAAATACCATCCCCGATCCGCTCAACTATTTAAAAATCCAATCCTGCCCGGGTAGTCCTAATAATTTCCAGCAATTACTGAAGTTGAAATTACTCAATGCTATTAATCACTGGATATTAGATAGTAGAAATTGGTTAATATTAATTTACATAGACTACTGAAATTATTGAAATCTCATGAAGTTGAACAACGAAAATTCAACAAAAAATTCATGGCCACCTGCGATCTCAAAAGGGGATCCTCCGAGCAGTTTCCTAGGAGGACGAGGCCGTAGAGTAGCTCGCCACTGTAGTACCTCACCATAGAGTACCTCGCCACCGTTAGGGCTGAGCACGGTTCGGTCGGTTCGGTTTGGAGGTTGAATACCAAACCAAACCGACCAACATCGGTTTAGGAAAAAATAAACCGAACCGTAGTTGAACAGTTCGGTTTGAACGGATTAGATGGATCGAACGATTCGGTTTAAACGGATTAAATCGGTTTGGGCTAGATTCCATTCTAGGCCCAAAAGAACTAAAAATTTGTAACAAAACTCAAGTAATTCAGCATAAGACTAAAATTCTAATTAGATTACATAACATCCAAAGAAAATAACTCATTACACACAAATCATTACATGGCATTTATTAAAATTCTAATGAAAATTACATAACATTCAAAAGAAAATAACTCCTTACATAGCATCTGTTAAGCTTTAAATCAAATTACACATTATTACACAGCAAATATATCCATCAGATTAACTTAAAGAAGAAAGAAGTCCTCTTTAGTCTTTAAACCAAACAAGCATCTTCAAAACCTTCATTGCCAATCAACCTTCAACCAGCATATAATCTATATTTCTGAAAAAATGCAATGAAAGAAAAATCAGTCATTATAGGTAAAGACTAGCATATGCCCAACTTATGGTAACCAAAGTAAGCTGACATTAACATTTCTTAAGGTCTTCCTCAGCATTACAGCAAAGGAAAAGCTTTATGCAATGGTCCTACCTGGGTTTTGGATGGACATAGGACAGCCAATGGATCCATAACAAGCTTAAGATTCTACTTGGACTGATTCAAACCAAATATTTCATTATAACCATCTGATATGATACTAATTATTGAGAATTTCCTTCAAATCAAGTATACTGATACAAGTATACTGAATCAAACCAATTATGAGTTTGTGACATTCCAAGTGTACTGATTCAAACCAAATATTTCAGAATATGTACTATCTTTAAGCAATTGTGAGTTTGTGACATTTTATTTGCATTGTCATTCTCAAAAGGGTGGCCCTAATTCTACTGCAGTTCTCAGGCACAATCATCCCAACTACTTGCAATCACTTCTGTATATATTAACAATGACTAATATATAAATGTACAGGGCAATTGCATTTTTGCACTAATTGAAAACTAATCTTAACAAGTCGTTCCTTAGAACTCATACCAAGGTGAAAAGATTTTCACATGTACACTTGTTTATCATGCACATGTAATTGGAAGGTGAAATGAAATTGAATCCGTCAGTGTCCAAACAGTGGCTGAATGCTAGTTCATGAGAAAGATTTTCTCTCTTCTTATTCCATGTTTCTGAGAACCTAAGGTCTTTAAAATCAATACTTAATACTACAACTTTGGTCGACATAGTATAGTAGCAGATACACAGTGACTGTTTCTTGTGTGCATTATAACTTCTTAATGTTGATCAGGAACAAAAATCAGCACCATAACTGGAATTTTTTTTTCTTTTCTTGTTAATCACCAAAATTGATCCTCACCAACTCCCCTATCACCCACCCACGTCATTTTGGGGGCTGAATATGCTACAATTTCTGATGATTCAGGGAAGAAGATGAAGGGGAAATGGGGAAGCTTAACTGAGCTAAGAAAGGAGGAATCTAGAAAATGGGAGACATTACCTTGGAGGCTAGAGGAAATAGGAGGCAACGGCAGGAGGAGATACAGATGCGCAGCTGTGGGAGGTTGAGATGGCGACTGGAGAAGGCGGCGGCTGAAGAGACGACGCTGAAGAAGGTGCTGCCGTGGTGGAGACGCTGCCTTGGTGGAGGCGCTGCCGTGGTGGAGGCGCTGCCGTGGTGGAGGTGCTGCCTTGAGAGTTGAGAGTTGAGGGCTGAGCTGAGGCATGGAATGTGAGGTTGTGGTCCTTGTGGAGCAGATCTGGGAGTGGGCGGCGATTGAAGAAAATATGGATTCGGATTTAGGGTTAGTGGGTTACCGAAATTTTATATGAAGGGTTGAGTTTAACTACCTAATTCAGTTAAAACTAACTGGGGTTAGTTTAAAAAAAATTATATATTATAATGTATACGGTCGGTTCGGTTTAGATCGGTTTCAAAAAAACCAAACCGAACCGGACATGCGGTTTGTGAAAAAAAAAAAACCAAACCAATTGTTTTTACGATCGGTTTGAAATTTGTCGGATTGGTTGGTTCGGTTTTTACGATTGGATTGATTTTTACGGTTTAAATGCTCACCCTAGCCGCCGTCGACAAGATCTTGTAGATGACATGAGTTAGCTGTCCAGTCCGATCTGGAGATCGTAGATCGCGCTGAGAAACCACTGTGGTTCAGCTCGATGATGAGTTTCAGCACATCAAGACGCGGAACGTTGGACGAGAAGATCCTTTAAGGATCTTTTCGTAGGGTTTTGCTATGTTTCTCATCGAACGATAGTGAGGTTGAGGAGTATGAGAAGTTCTCTGAGGAGGGCGGTGGATGGCAGTTGCTAGTGGTGGACGGTGGCTATTGGGGAGGGGGTCTATGGCAGAGATGATCCTGTGGCGTAGAGAGAGGTGAAAAGGGCATTGAGCGGCAGAGAGAGAGAGCTGTAAGAAGGGAAACTAAAATGTGTTAGGGTTTTGGGACTTATTTATACCATAGATATGTATGGCTGAGATTGATTTAGGATTAACATAACATATGCGAGACGAGTGCGGGTCGGATACCGGGGCGGGGCAGAATAAATACCAAATCTGACCTGTACCGCTGCGGGTTTAAAATTCAATTATCATACCCGCCTCATAACCCGATCAAAGTAAAAAAATCCGCTCCCATCGGATCGGGACAGGTCGGATATCTGCAGGGTGCGGATTAAATTGCCATCCCTAGTTACCAGTAGATAGGAGTGAACACGGTTCATTTTGACAGTCTAATCACACCATTACCTAGGGTTAGATGATTTTGAATCGTATTGAACCAAACCAAATACCACCAGGGTGGTTAGTTCAGTTTAGTCCGTTTAAACGATTCGATTTGATCTGTTTACATCAGTTTGTGCAGATTTGAAAAAGTTGTCCCTTAGCGTACCTATTATTCGAGCCAAATATTATTAAAAAATGACATTATATTTTATCTAGCACATAATTTTATCATATTCATCAATATGAAAGTGTTCGTAATAACACCAGATATAAGTATTATTCCATATATATGTTATGGTAAAAACTCAAGTATGCATTTGTCATTCACGTACATGAAAAAGTGAATGCATATAGAGATATTTATCACCAAACTTTTGCATTATAAGTGCTCTCATTATTTTCTTTTCTTTTAACTTTTAAGATTTTATTTATTTGGTTTTTTTTAGTACCATGTATGTGAAAAAAGTCAACAAATATCACTTAAATTAAACACCATAGGTCGGTTTGGTTTCAAGAAATTAATCCGTTTAAAAAGTACGAAACTGAATCGTTATAATTTTTGAACTATTCAATTTGATCGGTTAAAATAGTTCAAATCGATTTAAACAATTTGATACTCGGCCTTAGTTATTGGGTTTGCTACTCTTTGGACCTCAAACATTTCCGCATCCAATCTCTTTGCCACCATTGATAACCAAGAAGATCAGGAATTACACACAATACATTAGAAGATTATCAAATATTGACATTCCTTGCTCGATTTAAGCCGCTAATATGAAAAAACTTGGACAATTGTTAGGCAATTTTGACCAAAATATGTTAAGTTATCTTTAATGTCTTGGCTCTGATGAAAACCAAAGAGTTGAGATGGCCGAGTTGGTCTAAGGCGCCAGATTAAGGTTCTGGTCCGAAAGGGCGTGGGTTCAAATCCCACTCTCAACATTCCCTTATTACCAAAAAAACCCCTCTTTTTTCCTTATTACCAAAAAACACCCTCTTTTCAAAAATAATTCACGGCCCGCCAATTTTAAGTTGAGGAAAGTTTCAAAAAACCCCCAAATCAATCAGCCACAAATCAGAAATGGCGCAAGCGGCACGGCTCAGCCTCCGTATGCAGAAGGAGCTCCGGCTCCTCCTCGGCGACCCCCCTCCCGGCGTCTGCCTCCCACTCCTCTCCGCCGGCTCCGACCCCTCTTCCTTCTCCCTCTCCCACATCGACGCCCGTAAGTCCCTCCCCCTCTCTCTCTCTCTCTCTCACACACACACACACACACACACACATATGTATGGCCTGTCCGTCGCAATTCCCGATTTTGCCGTCCTGTTTTATGTGTTTGTATGTTTGGTTCACAGAGATCAAAGGTCCTGACGGAACGGTGTACGAGGCGGGGATCTTCAAGATAAAGATTCAAATACCTGAAAGGTATTTGTTTTTGTGTATGTTTTGCTCACAGTTTGTGCGATATGTGTGGTAGGCGTCGACTGTGCTGATGAATTGAGAAGTGTTTGATTGCGGGTTTCGATTACAGGTACCCGTTTCAGCCTCCGATGGTGACATTCGCCACGCCCATTTACCACCCGAACATCGACAACGGAGGAAGGATCTGCTTGGACATTCTCAATCTCCCTCCCAAGGTATGTAACGCATTGCAGTTCTGGAATTTGATGCCCTAATTGTGTCCAGGATGAGTAGCATGGTAACGTCAATAGGTCGAACATGTCAAATTCCCAATTTTGTGGTCAACGCTCCTACTATCAGTCATCACACCGCTTTAGCTCACACAAGCGCGAGTATGTTAGCTTTGTTTAGTCCGAGGAATTAACAATTAATACTGTCAATTTTTTTTTTAAAGTGATCAATGTTACCGTTCTCAATGCTCTCGCTTTGTAATACACCATGATATCAATAAAGTGGTACCTAGACACATATAATGTTGTGGGTATCTTGTTATTCCTAAGATATAAAAATAGAATTTCATTACACTAATTATACCATATGACTATCAGCAATAAAGTAATTCAAGTAGTACATATTAATCAGAAAAAGGTTTAGAAAAGTCTGAAATTCGGTTGAGGCACGCAAAATTGCGCTTCCCTTGAATAAACTACGCCCCAAAATATGGACTTGGTCAATGGCGTTCCACCCCAAAATACAACAAATACGGAAGGAGTTTTTATGTTGCAAAAATCCCTATCGAACCTTATAGCATCCGCACACTCGAAAATAACATATGCAATAGACGAGAAAGCGGGTAATTAAAACTAGTACTAACCCATGACTTAATTTTGATTAGGATATCTAACGATTTATCTTATTTTATTTTCTCTAATCCAACATATTTAAATCACCAAACCCTTTTGAAGTGGTGAACGCTCCACTTTCGTTCTCCCTCGGTGAACTAAGGACTTGGTGGGACAATAAACCAAGTCCTAAGCCCAATAGGATTGAGCTTTAACTAAGGACTTTGTGGGACAATAAATCAAGTCCTAAGCCAAATAGGATTGAGCTCTGTCCAAAATTCCATGTTCCACTATATATACTGTATAAACAAGTACGAGGTTTCGCAAAATTTAAGGTTAGCGGCATCTTCGTGAAACACCAAGATCTTTTAAGGTACTCCTAGTTGGTCGAATGGAGAACAAGAAAGCAGCCATGCGAACTTGCAGCGAAAAAGCTCGCCGGAGAGCGACGTATCGAAAAAGGAAAGATTGCGTGAAAAAGAAGACCATGGAACTTGCAACGTTATGCGACATCAAGGCATGCGCAGTAATTTTTGGGCCGGAAGGAGACGTGGAAACTTGGCCGGAAAATCCAGCCGAGGTGAAGTCCATCTTAGGCATGCTAAAAGACTGCTGTTCCAAAAAAGATTTCGGCAACATTAAACCCACGGTTAACGAGATTGAGAGAGAAACTGATGGGGCGAAAAAGGACGATTTCGACGGGGTTATTTCGAGTTGGGAAGTCTCACTAATGAAGAATGTGTTGGATGCCAAACTAGAGGCTGTCAATAGAAGGTTGGAAAAGCTAGAAAAAGAACAAGAAATTGCCGTCTTTCAAGGAGAAACTGGTCAAGTGCAAGAACCGCTCTGGTTTAACTTCCCTCCACAGGTCTCGCCATGGCAGCAGCTTCCTGCACTGTGTTATCCTCCTTTTGAGAACAACTTTGGAGTGGTGCATCAGGACTTGTACCCACAGGTGCAACCGTCAAATTTTGGGTACGTGAATGGCATGATGCCTTCTGTCAGTTTATATTCACTCCACCCCTCGATGCCAGAGCCGGTGTATGGTCAAGCACCCGTTTGGAATGATCAGTTTGGCCTGGAAGTTGGAAGTACCAGTGGCATAGCTGACGTGATATTGGAGGAAACTAAATTTGATAACAATCAGGGGGGCTGGGGTTACTTTTAGTTTAACGGAAGCATTACCCCCCTCCAATCTTTTAGGAATTACTAAAGCTGAAAATTTGTAGTGAAGTCACTTTCTGAGTTGATTATTCTGTTACTGTGGACCTGTAGTGGAAGTAGCAGGACTGCAGGAGGGAGTGGTAATGATAAGTTAAAGGACGAATTACTATTTTCAGTATTTTGTAATGAGTTGTTTGATTTCTTATTTTCTTGAAATACTTGGTAAAACATTACGATTGCAATTGGCAACCATTACAGTTGATTGCTATTTTTCCTTTCAGTGTCATTCTGACCTTTCCCTCTGCTCGACTTTAGATTTTGCTTTACTGCTGTGGTGCAATTTATCTCTAGGATGTGCTCTTGATTTCTCTTGAGTGAAACAGAAAAAGGAAAGAGAGACACATGTATAAAGTTGTTTTCTAGGATCTTGGGGAACTGCCCAGGGCGCTAATTCACACCCTCGAAGTACTACTTCAGGGAAGGCGTGCCTCTGCACCCCTATGACTTTTACCACTAAGTAGCCAAAGGAACCATTGCTGGCGCTGTCTGTTTGCTTCCTAATGATTGCTTTTGTGGAGACATTGTCTGTATTAAGGTTCAGTGATTCTCTCCACCTATGCGAAAGGTTTATAAGGGAAGAGTTTGTACTGCTGGGAAGTAGTTGCTGTATTTTTCCTTCTGCTATAGGTGTATAAGATGCCATAAAATAACATAACGTAGTAACGTTGAAACGTCTTGCCCTCTTGAGGCTATGATGTTGCATTGGCGTTCTGGAAGTGCTAAATGTGACCTCGAGCACCACGTTAAAAGGCACTCTTGCAGCTGCGCCTCATGATTCCGTATATGTGTTGATCTAATGACTAATGTTGTCAAAATGTGCTTGTAGGATGAGCATTCATCTACATTTATGGCTTCACTGGCCAACCATCTAATTGATTTTCTTGTCACACTTTTAAGAAGGTATTACATCTCTTCGTCATGTTGGTATCAACTCTTACACTGTTTTCTTCTCTAGGTAAGCTAAGCATATTCTTATAATCACCAACTTCCAAAGTATTAGCAACATTCAAAAACATGACATTCTATGCCACTTTCTAAAAGTTTCATAGCTTGCTGGTGCCTTATGCACCCACACAAAATGAAGAAATAAACAAAAGAAACACCACTTAGAGGAATGAGTAAGCTGCTGAGTTTTCCGAGTTGCGTCCTTGCTTTGGTTTTGAAAGTTCCACCACTTTGTTTCATACTTTCATCTGAGGAACTAACCAGCCTACTGTTAGAAAAATTCTTTTGCTCGGGCCAAAGCTATTGAGCAGTATTAATCCTTTCCAGTCTAAAGCTATTGAGCAGTATTAGTCTCTGTGTGATGTTCCTACACGTGGGATGCACCCTAGCTTTTGCTATGCAATGGTTAGTTGGATTTTCACTTTCTACCGTCTGTTTCTTGCCATTACTTTTAACTATGTAACCACTATCTTTTTCCCCTCACTTTCCCCTTCTGTCACCTTGATATCTTACTTACAGCTTCTAAAAGGTATATAGTCTATGACCTCTGTCCATAGCACAACTGGAGAGAACAGCTGGCTGGGATTTTGTGATTGCTATTCGCTAGTTTGGTTGAAATGTGCATTTCAGTTTAATATCATCTGCTCTAAAGAACAAATGCACTAGTCCTATTTCAAAATTGGAATTTCTCTTGTTCATCTGTAACAATGGGCAGACTCAAATCAAAACAGGGTGCATGGCAGCCATCTTTGAACATTTCAACGGTTTTAACAAGCATTGGACTACTCCTGACTGAACCCAATCCTGATGATGGTCTAATGTGTGAAGCGGTGAGTGGATATACCAAAAAAATGTTTGGAGTAATGGTGATAGCATGTATGCTTTCTTGGGTTATCTATAACTTATCTGCATATATGTGCAGAGCAAGGAGTACAAATATAACAGACAAACTTTTGACGAGAAAGCACGATCAATGGCTGAGAAATATGCCAGAAGTGGACCATGCACTACTAGTGGTGGCAGCCAAAGCATTCCCCATAATTCCAACCCAAGCATGGTAGTAGTCAGCATACTGCTGGTTTCGGTCAAATTTAAAGTTGAAATTTTGTTAAGAAAATCATGTCTTTGCTGCAGATGGAAGCTCAAGGATCAAGTTTGGCGGAGTGTGAAGCCAATGAGCACTTTTCAAGTCATAAGAAGCCATGTGGGATCAGCAAAAAATTGTCACTGGAGCCTCTGTCGTCAAATGAGAGGGGTAATGATAAGAAAGTGAATGAGGTGTGCATTCAGCATCACTTAAATACAGATAGAGGACTAAAACAAGAGCCAAAAGACATGTTGAATGGTTGTTTTCAGAATAATGAGAGATTACTTACCAGGAGGAAATTGTCGCTGGAATCTTTGGGCCTAACACATACGAGAAGTGGCATTAACAAGGAAAATGTGGTGCAACATAAGTGTTCATCCTCTACAAATTCTGCAGAGTCTCTTCTAGTTCAGCAGGTGGGCGACCATCATGAGCAACAGCTTCATCAACAGTACTGTGAAGACAAATATTTCAGATTCGTAAATGACAGCAAATCCAGGAGCACAAAGAAACTGTACAGAGTTGGCCAGAAGCAGTCCCTTAAGCTGATGGAGATTGGCCAAAGAAGTGACGATAGCGAGGAGAACATGCACGCCATTTCTCAACCATTCGAGTCACACTCAAGTATGACACATGGGAACTTGCCAATGTCCAAGGCTATTAGCCATAATGAGATGGAGCTTCCTGTTAATAGATCTAATAAT
Source organism: Escallonia rubra (assembly GCA_033065855.1). NCBI lineage: Eukaryota > Viridiplantae > Streptophyta > Magnoliopsida > Escalloniales > Escalloniaceae > Escallonia > Escallonia rubra. The sequence goes on along the minus strand of JAVXUO010001173.1, from coordinate 123,971 downwards.
GGCTCCACCAATGCAAAACGCATGAAGCTAGGTTTGGCTGGTAAGAAATCTGCCTTGGGACATTTGGGCTCGTCCAGGAGTCAAGAGGGTGATAACAAGGAGAATGTAACTCCACTTCCAAGTTCGCTCCTGTCGCACTCCAAAAGCCTTTCTACAGCATCACTTAAGCAATTGGAGATTGCAGATATTGGTGATTGTTACGAAAGGAAAACAGGAGACTGTGATGCAAATATAGCTCCTAAGAAGTTGAGTGGGTTTGGCCGGAAACTGCCACTGGAACCTCATGGGCACTTGCAAGGGAGCAATGATAGCAACATCCGGGTGCATTTGCATTCCGAGAACCTTTCTACAACCCCATCCAAGTCCTTGCCTGTGGCACAGCAGTGCATCTTCGATGACAAGCAGCAGCATGAATGTGATGAAAAATTAGCCAGTGGAACCAAACAATCTCGAGAAGAATCCCCGGTACCTGAAGCCGTGATTGTATTGGACAGCGAAGACAGTGAGGAGGAAAGGAAGGGAACCTTGAGGTCTAAGTTGTCTCTTGCCCGAAAGCGATTGCGAGGAAAGTAAAAGCATTTCTTATTTTTCTTTGACACTTCGCATTTTATGTGGTCTTCCAACTCTTAACCAGCAGTAACCAAGCTGGATAATGGAGACAGCAGACAGTTTGGTCTTGCATTTTGTAGTGTGATCTGTTCACTTGGTTCCTCCATCGACTTTGAAATCCTTGATTTTGTGACATGACTCGAAAACTTTTGGTATGTTCAGATGGAATTGTATAGAGATAATGCAACATAACTGAAAAGATCACAAACAAGAGTTTGAAGATGCAGTGAATCCTCTCTCTTTGATGTTTTGTAATCCAAAACTTGTGAGTTTAGGCTAGTAAATTTCATTTTCAGTCTTTCATTGCAGCTTCTTCATCTAATGGTAACTTCAATTGCAACTAGCCATTCAAATCATTGTTATGTTGGTATAACAGTCATTTCTCATTCCTGCTTTAGAATTTGTTATCTTCTTTGCTCATTCTATGAGGGAGGTTAAATCATACTCTAAATTGGACATGGACCCTTCCTGGAAGACTGGAAGTGCATTTCGTCGCCTTTCTTGCACCAAATAACCATAGAAGTTCCTATATCTGCAACTAAAATATTCTTGTAGCGAGACAAACAAAGGGCAAGGAGTTCACTTCTGTTGGTTAATTGAACGTTATGCCCGAGCTTGACTTGTTCATCTAGAGAGCCAATCTCAAAAAAGCTGATACATTAACGACTCTCAAATATGTTCTCAGGGAGCTTCTTTCAGGTGAGATTTTGGCTGGAACCGGATAGCAGGGACGTTAAAGATGTCTGCGAAAAATGCATCTGAATGGTTGCTAAAGATGTTTTCAAAATGCCCTGAGCTGAAATTGGTGTAATGTGCAAACTTAAAAAGAATTATTTGATCTTGAAGTAGTAATAGGATCAAACCAACTAACAGGTAGGGATTTATCACACTAAAATTTCATTCAGTAAACTGAGATCAAATTAAACTAGATACATAAGAGTTCTCGTTCTTACGACGAATCCAACATTATCGTCCCTAAATTCAGAAACATAACGAAAAATTTTGACTGCTAACCAGGTTCTAGGAATATGGTTGTTCTTCCAAAGTAGAAGGAAAGTTTCTTGCTTCTTCAATGGCAAAATAAGTATCAAGGTTAATACCAGCGTGAGGATTGCGGAGCATTGAACCATAAACATGAGTTCCAAGAGGAGACAGATCCACAAATTCGTTGTGAAACCCAGATTCTTCATTTATGCACCAGAGGGTGTGGAGAATTGCAGTTTCAGGCGTGTAGTTGTCCTCGGGGATGATACAGTTGAGGGAGAAGAAATCTTCTTCAACATTCTGCTTGTATAGCCACCAGGAGGAGCCAAGCTTCCCGTTTAGGTCCACAGTGGTGAACTGTAGCCCTAAGCTTTTCGCATACTCGACGGCTTGAGCGTAAAGAGGAGCGGACCACTTCGATCCTTGAGGCAGTCCAACAGGGGCGGATCCAGAAAGTCTAACGCGGGGGGGGGGAGAGAGACATAAAAAATTTGATGACAAGGTTCGAGTTTACATAAACCATGAAAAATAAAAAACACTAAGATTAAATGTAGTTCATCAAGGTTTCACAAAGAAAAGTAACTCTATACATTGATGGTTAAAGCAGAACTCGGCGTTCTTTATAGTCACGAAAATCTCAACGTCAGTAGCAAGATTAGGAATTGGTGCGACAATGTTATCATCATTAACATTCTTGGTTGGAGGAAGTCGTTCATCAACATTGCTACTGCTAACATTTTTTGTTTGAAAGAAAAAATCAATTGTGCATGACTTTGACTTTCTCATCTACAAAAATAAACATATTATAATTAGCATAACTATTGAGTACAATAAATGTATAGTAAATTGCTCAGTTCGTATTTTTTCGTAACTATTGAATACATTAATACTATAAGAATTAAACTAACGATAGCTTAACTATTGAAATAGTGTAACAATTGAATACGTTAATACTATAAAAATTAAACTAATGAATAGCGTAACTATTAAAATAGCGTAACAATTGAATACATTAATACGATAATTAGCGTAACCATTGAATTTGTTAATACTTCAAGAATTAAACTTAAAACAAAAGAACTCACCTCGATCAATTCGTATTTTTTCTTAATTTTGAAATTTGAAATCTAGCATTTTGAATAATGAAGAATGAGAACGAAAAGATTATAACGGCCGGTGACTCAAAGAATAAAGAATACAACAAAAAGAAACCCTAATCAATTAGTTACGATATAATGATATTTTTGTAAATACATAAAATATGAGTATCTAATTGAAACAACTAAAAAAAAAAAATCCAAAAAATTGGGGGTGCCGTGGCCCCCCCCGGTCAGGCAGGAGCTCCGCCTCTGCAGTCCAAAATTGGCTGCATCAGCTGCGGAGAAGGTGGGAACGACTTTGAGGTCGTCAGGCCTGCTGCTTACCTTGAAGAGGCCGAGATGCGAGATGGCGAGAGCGAAAGGAGCAGGAATTTCAAGAGTCTCGGCCTCTTTTGGCTTTCTGAAGAACTTATCCATTTCAGAAGAATCGAGTAGGTGCAGCGACCGGAGTTTCATGTACGTCACGACGGTGCATCCGATGGTCAGCTGCGCCGCCACATCTCTTGCCCTAACTTCAGAATCAGCGGCTTCAGTGTACCCTTTCGTCCTCTGTGATCGGAGCAAAGCTCCATACATAGTGCGATTGATGCCATCACGGTAGCCAATCGATTGGATCTCGAGATAGAGAGGGATCGGCTTCATAGCTGATCGTTCGAAGAAAATTCCCAATCTACCCTCGCGTTTGTAGATAAGTTCTAATTCCCTGTTCCGAAGCGCATCTGGATCATATTCATCACCTTCAAAATCGTGAAAGATCAGTTTAGGTTGGGCCGGAGCTTCCGTCTTCGACGTCACTCTGTGCGAGCTTTCGGGGGCAGGCGAGGATCCAGGGGTTGAAACTTCCGGCGCGGCGGCGACGGAGGTCACTTGGGCGGAGTCTTTCGGCTCAGTTGTCATTTTCAATCGACCATGCAAGAGCACTAGGTGTGTACAAAACCTTCACGTTAATGAATTAAACCTGCAACCACAGAGAAGATTAGTGGTTAAGGATGTTAACAAAGCCAAAATTCTAGCAAAACAGGCTAAAGGGCGTCATACCTTCTCTCATATCTCCAATGCAGAATGCGTTTGTTGAAGGGCGTGCCATCAGCTTCGTTCGCAACAAAAAGACAGGGCACAAAGGTTTTGGGGCGCTCGAAATTGACATGAGCAAAGCCTTTGATACACTACGATGGGACTTCGTATAGGACGTCTTACAAATATTTGGCTTCCCCTCCAATTGGATCCCTCTGATTATGCAATGTATCTCTACAGTCTCTTGCGCAGTTCTAATTAACGGCTCGCCTTCAAGACGAATCTGTCCATCTTGCGGTATCCGTCAAGGAGGTCCCCTCTCCTCTCCATTTTGTTTTACGCTCATAAAGTCCTCTCAGCAGCTCTCTTAATAGCATGTTTGCCGGTTAGAAAGGAAAGTGACCGTTTTCTTCCGTTTCCTCTGGTTTGTGAGCTTTTTCAAGAAGACATAGAAAAGTTATGAAAGTTTAGACTTTTTTTGTTTTTAAATATTTTTTCTCAAAATTGGGAAGAAACGGATAGAAATGAAACTCTCATAAATACATACTAATTTTTTAATAACTTTTAAATTTTAGGCTTCCTTACGAGTGCTTACCATTTTACTTCTAAACATATGATTGCTTTAGATGTTAAAGTTAACTCATCACTGATTATTTTGCTTTCGGTGTAACATTAATTAAATTTTGATATTGGGATGTTTGTAGTCAACTTATGATTAATTTTTGGTTTTTCTACAGTGACAATAACTAGTAATGTAAGACTTATTACATTAACATGGTATGAACTTTTGCATGATTTCATTGATGAATTTTTCGCGCCAACCTTATATTTTTATTAGGATCATACATCATAATCTTTGTGAGAATTATAAGAATATAGTTTATGAGTATGTACGTAATCAGATGTCTTTTCTTTTCTTTTATGTTGAACTCACAAACAAGACAAATGAACAATACATTCTTTTCTCTCTTGAACTCACAAACAAAAGGAAGGAAAATTATCTTATCTTATCTTATCTTCCTTTATTTTTTCTCGTCTCAAAACTCATAGACAGACTATAAAAGCAGAAGACCTGTGAGGGCTAAAGGGCCTACATATGGGACCGACAGTCCCGTGCATCGGTCAATCTTATGCTTGCTCATGACACAATGTTATCCTTTTCAGCTGCGAGACGCTTAACGTCCTGATGAATCTTCTTTGCTCAACTTCTGGACAAATAATTAACTTAGACAAGTCTTCCCTAGTATGCGGTCCTAACACAAGTCCACAATTGCAATTCTACGTATCAGATGCTTGAGTGTTGCCTTGGCCACCTCTTTTGGCACTTATCTTCGATCGTGTTTGGACATTGTGACAAACAAGAATTTGTTCTTCCAATCATTGATGGATAGAGTTCAACATCGATGCGCATGTTGGAAAGAACTCCTTTTCAACAAGCAGAGTTCAACATCGATGCGCATGTTGGAAATAACTCCTTTTCAACAAGCAGGAATGGTAACTTTAATTTCGTCAGTTCTCTCCGAGTTCCTACTTCTTTTCTTCACTTGTGTGTGCAAAATGATAATTTTAATTTTTAGTCATTTTTTTGTTCCTATGACTCTGCTTCCAAAGGCCTCCATTAGGTTAACTGGCTGCACTTATGTAGGCCTAAATCGCAGGAAGGGCTTGGTTTTCGTGATACTGGTTCTGTTTGAACCAGTCGCCGGAGGTGGTCTAAAAAAAAAAAATCAAAGCTGAAAAAAAAACTCATTTTTGGAGTTTTTTTTTTCTTTCTTCAGTTTAAAAACTGGTTTTTTTAACTGAAGAAGAAGAAAAAAAATGGTTACCAAACGCGACTTTTTTTTTTCTTCTCAAAACCCTCAAATCTATTCCATTTTTCCAAAGTGTGGACTTCCATATGACAACTCCAGTTGCCACTTAAAGATTTCCTTCTTCCTTTGGCAACTTCTAATCAACTGGTTGCCAGTTCGATCCAGACAAGTGAATTTGCTCCCAATATATCACCCCCATCGACTGTTCTGCCACTCCTCAGAAGAAACCATTGCCCATCTTTTTTTTTTTTATCTATGTCCAAGGATTCTTCCTGTCTGGAACTCAATTATATGACCATCCCTCAGCTCTTGAACATAACCTCCTTCAGAGAATGGCTCATAGCATTGGATCTTAATTTCAATCAAGATTCGCAACATAATTTATTCTTACTCTCTGGTTGGTATGAAAAGAAAGGAATACTAACAACCCTATCCTTGATTCAAAATGCAAAAATAACTCAAAGCACTTGTATTTCCACATTCCTAGTTGTTGTTGTTGTTGTTCAGACCCGGTGAATGTAAATCTATCTTTTGGTCTCCACTTCAAGAAGGAAGACAAAATATATTTCTTTCATATTGCGACAAATAAGCTCAATGACGATTAGATGGATTTTTTTGAAGTATCTTTTCCTTCCGATGGCAAATAAGCAGCTATTGCAAAAGGATTACTTTGAGGAATTCTTTGGGTTAGCAATAATGGATTAACCCATGTTCATATTATATCGATGACTCTTATCTCATATAGGAAGAATTAGCACTCGAGATTAGAAAAATGCTAGAATTCTGCGTGATATTCATATTGCACTTCAGCGGTTTATCTTCAACATCATATAACTAGGGGCAACATCATACGCGACATATTTTCATCAAATAATTCGAACTAATCAGTTATTTTGTTGTAAATAACTTGTCCTCATCGTTCAATTTTTCTCTCGATACGATGATTGTCAAGTTACTTAATTTTAACTTTTAGCCTTTGCTACTCTTGTAATCGAAAAAAGCTACTGCTTCATATATAAAATTCTGATGCTAAATCTCAAAAGCCTGAGTTGAAAAGCTAAAAATTTTCTTGGACTCCTACGAGGATCCGAAGGCGGTTGGTGGTGCGTGTCGGTCCAATTTGGTGCTAAAACAGCGGGGAAGAACAAGACGAAAACGTAAGACAGAAAGGGAGAGAAAATGTCGTTAATTTGCTCGTCTTTCCACCCTCTTACACCTTCCGCTTCGAGATTCAGATCACCGCCGTCCACCTCATCGTCGTCCTCGGACGCATCTACGACGTCGTCTTCATCGTACTGCCGGTGCGCCACCACACATTTATTCGTCCCTCGGCCGGTGAAGATAAAGGCCGGCTACCGCAGTTCCCGGTGTCGGGCCGTTCGTATGGGCCCCGAGGAAGAAAAACTGACCCGACGTAACCCGCTCGATTTTCCCATCGTAGGCCCCCTCTCCCCCTTTCTTCACACTCGCCCACACACACACACAGACACACAAAATCCAACATTTAGTACTTTCTTCCTTAAATTGGATTTACTTGGACTTCGCTGCAAAGTATTTACTTTTGTCATTCGTTTACCTCTTGACTTGACTTGTCAAACGACACTTTCTTATTCTAGGAGTTACCCCGTATTATACTATGATCGTTATTTGAGTTCAATAGGATGTGAGTCTATCTTGGCATTCGCAGAAAGTCGAGGGATGAAGTTTCAATGGAATTGAGGTTGTATTAACCATTAGTGGGAGAAGTTTGTGATATAATGTCTGTCTCATATTCGAAATTTCACAGTGTTCATACCATTAAGGGTGTGCTCTCTGGATTTATATATTTGCGGTGTTGATATATGGTTGAATATACTTAAACCTGAACAAGAACCCATGTGCACAATTTGAAATACCTCGACTTTTTTAGAACAGGTCCGAGTCAAATAGTAATGATTCAAAGCACTTCTTTTTACACTATTTAAGTACTTGCTAGAAGGGTGAATTCCACATTAGAATGAGTAGTCGTTTGGACGACATTCTGATATAGAGTTGCATTCTCGATCTTCTTTGTCCTGGTAGCTTTTTTCTCAATAAGTTGGAAATCTGTTTTCTTGGTATAGTTTGAAGTGTAGGTTTGTGTATGGAATACAAATTACTGAGGTTTAGATGAAGGTTAGAACAGGCAATGTGTGAGACTGGGATAGTGGAAATAGGTTTCAGGTCTCTCTCTTCTCAAATACCTCTTCTCAATAACGCATCACTGCACAACTAGGTTTAGCCTTTAACTAGTAGAAAGTAATATCATGTAGGCGATGTTGTTGATGAATGATGAGCGAAAATCTGTATAAACCCATTAGGGTGACAATTCGAAGAAAACCATGATAATGGCATTTTTCCCTTGTTTGCTTTTTTTCCACTTTTTTGTTACAGAAAGCATTTGATGCTCATTATAAGATGCCACTAAGATGTTTCTGACAGTAAATTTTGGTTTCTTTATGTTCCCTTCACAAGGTAGCTCTTAGTGGCATCTTATATGGCCCTTTTTGCTTAAAGTGCTCCGTTCCCTCAGTTAATATTGAGAAAGAAGATTACTCCTATGTGGATTTTTCCATTCAGGACTCTTTAATAAAAAGTTAAGCTTAACTTGAATGTCGAGTGTTACATATAATATCGTTTTAGCTCACTATAAGTTCATAGAAAATGTCATTTCCTCAATAAAGTTTGGAAATTGATGAAAATGCTTATACATGTCCTGAGCACCCCACTGTTGTATCAAGTGTTTGTAGCATTGTTGTTTTCTCTTCGCTCTTAGCCTCTTTAGTAAAAGGCCATCTGGTGCCCCAACTTTTGTAACCACATCTCTTGGGGAAAAAAGGATGAGGCATTCATATTTCATGCTCTTGTTATGTACCTCGTAACACGGCAAATGGAATTTGTGCACGTCTCCTTGTTTCTAGCTGCACCCATCTTGAGCCTCGCCAATGTGTGGAGAATTTAACAATTTTGGCCAAGAAACTGCACATGCGCTTGCTTTACTTTTAATGGTTAAAAGTAAAGGTTTCAGAAATTTTGCTTAGTAGCTTACCTCTTAAGAGTTATAGTGAAAATAATTCAACCTGATTGATTGATTGATATGCGTTTACTTGCCTTTGCTTTATCTTCATGTTAAGGTTGGTTTTTGTCAGCAAATATATTTAACCATTTCAATGTTATCCCGACGGCAAATTACTATCATTCCACTACCTCAACATTTGTTCACTCCCTGCTTATGGTTCTGACCGGTTAAATCATCAATGCTTGTTGTAGCTGTTGGCTGTGGCATATTAACAGATGCTTGTCTCAAGTTGGATACACCGAACCTAGTAGGGTTATTAGAGAGAAACTCAAAGTTAGAACTAGTGATATTAGACTGCTAGTATGACTGATTATACTTTTACTTTGACGTAGGATACATATGCGTAACACCTGAAAGAGTACATTCAGCTCTTGTATACTTTCAACCACCTAACAGTCTATTGCCTTGAGGATGCAGAGACCGAGCTATGATCCTAGTGAGAGATGGACCGACACTTTCATCACCCTACTGCTTTCTAGATGTAAAATTAACATGGCTAGCAGGAACCAGAAGATTTTAGTTAGTAACGGGTCTGTTATTCATTGCTTTAAATCTGAAGAGATGTCCTATTTTTGAAATTTATGTGTGCATTTGCAAGGATCTTGTTGCATCACGACATAGGAAATTAGAACATACGTGTAGATGGATGCTTCATGCTTCAATTTTAATGGACTTTTTACTGATATGCGTGTCCTTGAGTTATCTTTGTGTGTTGCGAAATCAATATGCCGTTCATCTTGTTTCAGGAATGGGAGAGACCCAAGCCTGGGCGTAGGCCAGATATATTCCCCCAATTTAGCCCAATGAAAACACCATTGCCTCCTCCATTGCCATATGATCCTCCTGAAGAAGATGAAGAAGATGAAGAGAAGAAAGAGGAAGAAGAGGAAGATCCTGAAAGAGAAGAGTCGGATAAGCCAGAGAACTGGTGGTTTCCATTCTGTCATCGGTGATCTGGAGCACCATTTTGCCCCAAAATTTTGCATCCTTGAAATGTCGGTTGATTTAGCCATATACTGCACATGCACCCGGGTAAAATTCTGCTGTCTGCATAGGTGTTTGTGCGAGCTACATTCAAGCTGAAAGATCATGATAAACCTACCAATGTTACTTAGAACCTCTCTTAGGATAGACTGCTAGCTGTAGCCTTGAAGTTGTTTCTATTTTCATTTCAAGACTTCCAAGCTGTACCAGTTCAGTTAAATGGTCATTTTTGAGATTGCTTATTCGGTTTTTGATTAACTTGGGTAATAGGGCATGTATGCTCTGTTTGTCTTGTGAGAATATTGGTAATCTGTTTTTGAAATGAAACTTTCGGTTGAGATTTGCTAGCTAGAGGCTACATCTTCATCTTCAACTTATCAAAAGAGGGACAAATGCCATATTGATCCAAACAAAAAGATTTAGCCGACGGTGGCCCTAAACGACGTCAGAGCAAGTGCCAAATCCTTTTAAGGACGGCGGCCCTTCCGTAGTTCCGCTTTAGCACGTCCATTCTCGCCCCCGCATTTTTTATCTCTCGTAAGTCGCTACTATCTAAAGATCATGAATAACGGCGCCCAAATTTTGCCATTCTCAGCTTCGATGAACTGGGCACTTGGCATAAAGATGAATCTGTTAGTGCCGTGTTCCTCAGTGTTTTCGGGCACCACAGCACGAGTTCAGCTATCATAATCGAGCCATCAGATTACCAGTTGACACCATGTCTGGCTCTGCTAAGAAGGCGTAAAAGGAGACCGATGTGACTCCAGTCTTTTATTTCATACCTCTACTGATAATCCAGGCAGTAGAATTTGTGTAGCTACTTGCATCTATCCACAAGAACGGTATGTACCCTCCATGTCATAATCTATCACAAGGGTACTTCCTCGATTTTCCAGTCTTGTCGAGTTGTTGATGCATATGATTAGAGTTACATGACAATTGGATTTCCCGGGATACATTATTTTCTTTCCCACAGTACGGATTAGGGATTAGGGATTAGGGATTGAGAGACCTATTGTACATCTTATTGTAGAGTAAGCTTTGATGTATCAACTTAAAAAGCCCATCTAAGTTTCCAGATCCGCATAGAGGCATTGTTGATGTTGCTTACGGTCATTGATTTGATAGCATCAAGCTCAGTAGTTCTCTCTTAGTTGTTAGAGCCACGCACACACATTGAACTGTGAAGTCATAAACATCAATAAGCGCCATACCTTAAATCTATTATTATTAGTTGTTGAACATATCAATTGGCACGAATCAATACCGTAAACATCCCAAATTGGCACCAATTGTTTCACAATGTCGTGGTTGCTCTCACATGTATGGTATATCTGACAGTGACCCTGTCACCGAATTACTGTAGATTTCATCGTTAGGTCCATCATTAATGATGCTATTAGCTGCTCTGGCACGATCGGTTTCTTCGAGCCTTCTTCTAACTTTATCGATCTCCCTGGAAAACTTATAAGCTGTGTAACAGTGGCTGAACATGTTAATGACACTCCTAAAGCAACTCGTGAATCCCTTGCTTTCGTATGATGCCATAGTCGGAAGGAACCTGACAAAAATATCCTCTAAATCATAAGCAAGATCTCTAATAACATTATTAAAATTTGCTGCTGTTTGGTTTCCAACCTGCACCTTGGCATCAGCCTCTCTCAAGTAGCATTGCATGCGTATCATGGCTGTTTAAAGCCAATTGATGTCTTCTTGCAACCAGTACAAGTGAGAACCTTCTTTGATGATTGGATTATTCAATATGGCAATGGCTTTGTTGTTAACCGCTGTAAGAGCAGCATCTGCCATATTTGGTTTTCTGGTCCTAACTCTTCTTACAAAAGATTTCAGTAGAAAACCTTCACCTTGCTTGAGCAAGCAGAGTCCAATTAAATCCCGCACTTCACAACTATTATTTCTGCAGCAGGCCAAGATTTTGTTTTGTGCTTTTGTTTTCTGTTCCTTCTGAGGAACTTTCAATGATTTGATGTCAAAACCAATGTGCACGTATTTGAGGTCTATCCTTTCCAAATTGACAAAAGCAATTATATTGTGCATGTATATTAGTTTCTTTAGGATTTGGGTATGTCCATACGCAGTATGTTGAAAATTAAAACACTCTCATGATTATGCATTGAACTTTCGAGATTGCCTCATATAGTTGAGATGGTTTATTCAATCGAGGCAATGCCCTGTTCAGGTCCTATATCTCGAGTCCTCCATATTAATACGTACCATCAAATTCTGTACAGAGGGTGACAACGATTTGTCGATTTCAGTTGAAAGTGGTGTGGCTTGGGCAATATGCCTGTATATCTGATACTATCTTCCAATGCGGCAACTTCTATGAAACAGATGGCTCAGAGAAACTTGAGCTTAAGAGCAAATTCTGTGGCATGGCTAGCTGGATATAGATAGTGCTTAGAGGTGAAATGAAGCAACCCGATGGCTCACTCCCACATGCTCAACATCTCTCTTCTCTCTCTCTCTGCCAACTTCATATGCCCCTTTGCGTATTCGCTTCTCTACGTTTATGTGAGAATATTGATGTTCTAAGTTTGTCGAGCCTTTTTCTGATAGAAAATGCTTTTTCAAAGACACCAAAGACAGGTATATGGTGCCTTTTTGTAAGAAAAAGCATTTTAATGTCTTGATTTCCTGAATAGATGTGGTATAACTTGCATATAGCCCCTAATGGTTTCACCTTATTCATTCCATTCTATGACCTTTATTTGTAATTTTCTCTCTTTATTCCACAATTGTATTATTCTGCAGTTTACGCTGTCCGCCATTTGTTGGAGACATTCCAAAATTAGTCTTTCTTTTCCCCTTTCCATTTGGCGGCAACAAAACGACAAAATTAAGACTCATCAAGTTGGAAATGTGACCTATCTATGAAGTCTATTTTCAACAAGTCTCTATGAAATTTCTCTCTGTGCCATGTGAATGGCAGTGTATAACCTCTGTTGACCATTCTCTTTAATCTTCGAATGTTCATGGGAGTCTTTCATGTTTATGCTTGCTTGCACTTGCATTCTGTCCAAAAAAAAATTCTCCCAGAAATACAGGAGGCACTAATTATGTTTCATAAATCATAACTACATGTTGAAAATGTCCCTTCACTAACTAATTTATACTACTACACATAGTTGACATCAGTCTTCAGTTGCTGAAGTTCTGGTGCGAACTCTACTTGACTTAGATTATGAAATAGTCGCAAGTCCTAACTAACTAGTTCGGTTCACCCAGAAGCAATTCGCCTTCTTCCTTTTCTGCTCCGACCCCCCCCCCCCCCCCCCCCCCCCCCCCCCCCCCATCCCCTTTCCTTGTCCAAAGTGCCCTCTGCCTTTTACCTTGTAGCATTACACTGTCTTCTTCTTGCATGATCCAGTTTTGTGCAATATTACCAGTTGTCCTTATGGATCATATCCTTTCGGTGATGCAGCTTTTTTCTGAGGACATCACATAATGGGGAGCAAGAGTATTACACTCCTTTGTAAGATTTCCTACTGTCTTTATCTTTCCCAGATGAATTTTTACATTTCATTTACGTTTTGTTAAGAATATATGACTGTGTGTTGACAACACTGGATGCCGACACCAACCAGTTATTTTAACTTGGAAGTGTCTTTGATGATGCAGATAGAGTATAGATTACCTAGAAAGACATCAACCGCTGATTGCTATGAGTTTTTTATGAGACTTATTACATTGTATTTGCACTTAAAAAGTAAATTAGCAACATGCCAAACAATTAGTAGGTATATAGGCCGTAAAGAATAAACCATTCAAGTTACGAGAATTATGTAGGGAGCTGACCTTATACAATCTTGCCATCATCCATAATGTTCCTGAGTCTCTCTGAAAGCGTAGATAGATTTTTGCAGCTACTGATTGTTAGCTTTCTGAGTTTAGGCATTGCACTTTCCTCTGTTACCAGCTCTTCCAAATGTGGCTCACCTCTAATTTGCAACACTTCCAGTTGAGGAAAGTCTTGAACTCCAAAACAAACTATGCTCTTGCCTTTGTAGGAACCTTCTTGCATTTTAAGGATCCTTAGTTTAGGTAGCTTTTTCATTGCCTCCATGGATTCCTCGTCAAAAGCAGTCATCCTAAGCGTGAGCTTGGTGAGGTTTGGGGGAAATGTGTCAGGGTTAGGCAGCTTCCCCATGGATCCCTCCAAGTGCAGCTTATAAAGGTTCTGGTAGTGAGAGAAGTCAAATTTTGTCATTGGGCATTCTTGTAGATACAACAACGACCACACTAACCGCATGTTCTCTAACTTGTCTGATATGGGTGTGCTAGCTGACAATACCTCGATGATTTGCTCCGTAGAATAACTGATTCCCAGTTTTCTTAAACTTACAAAGTTGTACAACCAATTGGCCCTCAAACGGTCATCACAAACCAGAAACAGCGTTTGCAAATCTGGTAAAGAAGCTTCGATTGGGAGCATATCCCTGTTTTTTATCTTGCATCCACCGACTATGGGGGTATGAAACACAACAGTGGCAGGTAGGATAAGGTGTCTTAACTGTTTCATCTGCCAAATGGACGTAGGAAGGCTGAGCAACATGCATTTTCCAGCATCTAGTGTTAGTAGATTTTTCAGATTGCAAATGGTAGCAGGAAATTTTGCATGCCAATTTCCACTCAGTCCCAAATAACTAAAGTGAATGAAATTACCAATTTCATTCGGAACAGACAAATATTGACCCAGCCGACACTCTATGCTTAGCACTCGGAGGAATATGAATTCCTTAAATATCTTTCTAGGTTGCTCAACTCCAAGAATGCCCTCTTTATTGAAGCATAACAAACCTCGAAGCTTGGGAGTTTGATGTTTTAACGAAGTTAACTTAGTGATACTACTTAGGTGGGTGGTAAATCTACGCACTCTCATAGAAGAATGAGAGCTAATATTACTGAGAGTATTAAAGAAGTTACTCCCCACGGCAATGGAAATGCAGAAATTGTGCAGCACATCATGAATGCGACAACTTCTAATCCTTCCATCAAATCTCCTACTAACAACCTGAATCAAGTTCCTAGATACCAAGTTATTTAGGTAATCCTCCCCCATATCCTCGACTGTTCGGTCTCCACTAGTTTCAGAAGCAGAAATCAGTTTTTCAGCGACCCAAAGATTAACTAGTTGGAAAACAGAAATTTCATGGCTCTCGGGAAAAAGCCCGAAGTAGAGAAAGCATGGTTTCAACCTGATGGGTAGATCTTTGTAACTTAAGTCCAAAATTTTGGTAAGTTTGTCACCCTCACCTTGACCCATGTTCCCCAGTACCCCCTTCCACGCATGTTCAGTTTTTTCTCTTGACAACAACAAACTTGTTGTGAGCACAATAGCAAGTGGTAAACCACCACATCTTTCTATTATCTGCCTACTAACATCATTTAGTTCTGGAGGAACACACACTTCATCAGTATTCCGAACAGGGTCCATGACCATCTTGGAAAAGAGCTTCCAACTGTCATTTGGATTCAAGGGTACCAGCTCGTGCAGAGAGCTTTCTCCGCCTATATATCTGCCTACACCACTATTCCGAGAGGTGAGCAATATTCTTCCACCATTTGCAAACTTAATAGGGATGCATATTTTCATAGCATCCCATGTTTCATTGTCCCATATATCATCAAGCATAATTATGTACCTTTTTTCTTCAAGAAACTCGTATAGGGAGGTCTCCAAGTACTCTTCCCGCTTTTCCTTCTGGTCCAAGCCCACTTGTCTTGCTATGTCTTTCATAATTTCTCTTGGGTTAGGCTCTTGAGAAACATAAACCATAGCTGAACACTCAAAACGATGTTTGATAGACTTGAAAACCTTCTTAGCGAGTGTCGTCTTCCCTAATCCTGGCATACCAACAATTGAGATCACATCATACTTGCTTTCTACATTAAGCAGCTTGGCCTCCAATTTTTGGATGTCTTTGTCAAAACCAATGATATGTTGCTCATCAGCATGAAGAAAAGGGCGTCTTGAATCCCAGGCGTCTTTTTCAGCACGATCACCATCTGAAGTGATGCCATAAGTTGTTCTTGAACGATCAATATCTGCAACCCTCTGCCTGATCTTTTCGATCTCCATAGCAAACTTGCGTTCAACATAGCAGTTGCATGTCAGTAGCGTGCAAGTGGAAGTCCTTGCACAACTGAGAAGCCCCGTCTTCCTCTTCCGTGATGCCATTTGGGGAAGAAATTTATCCAAAACGTCCTCCACATCATGAGCAAGGTCTTTGATATCATTTATCAAGTTTGCCACTCCCCGGCCTCGCACTTCCTTCGCATCAGCATCTTCTAAGTAAGACTGAATTCGTTTCATTTCCCTCTCGATCCAATTAATGTGCTCTTGCAACCAATAAAGGCCAGAACCTTCACTAATGACTAGATTAGCTGCTATTTCAACAGCCATGGTGATAACTGCGCTAAGAGCAATGTCAGCCATCTTTTCTTCTCTGGCCACAATTCACCAGAAAGAATTTCAACGGAACAACCTTCCCTGTCCCTGATTTCAGCAGATGTCCAAACTTTATCAATAACAAGTTACACAAACTGCAGATGTCTTCCCAAACAAATCAACCTATACAGGTTTACCCTCCCAAGAAGCAGAATACACCAGACCACACAATTTTCAGAGAATATGCAGGAACGGCAAGATTTCGTTGGTGTATTTGGAGCTTCAAAATATATCTCGCCGTTGACCCACTTTAAGATAGCACCATTATTCAAATGCCAGCTAAGTTTGCTGATTATTTACTATGACGAATAGGATGTCATCACTGACTGACTGACTGACATGTTGAAAATTGTCTTAAATTTCTACGCATGTGGGTGAAGCCGTCAACTTTTGAACTTTTGACCAAGCTTGGAGTGTGAATGAACTTCACACTCGTTGGGCAAACAAAGCTCCTAAATGTTAACTTCCGGACTATTCGATAACATGTTAGTTTTCAGTTTTTTTTTTAATTTTGTGAACTGAAAAAAAAAATAATTTGCTTGACATATAATTTTTATTTTTTTTTCTCTTCAGTTTTGAAAACTAATTTTTAAAACATGACTGTTTTTTAAAACTCTCATTTAAGGGTTTTGAGTTTTTGTTTTTATTTTGAGACCACCACCACCTCGCCATCGGCCACCTCCACTCCCCACCACCGCCACCGCAAACAACTACCAAAGAAAAAACTCAAAATAAAAATTGGATAATCAAACACTCAAAATAAAAACTCTGTAATCAAACACCCATTTGTTTTTGTAAAAAATAAAAACTGGTTATGATTTTGATTTTTTTGGAAACAGAAAATCAAAACTGTAAGTGATTTCAAACGCTACCTTCATGTTTCCATGTGAAAGTTAACGAGAGAGTTTCATATGTTTCTCTTTACATGAAGCCAAGCCAAGTAACACTAAGGCCCCGTTTGACGGAGCTTTTTTTCAGTTTTGAAAACTGGAAAAAAAAGTCGCGTTTGGTAACCATTTTTTTTTCTTCTTCAGTTTAAAAAATCAGTTTTTAAACTGAAGAAGAAAAAAAAACTCCAAAAATGAGTTTTTTTTTTTTGAGACCACCACCACCCTCCCACCGTCAGCAGCCACTATCGCCGACCACCGCTGACCGACAGCCACCTCAAACGACCACCTCCGGCCACTGTCAAAGCAACCTCCGGTGGCGGCCACCAGCCACCGCCATGCCCTACCACCACCACCGCAAACCACAAAAAAAAACTGGGTTATCAAACACAAAAAAAAATCAAAATAAAAACAGGGTTATCAAACACCCACTTGTTTTTTGTAAAAAAAAAAAAAATTAAGCTGCTCTTTCATTTTTTTTTCCAAAAACTGAAAACCAAAAAAAAAGTTTTGTCAAACAATAAAACATGCAGTGGATTATGGGAATCCAACATTGTGCACCACTACAAGAAAACAAGGGTTTTACGATGGAGTTTTAGCGACAGAAGGAATTCCGTCGCTAAAAGGGATTTCAGCGATGGCTATAACTATCGGTAAATATCCGTCATTAAAATTTTTTAGCGACGGAATATTCCGCCGGTAAAGGTTTTAACGACGGATATTTACCGACGGACGATGCCGTCGCTAAATTTTTTTAGAGAATTTTATAAATTTCGATGGTTTTTAAAATTATTTTAAGAGATGGAATAATACCATCGCTAAAAATTCTGTCGTTAATGAGGACTTTTACTGACGGGCTTTTAGCGACGGTGTCGTTCCGTCGCTAAAAGTCCTCTTAAAACAGATCAGATATGTTTTTTCTTTCTCTCGTTTCTTTCTGTGTCTCGTAAAAATCTCTCACCCACCGGCGTTCTCACCTCCGGTGACCCCCCTCTACGACGACCCACAACTCCGGCGAACACCCCCCCCCCCCCCCCCCCCCCGACGCCGCGCCACCTCCGACAGTCCAAATTAAACCCTATGGCCAAGGTTTCGAGACCTTGGCGACCACCTACATTCACGGTAAGTATGCTTCATTTGCTTGGAATCTGTTTAACCTAATTTGCCTTGTGTTGCTTTTTTATGAAGTAATCAAAATTGTAAAATATGTTACCCATTGTTTAACCTAATTTGCTTGAAATCAATTTTTCATGATTACTCATTGGATTTGAATCTAGCATGGATTACTGTTTTGAACTTCTATGACTGGTGACTTGAGTTTTGTATCTGAATCTAGCATGGATTACTATCCAGCAACGTTAACACATACTAAATGTAGGTCGCATGCCTTGTGCCACGGAAGATTTACATCAAGTCGCAGTTTAACTACAACATTAATTGAATTCTTGTTCTGTTTCTAGACAAGACTAATAGCAATCAGTAAACCTACTATGTTGACCTTCTATTGCAAGAGACTAGGATCGACCAGAATATTGGTTTACAGACATAATACTGTTAGCAAGTAAGACCTCCATCATACAGAAACTTCAACATCACACCATATGAGGAAGAAATTTTTTTTCTTTCAATATCGCTTGGTACTTAGGTTGCACCGGTTTACAATGTACATGTGAAAAGCTCAGATCTTGCACTCTCTTCTTCACCCAACATAAGTGAAAAATCTCACAACAAGCACCATCAGATAGGTTACCTTTTAGACCACAAACCATCAAGACATCAATAGGAATACTATTAAAATCTTACATCTATGGAGCATAACTAAATGATCGAAACCCCCAATGGTCTTACCTATTCTTTCTTTTCTGAGGTTATGGTTATTATTTTTTTTGGGGATGGATGTAATTGAAACACAATATTACGAAATAAACATACCCTGACAGAACTGAAGGCACCTTAGAAGTATGAAATGGATTGATCATTCCAACACATAATCAACGAAACATCGGTAAGTTTAAAATCACGACAGCCAACGAGATGTATCTCCAGAATTACATTAACATGCAATTGATTGTCTATCTCCTATAAAGAATTTAAATTGAATTTTGCTATGTA
The DNA here is from genome assembly GCA_033065855.1 of Escallonia rubra. Classification (NCBI taxonomy): domain Eukaryota; kingdom Viridiplantae; phylum Streptophyta; class Magnoliopsida; order Escalloniales; family Escalloniaceae; genus Escallonia; species Escallonia rubra. The sequence goes on along the minus strand of JAVXUO010001173.1, from coordinate 104,901 downwards.
CATCAAATGGATTTCACTCATTCTGCAGGCACTTCCTTGACCATCAGTGTCTTGCTACCTCATCGTCGTCTAAATCCCAACATATCGAGTTTTGAAAACACTGTCCCAACCATTATATCTGAGTTGAGTTTATGTAGCTATTAGAGGTAAAAACACAGAGATGGTTCAGCTTATGGATCTTAGGTGACCTGAATTTTTATCCAGAATTTGTTATTTCCTGTAGTCGGCCATTGTTTGCCACGGTGACCCCTCCACTGCCGCCGCGTGAAAAGCCCTCTACCGCCGCGTGCCACCAATGCCGCCGCCCTTCACTGCCGCCGTCTATTACACGGAAGACGTCGTTACAAGATAAGTCCACTAAATTAATGATTAGTTAAAGTTGTTAAATTAATGAATTATTGCTATTGTTGGGGGTTGTTCTGATGCCTTGATTTGAATATCCTTGAAGTACTCGTGTAAGAAGAGACTAGCTGTGATCTTAGAAATGTAAAAATAGTTACATACTGCCATAAAAATCCAGATTTTGTTCTACGCTGCTGTAAAGGCAGCATCATGATTTTACATGTTTTAAAGGATTGCAATTTTGTATCTTGTTACATGTTCAGTAAATTGAACCTCTGTCAGATGAATGCATGTCACAAGTGGTGACTCGCTCGACGAACTAGCAATAAATTTGGTTGGCATCACTAATTCGTCGAGCGACAGTTGTTAATTTTTTGTCTTTCTATCTATCCTCAATGTCTGTTGTGTTAGTTAATGCCCTAACATATCTTTAAATCACTGTTTTTGCAGGCCTCGTATGAACAACTTAGGGGGTCCGAGCAGCAGTCCGGATAGCCATCAGCGTCCACTAGTACGGGTGCGAGTACTGGGGTGTTGAAGCGATGGCTGGATACGCCGGAGGTCGTCAATCGACCGAAAGGCCGCATATGCGGCCTTCCTAGCACGACTGCTCGTGCCGTGATAGGAGCGTCCCCACCCCCCGCTGCTTCTCCACAGACACCGACTCCTCGGCGTCCGTTAGACGAGGAAGAGATCCAGCACATCGCTACGGTGGTGTTGAGAATGACCAGGGAGCAGGATCAATAGGGCATTGCTGCTGGACATGCCAAGCCGGCCCCAGATCAGCAGGATCCAGATCCGGGACTCGGCATTCCCTGATGAGCCCCTTCTCGTGCCCCATCCCAGCTTGTCCCCCCTCCCCCCGACCCGTTCCCAGCTTGTCCCCCCACCCGGCTTGTACTCTTCCCCCCTTCCCTAACCAGTTGTATCCGGTTCCCAGCTTGTACATTACGAGTTTTTTTTATAATAAATATTTTTTAAAGTTGATTATATATAGTTGTTTGTGTCTTGGGAATTGTGCGTTGTTGTTGAGGATTGAATTTTTTATTACAAGTTTGGACATTAGAAAAATAATTTTTTTAAAAAAAAAAAAAATAGACTTTTAGCGACGGATTAATTCTGTCGCTAAAAGATACAATTGGGTGATAAGTGGCTATCACCGTTAAAACAGGGTCTGTTGTTTACTTTACTCGTGGTCAGCAGGGTCTGTTGTTTGTTAGTTGTTCGTTTCTTATTGGTTTTTGTTAGTCTAATCGTTGTGCTATGTAAAAGCATGGTTTTTAAGTCTACTGCCCTTACAAAAAAGCCGAGTTTTTGTCATAAATAATGTAATTTTAATATTTAATTATCAATTTACTCTATTTTGAAACTTATTTACTCGCATATCATATTTTTTTAAGTCGTAGTTTAGAACCAAGACTTTAACGAAGAAAACGTAGTTCTAGATCCCATTTTTAATATATATATATATATATATATATATATATATATGATGCCAAGGAAAGTGGATCCGCAGTTGACGTGGAGGGGCCACAAGGAATGCAGTCCGAGTGAGATGCCAAGTGCGCTGATGTGGGACACAGTAAGGGCAGAGACCAAGGGCTTCCCAGACAGAGCCTGAGGGTGGCAGTGCTGCGATGGCGATGGCGCAGGGTGAATACACGACGACAGTCACAGTCCGATGCTTATGTCCAGTGTCAGGGTCCTGTATGTTTCTCTCTCTAGAATTCTAGAGTGAGAAAGTGAAATATGTTCTGAAAATGTCCAACAGTCCGAATGATTCTCAAGACCTCTATTTCTAGAGGTTGAGATGATGATGTCATCAGTCGACACGTGGCGCTCCCCGAGAGTGACACGTCACTGAGGGTCCACAGCTGCCGGTAGGGATGAGCACGGTTCGGTTGGTTCGGTTTGGAGGCTGAATACCAAACCGAACCGACCAATCTCGGTTTGAAAAAAAAAAAAAACAGAACCGTAGTTGAATGGTTCGGTTTCTACGGGTTGAACGGATTGGTTTGGATGGTTTAATCGGTTTGGGCCAAACTCAATATTATGCAAGTTTAGGCCCAAAAATTAATAATTTATACATACTAATAAGCTCCAAAAAAACTGAATTTTTTTACCATAATTAATAACACTTAGTGAGATATAGGCGGCATGTGAAAAATGTGTGTTACGTTAAGGGATTTAGGGTTTATCCCATTTTATATGATTGCTTAGATAACTAGGGTTAGTAAAAAATAACTAGGATTAGGTTAAAATATATATATGTTATATTATATACGGTTGGTTAGGTTTATGCGGTTTCAAAAAAACTGACCGAACCAAATGTTCGGTTTGGAAAAAAAAAACCAAACCAATTGATTTTTAGATTGATTTGGAAATAGACGGATTGGTTGGTTCAATTTTCACGATTGGATCGGTTTTAACGGTTTAAATGCTCACCCCTAGCTGCAGGTACTCCACGGACTGTCGAATCGCATATTCACCCGGCCTGCCCTGCACAGCTTCGCTTTGTCTGTTTGGAAGACTGGCTCCCACAGCGTCGGTGCGGCCAGAGAACCCCCTTGATCTAGCCACCAATCCAAGACCTTGCAGAGTAACACAGGCCTGGCAGTGGTGAGGAAGACCTGATGCCCAATTGCCAGGCGAACTAGGCGCGATGCCCTTCGAAGACATGTTCCAATCTTAGAGTGACCCGGGGGTCGTAGTCCCTAGGTACCGACGCAATCCCCCAATGCCGGAGCACGTAGGCCAGTCACGCAGGCACCCTAGCGGAGATAGTGTCCCAGAGGAGTCGTCTATTCCGCGGGCCAAGGTAGTATCCCGGAGGAGCCGTCTACCTGGCAGAATAAGAGTCTTCGTGCCGGAGCACTTAGAGCTCCCTGGCGGAGATAGTGTCCCGGAGGAGTCGCCTATCTCCGCGGGTGAGTCCTTATGCCGGAGCACTCAGAGCGCGCCGTCTACCTGGCGGAAGGAGAGTCTTCGTGCTAGAGCACTTAGAGCTCCCTGGCAAAGATAGTGTCCCGGAAGAGTCACATATCCCTGCGGGTGTGTCCTTGTGCCGAAGCACTCGGAGCGCGTCAAGGTAGCATCCCGGAGGAGCTGTCTACTTGGCGAAAGGGGAGTCTTCGTGCCAGAGCACTTAAAGCTCCCTGACAGAGATAGTGTCCCGGAAGAGTCGCCTATCCCAGCGGGTGAGTCCTTGTGCCGGAGCACTCGGAGCGGGTCAAAGTAGCATCCCGGAGGAGCCATCTACCTGACGGGCCGAGGTAGCATCCCGGAGGAGCCGTCTACCTGTCGGAATGGGAGTTGAAAAGCTCACTGGTGGAGATAGTGCCCCGGAGGAGTCACCTATTCCCATAGGATGCTACGCACTCCGGAGAGTGGGTCGAAGCATGTTCCACGACCAAGGCAAGGTGCGCATGGTGTGATGAATGAGTGTGGTGCCCGGGGGGCATGTAATATGATTGTGGCACATGGGCGTGATGAAGTGTGTATGGTGTGGTGCGCGGGTGCAGGCGACAGGGGTCGCGAGTGCGGGCGACAGGAGTTACGAAGCTGTCGCGCGGATGCGGGCGATGAACGTCGCGGAGACTGTGTGCGGGTGTGGGCGACGGGAGTCGCGGAGTTGGCGCACGGGCGACGAGGGTCGTGGAGTTGGCACGCGGGCAACGGGAGTCGTGGAGTTGTTTTGCGGACGTGGGCGGCGACGGTCGTAGAGACGGCGCGCGGGCGCGGGCAACGGGAGTCGCAGAGTCGACGTTTGGACGATGGGCGATGGGGTCGCAGAGATGACGTCCGGACAACGGGCGACAGGGGTCACAAAGATGACGTCCGGACGACGGGTGACGGGGGTCGCGGAGATGACGTTCGGACGGCGGGCGACGGGGGTCACGGAGGTGACGTCCGAGTGACGGGCGACGGGGGTCACATGGTCCCTTGAAGAGTATTGAATGTGCTAAGGATGGAGGCCAAAGGCCAACCCTTGAGGGAAGGCCAAGGCCAACCTCAAGGGGAGGCCGAGGCCGACCCCAAGGGGGAGGCCAAGGCCGAGGCCGACCCCAAGGGGGAGGCCAAGGCCAACCTCCTTAGGCAAGTGCCAAGGTGCGCCGACGGACGACGTGCGACGTGAGACGGTCGAAGCATCATGAGGCGTCTCGCGAAGATGAGTTTCTTAGTGACGAAGTCACGTAACAAAAGTGGGAAGTGCACGTGACTTGCGCGTGCATGCTTTGACCGATTGGAAGCGTTGAATATTCACTGTTGCTTGTGCGGACATGTTGTGTAAAATAGGACCCCCACTGGGCCCTTAGGTGCAACCAAGATAGGTTGGGAACAATATATATATATATATATATATATATATATATATATATATATATATATATATATATATATATATATTTATATATATATATATCATTTTATTTATCTAATTTAAACAATATTGAAAGTACATTTGGAAAGAAAAAGATATTGAGGTTGGGAAATAGAAATTGCTTTCGAAAATCACGTCTTCAAAATAAATCGTTGTTTGTAACAACGTTTTCAATGGGCTGGAACTACAGATGTTGTTTGACTGAACCTCTCAAATTTTGCCCTAATCCCAACTGTAAATTATCCAATGAGCTTGAACTTTTGTCGTAATCCCAGAATTGGAATACTCAGTAATGATGTTAAAAGAGGACTAAATAAAAATAAAGGAAGCAAGAAAGAGAGAAAGAACGGAGAAAGAAAAAAACTCACCTAGTGGAACTACTGCTGTAGCCCAGCCGTGAGCAAGGGCTGAAGAAAAAGAAAGAAGGAAGGAGGAAGGACGGAAAAAGTAAAACGGGTTCAGAACGCACAATCCCAAATGCGGGCCATTTTTTTTTTTTTTTTTTCAGTTTCTTCTTTTCTTGAGTTTTCTTAGATTTTGAGAAATTACGTAGAAAATGAAAACGTAGTTCTAAATCACGTTTTATTCTTTTAAGTGATGGTTCTAAACCACGATTTCCAAAAGTATGGTATGCGGGTAAATAAGTTTTAAAATAGAGAAGATATGTAATTAAGTATTAAAATGACGTTATTCAGGGCAAAAACTCGGAACAAGCCCATTTAAGATAAATTTGCCAAGGGGAATGGTGTCCTTTTCTGCGAGGATAGGGGTCCTTCCCCTAGAAGGACTACTTATATCGATGCTGCGGCATTCATCCTTACGCTCACAACAACAAATAGATAATCATGCACCAAGTTTTCAGCCTTTTGTGTTCCTTTATGAAAATTCCTCTGCTAGCCAACTTGTAGTGTTATTGACCATGAATGTGGCTTATATTTCAGTGTTAGCTAACCAGCAACAACTCCACGGGAGTGTCGGAACAAGGTTCTTGAAGGCTGAAAGAGGTTCATTGTGATACTGATGAAGAGTCAAGTGATGGTGAGGGCTCCTTAAAATCCTGATGGTGCCTTACTCTTAATAAGGAATCGTCAATATCTGATTCAATATCTGGAATAAACATTGATTCACTATTTATCAAAATATGGTGTGACAGAGCAACTTTACACAAATTTAAAAACAAAAGGAATTATGAGAACCGGATTAGAGAGAAAAACTTGCTGAAATGATGGTTATTAAGGGTGAGATTTCAGTGTGCCAGGATCACTTTAATTTCTGTGAGGATTCTGTGATAGGAAATGTAAAGGTATAGGTGACCATATTTGTTTGTGTGCTGTGACAGTGCATATAAAGGATCTTTATGAATTTCTCTGGTGTGTTATATGCATTTTTCAATCATAGATCATAAAGTGTGTAAAGATCATGGGCTGCTTCAAGCACCAAACATACTTTTTTCCGATTCGGTTGTTGAGATGCAGTGTCTAAAATTGTGTTGTTTCAATTTTGCTGCTGCTGGCCCCCTGCTTCCTCCTCCCTCAGTGGAGTGATTCTGTTCGAGGAAACTCTGAAGCAGAGCGCTCTGCAGCTACAGCTATAAAACTGATTATGAGCTTCTCTGTCGGCATCCTTCTAGCGTTTCCTCATGACATAGACCCTTTGCTCGAGTGCTAGACAACATGTATGAATCATTGGATATTTGAGATCCCAACTTCCTTGAACTCCAATGGCTGCTTCACTAGCTCCTCCCTGGGAAGCCATTAGACCACATTACCCAAAGGTGTGATGGTATAAAATTTGTCTGGTTTCCGCGCAATATTCCTAAGGCAGCTATCGTTCTACGATTGCTTTGTAGAGGATGTTTTGAGTCTTCCAGAACAGAAGACAGCCTTCAGGCTTGGAGTATTGTCAATGATGATCCATGCCCTGTTAATCATTCGTTTATTGAGTGTTCATATGCTACCGCTACTTGGTCCAAAGTACGTCAAAGATTACAACTTCATGTTGGCCTCACTCCATGGCCTTAACTGCTTCATAATGCCTATAATCATTTTAGGGGAAATGCTTCTTGGCAAGATTCAGCAAATTTGGTACTTGCTACCATAGTCTTACGGTGTTTGGATTAAAAGAAAAAATAACGGAAAAATCAGGAATGAACCAAAGACTACTGATGGTTTGTTTCGCTGGATCAACAAGTGGATCAAGATAAAGAAAGTGCAGAGAAACCAAAGAAATTAGCAGCTTTGTCTATCGTGGGGGATCCCAGAAATAATCCTGAATTAATACCTCTTTCCTTTGTGTAATTGATATGAGTGTATGCTTCTATAGACCTTGCAAAGCCTACCCGTGACCCTTTGGTAGTCCTGGCCCAGGCTAGAAAACTGAATATGGGCATTCATTTTTGTCTATCAGAAAAATTGCGGGTAATTGTACCTGTACCTGTATGGGCCGGGTAAGAGCGGGGCGGGCATGAACATACCAGCTAGTAAATTATAATTAGGCTTTTAACTTCTAATCTCTCTTTTCTCATCTTTTTATTTTTCACTGGTCACAACTTACACACAGCAAACTCCACCTCCAACACTGGTTTGTACTCTTGGTTGCCCACCACATAGCCCAACCCCTCTTACCACCGCCCATTGTCACTTCCAGAAATGCGATTGTCTCTGTGTGTGCCTGATGCGTGTATGTTATTATATGTTGTGTATGCGTGCGCGCGTGTATGTGTATTGTGTCTCTATGTGCGCGCGCCTGCTAATTTGTTGTGTGTGGGTGTTGGTTATCCTGTGTGTTGGTGTGCATATGTGTGTGCGCGCGCGCCTATTGTGTGGGGGCGTGTGTATTTATTCTGTGAGTGTGAGTTTGAGGGCGTCAGTGTGTGGGTTGTGCGACTGTGTGTCTATTAGTGTTGCTTATTCTATGTCTATTACGTTGTGTGTGTGTGTGATAGCAGTAGTGGTAGGCTTAGGAAATAAATAACTTTCTAGGTTACTTAAAGCTTCACAAGAAAATTAATGTTACCTCATCAGTGGACTGGTAGATTGATCTTTTGACAATTATTCGGTCACTATTTTGATGCAATTTTTTTTAGAAGCTAATTCCCTTTCTTGAATATTTTGAATTATTCTTTTTTATGGATCTCAACTTGTAGCAATATTTCCAACTTTCATTTGTCAATCTGTTCCCTTTTTTTCTTTTTTGTTGACGAGTTTGAAAGCGAAAGCATCAAGTTCAAAGTAACGTGGCTGGGAAAAAGAAAGGAAGGGAGAATAAAAGGGGGAAAATCTTGGGTTACCTCGGATATGGAAAAAATTTGGCTACTATCCGGGTTGAAGAATCTTCATCCTACCCCTTATATAGCGACAATCAATCGTCTCTAAATATTTTTAGTGGCTTTTATTTAGTGATGCTAAAAAAGTGCTGCTAATAATTGTCGCTGAAAGTGTTAGAAGAAAAGTCACTAGAAAGATTTAGCAATTATTAATTATCATTATACACGTGGTTGGAGGAAGATTTCTACAATCCGGGTAGAAGCCAAACTTTGCTCCTCGGATATACCCACCTCAAGGTGGGTAGGGCATAAGTCTAAGAAATGCTACCTGTAATACCATGGGTAAATTCAATGGTGTACATGCGGATACCTATTTGTCAGGTCTACACTTTTATGCCATATTTTCAATTGTAATGATGATAAATCAATGGACTCTGGGGAGGATGTAGTTGTTTGAGCTTAAATGAAATTACAAGGACTTTCACAAAAAAAAAAAAAAAAGGAGGATAGTGAAATTACACTATGGAGGCCCATATATAAATGACTTAAACTTGACCTAAAAGTTTAAGTCAATAGGAGGATAGTCCCCTCAATATATTAATGACCATCTTTATTTTTTATTTTTTGGGACACTTGCTCAATGTGCGCCTAACATTCCTTACACATGCACCTCAAACTTTTGTTTCTTTTATCATAAGGTTGGCTTTTCTTTGCCGTGTATTATTGGTTGGTTACATAATAGATTGACAAACTCTAGCTAATGGTTTAACAGAGTGATAATGTGACCACTAGTTCTATAAGTTAAAGGGTTAATTACACCCAAGTCTCTGAGGTTATGGTGAAATTATATGCGTATCTATTAGCTTGGATAAATAGGAGTAATGTCCATTGACCAAACGACATCTTGAAATACATAGCATTTTAAACAACATGACTATATTGCCTATGACTTCAAAGGTAACTTGAAATGACCTTTATCTCTCATCTCTCTTTTCGAGAACTAGCAACAACCGGCGTTGCCATCCAAGACCACCACCTCCATATAACGCAAACCACCAGCCCATGGTAGCACTCAACTGCCGAGCAACAAGTGATAAATGCTTAACAAAATTCAAAATAAAAGGAGGTTTAACGAACTATTTTAGAGTTCCCGCAGTGCCTTATTCCTTATTCAAACAACTAGAACAAGGAACCATACGACAAGCACATTAAACAAAGCCTATCTTCCTCTAAACTGATACAGGTTATACGAACTAAGCAACGATTAAACCACCAAAAGTGATCAAGTATGAAAGTTTGAATATGAATACGGCATGACTCGTTGAGTGGAGCCATTGAGTTATATGGGTTGAGTAGATCGAAAATCACACAATGAAACAATCAACCACCGGATCTAATACCATGGCGGCCGGATCACTGGCACAACACCAACGTGGACACGACAAAGAGACATTTTTATGTAATCTGATCAACAATATTCATTAATTAGGGGACTTTATTCGGTCATCCGGCCCGAATAGTGCAATCCGGTGTTCAAATCAGTGAATCACTTCTTTCACCCAAAATAAAACGGTTCAATCTCTACTCTTGATTAAGTATATCATTTGTTATTGGCTAGTAAAAATGACATGCAACATACCATGTATACAATATTAACTTTGGACTCAAACACTAAACTTCCGTATAAAATATAAAACATCGTTCACTCAAATATACCGTTATCGTTCGACATTGGACCAACTTGGTTTCGGGGTAGGTATAAGTTTTCGCTGTCCAAATTTTCGGTATCCGTGTCATGTCCAGGTGGCATCCCCAGCACTTGTTTGTGATGTGGGAAGTAGCAGATCCTCTCTCCCAGCGTCAACTAATTCAATATCTGCAACTCTACAATTCTCATGCATGGACGGTTAGGTCTGAATGGCCGCTCAAGTTTGGTTGTTACACTCTTCTTCCCCAATGCCCCCCCTTCTCTCTCTCTCTCTCTCAAAACTCCAACCAAACCATGGTATGTCTGAGCAATCTTTGCTTCTCAACCCTTTTGTTTCTGTATTCATACTTCGTAATCTGCACGATATACACTGTATAACGTTGGTTTACATATGTCTAACAGTGCAGTGTTTTCTTGTGATTCTGTGGTTGAACAATGCAGTCTCTAACGCCATTGATGGTCCGGTCACTGGTACGGTTCGTGATATCCTTGGTGGGCGATCCAGCCGCCTCGGTCACGACCATCCTCTACTACAGCGATCTCCTCCCTCAGAACTACTTGTTGATGAGACACGTTCGGCCCGAGCTGCTCGGTCAAGAGAACTATTTGTTTAACTTCCTCATCAACTTGTTGAGGTGTTTTTGGTAGGTAGAAAGCTGCTATGAGATGAGGTATTATGAGCTCTATGGCACTCACTATCCAACTGATATTCATCTTCGTTTAACTTGAGGGTGGTAGCGATTTTGCTTACAGATTTTCATTTTGTTTTTCATTACCATTTCTGAGTATACTGTCAGTCGGCACTTCTGCTCAATATATCGGATTGTTTTACTGAAAACTGTGTTCTAAATACTTGGATAGGTTGAATCCTGGCATGTCCGCGCAATATTTTAGTTCAGAGTATTTTTAACATGAAACAGTTTTTGTGATGATTTGATTCTTACTGAGGGTGCTTTGGTTTGATATCCATTGGTTGATTGATGAACTGTTGAGAGAGTTCGATTCTTTGGTTTGATTCAATGGAGTAACGTGGTCATTGGTATGTTTGTTTTGCTCTATAAATCGATATGTTACGGTCCATTGTAAGCAAGTTCTTCAATGTTGTGTTCAACTGGGTACTGAGGATGATGGATCGGTTTTCATTTGGTTAGCAGCTCCATCATCTGTACTGGATTATCAGATGAGCTCCAGTCTAAAATTACAAGAATGAAATTGTTGCAATGTGAAGGGTGAGCTAATTAAGTCTAAGAATCACTTCATTCAAAGTACTTCACCACTTTATTTACCATCTTTTCTGTCCACTCTCTTCATCTTCATCTCTCTATTTTTCCACTTTATTGTCTCAATTCTTCACTCTCCATAACCCAGCCTACAAGCCCTCCAAAGCTCCTAATTAAGGTGACCCAAATGCAGAGAAGATGAAGCAAGATAGTTGAGAGGCAAAATGGACATTCGGTGTCGTTTGAGTCTGTGAAGGAGGCAGTGGGTCGATCGAATTTTGGAAACCCAGTTCCTATAAGCCATCCGAAGCTCCCAATTAAGATAGCCATATCATAGCCTTAATCTTTGGCTTCTTATAATTTTGCAGTAGGCCAATTACCCGACCATCGCCGCTCTTGACCAGCCGTCATCTCCGTCGTCGTCGCTGTATCCTGCTGGCTCTGTCTCCGCTCCATCTTTGCCACCCTTTGCCATGTTCACTCGTATCTGGTGGTTGTGGTTGTAGTTATGGTGCGGTGGTTGTGGGTATGATGGCGGTTGAGCTATGGGGCAAATGGTGGTTGTAGGGATGGCGGCAGATTGGAATGGCGGCACTGGCTGTGGTTGTGGCAGAATCGGTAGATGAAGGAGATATATTTAAAAACTGTGCTGTGTTTAAATTAATGGGTCACCGTTAGTAAATGGGTGAAACCAACCCATTTAATAATTGGCTTAGTTAAGTCACAAATAAACGGGTCAGCCACCCATTTCACCCAAACCCATTGGACCCAAATCCAAATCCAACCCATCCACCCATTTTGCCAGGCCTATATAGACATGACTCGGCCATGGTTGGCTTAGGTAGCCCAATACCAATACAAAACCCGATCTCTTCCTTTTCTGTCTAAGGCCCTGTTTGTTTCACGAAAAATGCTTTACGGAAAACGCTTTCCGGAAAATAGCATTTCCTGAAAACATTTTCAAGAATTTCATTTTTGTTGTTTGGGTGTCGTGCAATGATACATATATTTATACAAAAAAAGAAGTGTTTTTCACCGTTTGGACATTGTTGTGTGTGGGTGAGTGGGAGGGGTGTGTGTAGGTAGTGGATGGGTGTGGGTATGGGTGTGTGGGGGTGAGGGGCGTGTGTGTGTGTTGGTGTATGTGTGTGTAGGGGGTGGGTGGGTGGGTGGGTGGGTGGGGGTGGCAGGCGTGTGTGTGTAGGGGGTGGGTGGGTGGGGTGGCAGGCGTGTGTGTGTAGAGGGGGGGGGGGGGGGGGGCATGTGTGTGTGTGTTTTGGGCGCGCGCGCGCAAGTGTGTTTTTAGTAGTCCGGAAAATGACTTACGGAATTTTAATCGGTAAGTGATTTTTCGGCATTTTGTTCCTCAAAAAAAGTGTGATTGTAAATCATTTTTCATTGAAAAATCTTATGCATGCACCAAACACAGGAAAACGCAGAAAACATTTTTCGGAAAATAATTTCCACGCACCAAACACCGGAAAATGCAAAAAATCTTTTCCGGAAAACGATTTCCGTGAAACAATCAAGGCCTAAGTCTAAATGAGCATCAAACTAATGATTGTTATTTTCTTTTAAAATGTCATTTTATTGAAAGAAACATAAAAAAGGAAAAGACATCAACATCCTTCAAGGAGGAGGAAAAGAAATGTTAATATGAGATGATGAAGAAAGAAAAATAAAATTGGGAAGGGTCTAATATTGTTGGTACTTGGCACCAACAACCATTAAAATAAAATTTTCAGGTCATTAGAGAGAACGCAAATGGAAGATATTTTATTTATACATAAATAGCATTAATCCTTTTTTGCATAAGAATAGTATGTACGTTTCCCCCAATGCACCCAAAAAACAATAGACTGTATTATTAGATCTCGACTCTTGAGTAATGCTAGTAGATCTTGTCGGATTTTTATCAAATTGTTCCCCCAATGCACCAGAAAACAGTAGATTCTATTATTAGATTTTGGGTAATGCTAGTCTTGTCGGATTCTTGTTTCAAGTATATACACTCAAATATGTCGTTTTATTACACCACGTCATATCTACCACCGTTACATTCGATTTTGTTTTTTCGATATCTGAATTACTTTGTATGTTCTTCCGTGGGCGAGATTGAGGGCGAACAAACTCAAATCAGGTAATTGAGGAAGGCCCTATGATAGGGCCCCTATCAGTCTCAATGTTGATGGCCCCAAAAGATATTCAAAACCAAAAACACACCACATGGCTGGTCAAAACATGCTTCCATTGCATGTCCTGCAAAATCCAAGGCATCAGATTTCCAGAACAGTTCTTCGTACATGAGTGATGCCATTGCTAAACACAAACAGTGGGCTACTATTATAGTTAAAATCCTGCCCTAATTGCTAATTAATCAACTTCTTGTGTACATGCCTAATGATGTGGATCACGTGGTCTTATCCCTACAATATAATTAACTATTAGTGACAATCACTGCCACTTTTTCTTTTGTTCAGATTTGGATTGAATATCATGTTACTTCTTGTCACTCAAATGATCAGTTTCAAGGCTCCATTAAGGAAGTGATTCACACTACCTTTTTCTTTTTTCACAAGGATTTCCTATATCCGATACAACTCATTCTTAAATTACTATTTGCAGCTAGAGAATGTATGATAACGCTATAAGCAGCCCGTTGAGTGACCTTTTTGATGATGTGGTGAGAGTTAACGCGTCAATGTGTAATTTGTCAGAGTTGTGATGCACCAGAGTGTATGTACGGCCCCAATGAGATCCGAGGAAGGGGTGGAAATTAGGCATGAGTTGCTCATGATACAGCAGAGGTTTTTTAAGTCATGGCTCGAGGCTCAGAGATTATCATGTGTTATGGTTTGAGGATGTTTGAGTTAAGTATAATTTGGGTGTTTGGTCGGACATAGCTGAGGTACTGTATCAATGTTTCCCTGTGTTTGCCTTAAGATAAAGTTTAGAGTGTCACGTAAGGGATCACATGCCTCTCCGGTGAATAGTGACACGGTGGGAGGTTCCAAATGTCTCCCCATTAGCAAGATTCAATTACAAACAAAGAGCGGGGGGAGGGGGGTGCTTAAAGCAGACTTTGTCTACTAAAATGATGTTGGGCTAAGTGAGTGGTAGCCCCTGCTAGAGGACGGTCAAAGGGATGGATTTAGTAGTTAGTTTGGGGAGTGAGGGCGGGGGGGAGTGCGGAGAGAGGAGGAAGGGGGGGGGGGGGGGGGTCATAGTTCTCGGCACAATCCACAATTGGAAGGCGGACTATAACACCTTCTACTTTCAGTCACTTATCACCTTGAGTCCCTCCGTGAAGCCTTATCCAAGAGGAATCGAGAACGACCTAGTTTTCTATCGACACGAGGCCTCGTCCCAAACTCCTCGAGGATGGACGCTGAGAAAGGGAGGCATTGGCAGGTCAGCTATATGTGTTCATGAATTTCCCTGCTGGTATACTAACAATTTAGAATATGGATACGAGACAAATGGCGTGCAATAAGATACTTAAAGAGTTTTGGTTTGGATAAATTTTTCGGGTTAAAATGACAAGAATGTAACTTATAAATTTGACAAAGGAACGAAATTGCATTTAATGACCAAGCTAGAGCCAGGGTCCCAAAGACTTTTAAGGCATAGCAAGTAATTACTCCCAATGAGGAATAGTAAACACACTATTAAAACATGAATCACAGTTTGCCCCTTCATCTTTAGGCAGTATTAATGGTCATAAACAATGCAATTCACTTTTCCTAAGTGCATAAACATTGCCAATTCAATTTCAATGGTGAGAAAAAAAGGGGAAAAAAATTAAAAAAATATTTTGCATAGTTAACATGTAAAAGAAATTTAAACAGCCGTGCTTTCATTACTACGAACTGCTACCAACTAACTGCTTAAAAATATCGTACACGATCTTTAAAGATCGAATATGAATCTTTTTCCTATCTATACAATTGGAATCTTGTCATCAATATCTTATTGGTCTGTTGGTGCCTCTACAATAATCCAATGTCATTGATATAGTTTCTTAATGTAAATAGTTCTCCTCTAGTCCTATAATTTTCTGAATAGGATAGGGGTGTTGACACTAGATCACTTAATCAATGTGGCTGGGTTGTCTTATTAATGTTGACAAGAATCTTCTTCTTTTTTTACCAATTTTGTAGATGGATATATATGTGCATGTAGCGGAGGTTCTTGCCAATTGTTTTTCTTTAATTTTTACAACCATCCAATTATGTTAACTTGAATATATCACTCACTGCAACACTATTACAATCACAGGTGTTCTTTTACAATTTTTGTAACGCGAGGGATTTTTTTGCAACGACCCCAAATCACAGGGGTATTTTACGCAATTATCCAAAAAAAAATATATGTCATATATCGCTTTAGAGTTTTTAACAATGAAACTGTTCACAAAAAATCGTTAAGATTTTTAGAAAGACGTGACAACATTATAAATGCCGCGCCGCTAAAAACCATTAGAACATAACTCAATTTTTAAGTATTCAAAGCTGACTCGTCTCTCATATAACTCGGAATCCAGCTAAATTTCTGGTACTGAGGGCAATCCCACTAAGAAATTTAGTTAATTTTCCGTAATCTATTTAAATTATCTTAATTTTTTTCTAGGCATAATCCATTTTTAAATTATAAAAAGAAGGCAAATAGCTCTCTCTCTCTCTCCGTTTATATGTAGTGACACCAACGGCTATGAATCGAAACGGTTTGTTGGCAAACATCCCATGTCCCATCTCAACCAAAGCATTCATGACAATCTCCCGTCATAATCAATCCGGACCCTCCACCAACCCCACTCACTTGCCCCACCCCCTGAAGTCATCCCATCCAATGGTCACGATCTCTCGTCCTCACCCGATCCCTTCCGCCTTATCCGCACCGTGGCCCCACCCACCTTCCCAAAATATACCCCCGCCTAATACCCGCTTTTAACGTAAAAGGTTAAGGTTCTTGTCGTTACAATAAAGCCAGATTCAGTTTGAAATGCGTCCCACGTACCAAAGTTAGATATAAAAAAAAAAAAAATTTACAATTTCAGTGCATTTCAATCTGCTAGCACTATCGTCAAAGTATATATGTCGTTCTAAAATTTACTTCGTCAATCGAATTAGTATTTTAATGTATCCGATAAGAAAAGTTGCTATCGAATTACGAAAAGTTACTCAACAGAACAAACATTGCGTATCACTCCAAATGGCTATTATAATTGTCCAAGATTTTCTAAAACATTGTTGGCTTAGTAAAATGTTCGATAATGTCATCTGGTAATAATTTATAGCCATTTCGTAGTAATAACAATTTGATGTAAAGATTGTTAGGAGCTTGCACGGGAATGTGCACTTCAAACCACCTAATGCACACTCGCAAACTCATCAAACGATTTTAGCATTGTTTTACATTTGTCTGGGATTTTGTGAAACGTTGCTGGCTTCGTAAAATCCCCATTTAACAATCATCTGATAATAATTTAATAGCCGTTTCATAATAAAATATTTAGCAATTAGATGTAAAAATTGTTAGGAGCGTGCAGTAAGGTGCACTTGAGACCACCTAATGCACTACCCGCAAACTCATCAAACGCAACAACTTTTTGGAACTCAGTATCGTTTGAATTGCTACTTCAGCATAAAAATTACCATCATTTCAGCGCACATCCGCAACCTAATTACTTGTTTGGCGTTCGAACGCAACTCGCCATTATATTATCGCTTTAGCGGCAGGAGATCCGAATCCAAACGTTTTTATGAAGAAATCCAAACACATTTTATAGTGCTATTTGACTAACATTGGCGTGATTTTAATGACAGAATAAAGTGTGAACAAACATACGAGTGCAAGACTTTTAACTGTTAGCTTCTTCACACAGTAGACACTCGACTATATATAGCTCTGTACGCACATATTACACACATCTATACACATATATTCACATATTACTGCTTCATTCTCGTTGTGTTTGTGCAAATGGTGGATCTAATCACGTGATTTACAGTGACTAATCGCGTTTTCGCTCAATTTGATCCTTCGCATTTTCAATTTAATTAGCAGTATCAAATCGAAAAATGTTGGACGGATTATTAGGGCGAGGATTTAGCTCCAAGTGGTTAGCCCTAACCTCTCTCTCTCTGTCTCTACAAGAATGTACGTGTTTGTGTATGTAATCTTTGAACTTTGGAATTGATTTGTGGGGGTGTGTGTGTTGTGATTGCAGTAAATCGTTGATTAAGCACACGAAGGAGCGAATCGAAGGGATACGAAAGAGGGCGGAGGCGAAGCATAGGTTTCTGAAGGATGATCTGGCGAAACTGCTCGCTAACGGGCTCGACATCAACGCCTACGGAAGGGTGAGGGTGATACATTGAACTGGTTCTAGTTTTTGATGCTGTGTTGATCTCAATTAGGTCTCTATTATGTCAGGTTAAGTGCTAAAATGTTGGATCGGTAATTTGTTATGTACTAAAGATTAATGTGAGGACCGATCATATTGAGTTCCTAGTTGCTTTATGAGAATCCAAATTGGTTGTTTCATGTTGTTTGGTGTTGTATTTTTTGCATTGGACTTAGATTTAGTGTGTGGTTTTCTTCTAGGCTTTTTCTTTATTAGCCTTGTTACCTGTGGTGGTTTTGAAGTTGAAGTTGAAGCTCCACACTTGCTTCTTAATATGTCAAGTCTCTGATTTAGATGTTTTTGATTGTTTCATATGTTTTCCTGGTATTAGGAGAAGTACTGTGTTGGTAGTATTATCTAAAGTTTTGGGTATGACTTTCTTTGTACATCGATGCAGCTCGAGAGTTAGCAGTATACATGGAAATTTGTGTCTGAGGGGTTGTTCTTTTGGAGGTCCACATGCATTGATCCTTAACTCTTTGTAATATCGTGATTACATGGTGGGTTTACCCCTGTGTTTAGTGTTGGAACAAATTAAATAATAGTTTTCTTATTAAAGTGACTTGGGACTAGACTTGCATGTCTACACCGAAGATTTATTTACTGTTATCTACAATTTAAATTCAAGCAGTTTTGAACCTTTTATCTGAAGTGATACTGCCTCAAATAAGCCAAAAGTTAGTAAATTTCTTTTTTTTCTTATTGAAATGATAGCGGTCAATTATAGATTTGAGATTAATGCACGATAATATGTAATCAAAGCAATGTAAAACGGGGGTTATACCCTCCCTAATCTCCTTACATCATGTTTTGTCTCAATGGATTATGAAGCTTATTTTATGCAGCATGACCTTTCTTTGGCTAATTGGCTGGGGTTCCTTTTTCTAGCATCTAGTGCTGTTTTTTTGGTCTATCAGGCTGAAAATAGTAATAAAGTGAAGAAGCTAACCCTGCCAGACATAACAGTAATGTCTTACTCCTAATCTCATATGGACTGTGCCGCCCGCTTGTCATTCTAAAACTGTCATAAGTTAACTATTGCTTGAAATGCCATAATTAGTAAGTTTATCTGGGGTGGTTGTTTTCTTTTTCGCTTAGGTTAGCCTTTGCTATTACGTCAATACTAAAGACCAATTAACTTGAAGAACTAGCTGGTAATACTTCTTTCGATGCCCCCTGTGGGTGTGGTGGCGGGAGACTCTTGCATGCCTCAGATCAGGTTGCTGCATCAAGAGGCTGAATGATGTGGCACAGGTAACTGAAAGAGGAGGAAGCAAAACAGGAAGAGGAGAGGGATGAGAAACTCAAGCCTCGTGCTACTTCGATATTCCAATAATCCAAATCTGAATAGTTATGAGATTGCACTAGAATTTATATCCAACACGACTTGTACCGAAAGAAAGACAATCAAGGCTAAATAACTAGAGTACCCTAATTACCATAAACAACAAATAAGTAGAAACTAAATTACTATTAACGACACTATCCATGTGCATAGCTTTCTTGTGTTGCATTACATAACTTATCAAGTTCTTTTGCGGATATCTGCATTCAGATCTTGGATTGTTGCCTTCCTGTTAGCCGTACAAGCAAATCTTACCAAATCAGATTTTGTTGTGCTGTTTGTAACTACTAATCTTGTTGTGCTGCAGGCTGCAGCTGAATTTTTTTTTCCCTTATCACTTCCTGATTTGAGAAAACATATCCATTATATCACGTGCTTCTCATTCTATGGCTTGTATGAAGCTGGCTAATTAAGCGCAATAAGTACGTAGGTGTCTGTTTGAAGCCTTTATTTCTAGCCCAATTTATATTCGTTCTGATCATGATACGGGCGGAGGATAAGGTTCACTTGTACTATATCCAAGATTGGTTTTAAGGCAAATTCACGAACATATACTTGTTTCTTATGGAGTACGTGTTTTCACGCTTTCATATCGATTAAAAGAAGTGTTTTTTATCCGAGGTGGTGGAACAGACCGAAGAGTATCTTGCTGGACTATCCCTCCTGTCTTGTTATGATTTCATTGAGCATGCTTGTGACTACATATGGAAGCAGCTTTCAATCATGCAAAAGCAGAGGTACGAGTATATTTGCTTAAATCCCGAAGCAGTAGGCTTTTATCGAATCTTGCATGACGCGGTGTCCCCCCACTAGCGACGATTATCATGTGCACGATGTTCTATATATTGTTAGCAGCATCATATAGAAATAGTGCATAATGTGAAATTATGGATATATTGTAATTCACAAGTTGGAATCGTGAATTTTAATTTAAAAACTCAATGGCATCTATTTGTACTAAGCTAGCCAACTTAACATATGTAGGTGTTAGAATATATTGCCATACTTATCAGGCAACAAATTTAAACAACAGCTATAAAATTTCATAGCACCAGATAGCCTAGTTTAGTCAGGACACTGTAGAGGGTTGTACTTGTGAGATGGCTGGGCAATATTAAGGTCTCATGTTGTCGTGCTCTAGTTGAGACAATCCTGTTTGTAACTCCATCTGCTTCAATATGTTCAGGGAATGCCCAGAAGAATGCAGGGAGGCTGTGGCATCTCTGATGTTTGCTGCAGCAAGATTTTCTGATTTACCTGATCTACGTGAGCTCAGGGATGCTTTTCAGGAGAGATATGGAAATTCACTAGAATATTTTGCTAACAAAGTGGTAATTCCCATATTTTATTTATGCATGGGATGTATATAATCTTGTTTTTCTGTTTCTATACCTAAGTAGCTTAGTTGCTTCTTGTTAGTTTGTTGAGAAACTAGCTTCCAAGCCTTCCACAGCGGAGAAGAGACTGCAATTGCTGCAAGCAATAGCATCAGAGTTCTCAATAAAGTGGGACTCCAGGGGCTTCGAGCAAAGGATGGCCAAGTCTCCTTCACATGTCCAGGTATGTCCTTTCTTTAATTTGGTGATGAGGAACCCGAAATGGGCCGTAATAGTATAGGTCATTTTCTCTCAACTCTTAAGACCTATTGTGCATTCTTCTCTTCAACCGTCAAATGGATTTATTCTTAAGGCCTCATCAAGTGTAAACTATTCTAGATTTTCCTTACTTAAATTGCAGGACCAACCTAGCAAATATGGGCCTCCTCCTGTAAGTGATGATAAGGACAAGTTACCTATTGCAAAGGAGACTGTTCGCAAAACCCATAAACACGATGTTACAGCTAAAGAAAGACAGGGATTTGTTAATGATGGACGCACAATCCAAAATGGTATGGGGGGTGATGTTTTGAGAAGAGAAGGATTAGACAACCGTTTTCTAGGAAGACAGGGAACCACTGGTAGGGAAGAACAGGAACCCAATGGACACAAGCAGCAGCTCTTCGGTAGGAAGGAAACACTCCTGAAAGCAGACAACAATGACCATTCATTCCGAGGAAGGCGAGAGTTCACTGCACAGAAGCATGGACCATTGAATGAAAAGGAGGTCACTGTGCCAAATCCAAAGACAGGAAAGTCAGGCAGCTCATCTCGTGGAAAAAGGCCAGAATGTGATGATGATAGATACACAATGGACAGGGATAGGGTGGATAGTGCTCCTGAAGAAAAGGGGCAGTTTCGTAGAAAATCAGAAGCTGCTGCAAGTTGTGCAAGACTCCCAGTTTATAGTGATGGTAAAGCTGTTTCACCTGCAGTTAAGGACCACAGCATTCAGCAAAGTAGTGTGCACGCAACGACACGTCTGCAGGAGGAAGAAGCAGACAGGTTAAAGTCGTATCTCCCTCCTCCTTATGTAAAATCGAAAGATAACGTCATTCCTCCGCCATATGTTAAACCTAAAGGTGACAATCATGGAGGCCTTACTGCGTCTAAGCATGCAGATATCATGGACCCTTCACCCCATAAAGGAGCCAACACAATGCTAAACTCAGACAAGATCCAGAAAGATCCAGACCATTCTCACCATGAGGAGCAGAGTTTTGGACCTGGTAGAGCAAATGGCCACGGTCACACGAAAGATCATCATTTCCAGAATGACATACCCTTGCCAAAGCCGAGGTCAATGAGGAGGAAGCATTCCAAATCATCATCCAGTCATGATGATATAGGTAATTTTGAGGATGTTGGAAACGTAAAGAGATCTTCTAGTAGTAGGAGAAAGGACCATTCAAGAAAAGGATTACAGATCTTGTTTGACGATGAGCATTATCAGAAAGACGAGGAGGAAAGGATGATGGATAAGCTGTTGTTACATTACAGCAAGAAATCATCAAATTATGACATAAGAAAGTTGAAGAAAAAGTCTCAAGCTCATCCTTCCGATCAGATGGTCATTGATGCTGGTGAATCCCCACACAACAGGATTCAAGATGTGCCTGATGTGAAGTTAGAAATGGTTGCTCTTCACACGCGATCCACTTCACTCCCTCAAGAGCAAAGTACTGCATCAGAGGCAACAAAGGTTTTTGCACGTGCAAATTCTTTTCAGCCAGATAACCAAGCGCGTCATGTACATCCCAAGTTACCAGATTACGATGATTTGGCTGCACGGTTTTCAGCTTTGAAAGGGCGGTAATGGGTAAGAGCACTTGAAATTTTAGCTTTTAGACATTGTTACTTGGCATATATGCATGGGTGGGTCCTATGCTGCTTACTTGATATCAGCCAGGGAGGGAACTGTCCTCCGCTTCCAAGCGGTGTGTGCTCAAATTACCGATCAATGAAATCATCCAGTTCCTAATTGATTGGAACATGGCCTTCCATTGTCGGTCTCTAACTGAAAACTTGAGATGGCGCTAGCTTGACAATTTTAGCTGCTAATTTTTCCTTAGTGCAATTCATTACCAATATAGGCTTTGTTCGATTGCGCCTTGTGGAGTACTTTGAACTTATACCACTATAGCCATACATGTAATGTTCCTGTATCACATGATACATATTCCACAGGTTAATAGTAGAAGTTGAGATTGAGATTGTTACTGTTCTAACTTGGTGATGTACTGCTAAACAACTGCGTCAACTTAATTGGTCTTTGAAGTTGAGTACTTGGATACCCATTTTAACGTTTTCCTTTTTGAATTGCCACCTTTTACCAGTTACCTGCTGAAAATGGTACATTTAATGGCAATTGACTAGTCCCTTGCTTTGTTTTGTCACTAGGAAACGACTTCGTTTGGCCCTTTCTGCGAAAGATTCTTCCTTCTTTTTCTTAAATTTCTGTTGTATCTTTTTGGCTTGAGACTGCAACAGAATATGCATAGCTAGTTGATCGAGGTATCTTTGTCAGTTTCATAGCTCGTCCAAGGTGAGTAGATGCCCAATTTGACCTTGAATGTCAGAAAGGCCTCCCTCAATCAGAATAAGAAACCTAATCAACTTTCTTGTCGCCTGTGAGCAGCCCTGTTTTTCCCGCCACAAAAATGCTAGTCACCCTGTCATCTATTTCACCACTCCACATTCTTTTACTCAGACACACATACACACCACCCTCATAAAGACACACACACACATACAGAGATGAAGGGCACATCCAAGGTGATAATGGGAGCAACATTAGTCATGGTGGTGATCCTGGCCTTGGTGTTAGGCTTGGTCCTGGTGCTATTAGCAGAGCTCTACTGCTCTCTCCTACTCCGCCGGCGACAGCTCCGAAGCATGACTTCCAATACCACCGCTGCCGCCACTGCTGATTCGCCTGATCAACCGCGAGGTCTAACAGCCGCTGCTGCTGCTCCTAACAGTAGCTTCTTCGCGCAAGGGGTTCTTCGCGCGCCAAGAGGCTTCCTCTTCCCTTCGGTTTCTGGCACGGACAACGTGGATATAGAGAAGCAACATTCTCAGCCAAAGCAAGTCTTTGAATCCCAAACTGAAAAACCAAACTCCATCTCACGTCAAGCTGGTCTTTCACCGCCCTCCGCTTCCTTCACGTCAGTAACCTCGCCTCAGCCGGTTCAAAAGGTTCCGTCTCAATGTGGTAGTACTGGAACTTCCAGTCATGGACTTTGTGGGGGTTGTAGGGAGCATCTTGTGTACATCTCCAATCCGATTTACGACAACGAAGATGGCAGGCCGAGCAGGGCGGATACACCCTTTGAAACGCCCGACACTTCGCCTTCCCGCTTAGAAATGGGCGGTTCTTCGGGCGATGAAGATAGGGACCAGTCGATCCCATCCAGTCCTCCTTCACTTCCAACTACTCCTCCATTGACACCGATGAAGAAGCTCCCGAGCGAGGCCTGCTCGGTTTCTCTGAGGGATGCACGGTCACTTGGCACCTCGGGTAGTGATTCCAATAGTAACAACGGTAGGTCTTCATCCTCGTCGGGAACTCCTTGTACTTCTCCCTCATGGTGAATGGTTCATGTTAGCAGATGGCGACCCATTAGTTACAATGATCATCCCGCCATTAGAGAGTCTGCAGTAAGTTGACGTACGCAATCTTTTTACCACTTGTGTGGAGAGGTTGTTTACACATTTTCACTGTTAAGCTCTTGTTCTTGGCTTTGTTGTGAACTTTGTGGATTTGGGTATCTTGTGAATATTTGTACTGGGGATGCAAAAGCTGCTGATAAAGTCTGTTCTCTGAACTTCTCTTTTCAGGCGTGACAATGGCTCGCCAACCCAAGCTACGCCCATGTTTAAGCAAACTATAAACAGACCCCCCCCCCCCCCCCCACCCCCACCCCCACCCCACCAAAAAAAAAACACTATGTTATGTTTACTCGTGCAAAATCTTTATCTAATAAAGGATTTTTGTGTTGGGATTGTGAAGATGCATGTGAAGGGTGGTGGATCAAATACGGAATAAGAAAAATCTCAGTTTTTGATGGACCTTGAATGTTGGATTTCTATATTCATTAAAGCCAAAAAGAAACATGTGAGGTCTTTGTCTCCTTGGATATGGACGCCCAAGGTTGGTTTCTGGGAAATAAGCTTCATTTCGTCATTTTCTATTTACTACAAGATAGAAGGTATGCTTTTTTTAAGAATAATTGAAATATATACATTAAAAAACTGCCAAGCAGTTAAGTTACATGAAGCCATAAAGGCTCCGAAGAAGACAAACACGTACATAGATATCAGCCCTATTCGGTAGGCATCACTATACGAAACTAACCGATAAACAAGACAACAAGGGAAGTAAAATTAAAGCGAACAGGAAAATAAAAGTCAACATGCTGGCCTCGGAACACATATTTCTTTTTAAGTTAGAAGCTAAGCTTAACAACCATTTCTGGTACTAACATTAACAAAGAAGAAAACCCGTTCCCAAGCCTCTTCAAGTTTGATTTACTTATCGTACCAATTGCTCTCAAACAAGTTTGATTTACTTATTATACCAATTGCTCTCAAACAAGTCTCTCATGAAATATGTATAAAAACAAGGGAATGTCTACCTCCACACTGTGTTATGCTTTTTCATACCTTCTTTCGTCGCTATCATATTTGTGTTTCGTCGTTAATACATATTGAGAGTATGGAACAGTATACAGAGTTTAAAAATAAATGCGTCTCCCCGCCGATAATAGTCACACTGTTATAAGGAGTTTGCCGTCCCGTGAAAATGTAGGAGTAAATTTTCTTTGAACTTTGTGTTTGCTCAATGTGGGTCTGTAGACTTGCTTATATAAACAAACAGTTGATGCTCTGTGTTGTTCAAAGTACCAACCAGAGCAGGCTGCAATGCTGTAGACCATCTAGAATTTAAGACAATCTTGGCTCGTGCCATAAAACTAAAAGAGTGACTGTTGATAGTCGTTGGCATGAGGTAAAGAACAAGTTACTACCCTAGAGAGTACAGATTATTTGTGGAGCTTTTGGAAGGGAAGAAACTTGGATTGATAGATCATCTTTAAAGGAAAAGTTCAAACTTCTAGCTTTGTTAATCAAACTTTATGCAGTGTGGCAATTAGGCTTCCACCAATTCCTTTGGCGAATATGCAGATTGAGCACAAGAGGAAGAAGATTTACAGCTTATAGAACCGTTTCTAATTGAAGGTTGCGATCCTGGAGAGGTCCCAGTTTATATCAAGTCCTAGTTTATATCAAGTGACAAATTGCCAATTTAGCGTCGAACTTCTCACTCCATAACTCTAGGCAACAAGTTTTGTTGATAATGCACCCGAAAGGTTGCTATTCCATTCAAAGGACCTTTTGCTACCAGGAGTTTATGTTGCAATCATCACTTTCTGAATGGACTAGACCTGTCTACACAAAAACACAAGGATATTGCTGATCTGCAGCCATGAGCATGGCTTAGTTGCTAAGGGCTCAGTCTCAAGCTCACACCCAAAGTTATATGAACCCTGGTACTACTGGCTAATGATGGCACGTAATCGTGGTACAATGCACAGCGCACACTCATGTAGCATATTTGATTACACCAGAATTATCAGGGGAGCTAAAACATGCGCGCTTATTTCTTCATATGCAACAATAACAGCATTAAGGATTCGAGCCAATGGTCATAAAGAAATTAGATTCAGATACCATTTTAAGAATGCAGGTTTTGTTCGATAGACACTAATGTGATGATGATGCCATGAGGCAAAACCAATGAAGCTAAAAGGCAAAGCTAATTGCAGATGCCATAAACATATGTTCCACAGTGAATGCAACTTACCTCATTCCTGGCCTAACTACTTGCGCAAACTGTTCTATTGTAACATCAATTCCCAGTTGATGCAATCACTAAACTGTAATTTAAAGAGATTCATGTAAGTTTGGGCAATTGAAGAGCTTTATTAATTTAAAGTTTCAAAAGTGTTAGGACATAAAGATGTAAAACAATTCACCGTGGCACTAGCTTTTACATGAGAACTTGCAGTTTATATACAACCAATGGCAGACAGCTTTGTCCATAATCTTTGCTTGTTCTTCAATGCGTCATTATGAGTTTCTTTCATGGTGCAATGTCCTTGCAACCTGTGAAAATCAATCGTTGGCCGGACAAACAAAATAAGATGTCATCGAACATTTTCTCGGTTCTTGTAATCTTGTAATTCAGAACACAAATTTTCCAGCAAAATGAACTTGGTGCAAAACATACTGTACCACCCATTGGAATGCCAAATACTAGTATAGAAACAAAATAACTGCAATTCTTAACTGTACAATACAGAATCATTTGTCTCGCACTTGCTTGGTCAATTTCAACAAGTTCGCACGAAGCAGTGGTCACGAGAAATTTGGAAAATTTTCTCCTAGGAGTAATCAGCAGAAAATTCAAATCCATCTCCATGACCATGAGCTTCATTACATGAGGGTGATAAAGAACGAATTTTTCAAGAAACTAACAATGTTTTTCTTTCTTCGTTTCTCTTTTGCATTTTCCTTTTACTTCACCTTCTCTTCTTTGTATAGTGAGAGCAAACAGCCAGCCCATTTGACAAGGCTAACCTAGCGCACAAGGCTCCAACCATTGCGCAGCCTGGAGAGAGGGTTATCTGTATGCAGCCTTACAGCTGCTATTGCAGAGAGGATGTTTCCAGGTTTCTAATCCACTCAAGTTTCACTTTGACAGAACAAATAGTCAGAAGTATTATCTGACGACCCCTGACGTAACTGTTCACCTTGAATATAGCAAAGCAACTAATAGAGGATGGACGTCGAAAGATTACTTACGGTTGTAGTGTTGACCAGATTGAGTATCACCCAGAGCAACAGAAAAGTCTTCTTCCTCTTTCTTGTGAACGGCGATGTAGTTTCATTCCACCCGACCTCAAAGGGACAGCCTTTGCCACTTTCTTTGCTGCACAAACTAGTATTGTTAGTGCAGAAAGTATCCCACCATATACATATAAACCTTTCCTTTGATAACAACACCCACACCAAAAGAACACCAATGCCTAGGAATGACACCATGAAAGGACCTCAGAACTTGTAAGTTGTTGCCTAGTTGACTGATCACTTTATGTTTAGGATAAAAGCAGCAGATTTTTGACTCTCTGTTTGTCTAATAAACACGTTACCACTCATAACGTTTTTGGTATTCCAAATGAGGCAGAACTCTGACTCCCACAGTTAGCACCATACTTGAACAGAATTGCATAAAGGTCAGATTGCCCTTCAAGCAGAAACCATTATAATTACCTATTTCGTAGAAAAGCTCATTTACGTTCTGTGCTGTTTTTGCAGAAGTTTCAAAGAATAGCAAACCATTTTCTTTCGCATATTGCTCCCCTTCCTGCAACAGTGATCAAAACATTTAGAGGTTTATCTTTCCAGCAACTGTAGTCAAGCTGCAGAATATCCATTCACAAAAAGCTGCATAAAACTATCAACTTTAACACACTAAACAAATGTATTGGTTTCTGTATGTATGATGAACTTGCAAATGAGTATAATACCACAACTGGTTGTTTTTGGATGTGTAAACGCTGGTTATACCCCATGCACACATTAACATATCCAATTCTTGCTACTAAAACAACTTAACTTGGATAAACAAGAAACAGTGATGCACATGTATCAGACGCATTTATCCCCTGCGGTGGAAGAGGACTTATATGCCATATCTGGCCGCATTAATGGCATATGAACTATGTTGCTATGACACATCTCAGAAAATAACTCTGTAGCTGTCAACCTGCATAGCTGGAGCAATGTAATGGAACGCTGAATTTCTCACAGGATGCTACGATCATATGTGCTATACCAGTAGCGGCACAAAGAGAAGGTCCAAGCACTCAAGAACCCCGATCCTTCACTCATGTTAACTTAACCAACAGACAGCCTGAATTAATCTAGATAAGTCGGCATCAAAAAGTGAAAGGAACAGAGAAGGAGGAAAACAAATCGATGATGCTCTACTACCCTCGACTATTATTTCCATGGAGAAAAAGGGAGAAGTGGCTTTAATTGTGAAGTTGCAATTAGAATTCCTTTTTTCCTGACATGGTTTCCAAATATTCCCTAATTCGACAATATATGGCCCCAAGCTTAACCTGCCATGATGTTTAACACTATCGACATCTGCCAGAAGTTCTGCTAAACAACATTAAACCAAGGACGATTGAGTGGTGGCAAAAGCCTTTAAATGCATGGTACTCATAAGAAATTCCTATAACCACATTAATATGTGATTATTAAAGATTAAGGTTAACCCTGTGAATTGCATTGAACTCGTTAAAACACACTATGGATAGTTTCGAAAAGGTACAATACCTCGTTACCCACATCTCTTTTTGTATCCAAATCTGCCTTGTTTGCCACCAAAACCATAATCACGTTTGGGTTTCCTACAACAGCATGAAACGGATGTATGATATTAAAGAAGTTTGCTTCAACTAAGATAATGCATTGAACGCTATGTCAGGATGCAATTCCAAGCCATAAGAAGGATGAAATTTCCATTATTGCATGAATGCTACTCCATGCATGATTGGAACGGTAAACGGTCATGGCAAGAAGAGGCAATTCATTTTTTTATATACGTAGAACCGTCCTCTTTTTTAGATCCCATTTTAGCCACTTCTAGGTCTTGCAATATCGAACTGTAGCAGGATTTTTGACTTTGGACAATGTCTTCCTTTTGGCTTTAAATGGGCAAGATTTAGAAGTATGCAGCCTTACCCCCATCTAGAAGGGCTCATGCTTAAAAGATTAGAGCATTCGCATGTGTGTAAACTATTTACCTTGTCTCTGTATTTCCAGCACCCACTTTTTGGCTCGCTGAAATGATTCCTAAGGCAAAAACACCGTGATTTACTGGTCAGTTAGATTCAAGACCAGAAATGAACAAACAGCACACTCTACGAGTACCAATGATCTAGAATATAATTAAGAAGACATCGTGAAATGCAAATTGATGGATCAGTCCAAAAGTTATGACTGACATTGAATATACCGGAAGACGCCTCTAGACATATGATTTCCTCTTGCTTCTCATGGTAAGCAAGTTGTAGCTCGACTTTGGAATCTAACAACGTATTCTTCTAACCCCACAGATGAACACAACGGCAAAAACGAAACGCCACACATGATGGCATAGCTAGTAGAAGTAGTCGTATTCGTACACTTACCTTGCTTGTGATGTCATACACCACGACAGCTGCAGCTGCACCACGATAGTACATTGGAGCTAGGCTGTGGTACCGTTCTTGTCCAGCTGTGTCCCATATATCAAACTTTATAGTAGCTTCATTCAATGACAAGACCTGAGTGAAGAAGGCCGCTCCTATTGTTGACTCCTGCAAATTATACTCATGGCAATTGCCCTCATGAATAACACGGTGAAATTTGAAAGAAAGAAAAAAAAAAGAATAAACAAAGAGCCAAGGAGTACAATAGGAACCTGGTATTCATAAAATTGGCCTTTGACAAATCTGAGTACCAAACTGGTTTTCCCAGTTCCCATGTCTCCTAGAAGTACCTGAGAATGACAATTCAAAATTTCTATTCCATCATGAACTTGTCAAACATTGATACGAAGAAGTAAGGGCCTATATAATCTCTGCGAGAAAGAACAAAGTGTAAATCTTACTTTAGCAATTGAATTTGAAGAAAATAAAGCAGGAACATTTGAACCTTAGGCCCCGTACGCTTACCATATTTGTTTTCTGTTTTCATTTTCTGTTTTCATTTTCATGATTTTCATATTCAGTTTGAAAATCTGTTCATGTACTTTTATAAAAAAAAAAAAAAAAAATTTAGCTATTTTTTCTTATATTGGGTTAAGTTTGAGTGAAAAAAGCTGAAAACACCTAAAAAGGTGTTTTCAGTTTTTTGTTACTATTTGAGTAATTTTATCCAAAACGAAAACAGAAAATGGTAAAAGTACGCAAAAAAAGAATATTTTTCATCATCATTGCTAAAAACAGAAAACAAATATGGTAAACGTACGGGGCCAGTTTTTCTGTTGTTTTGGTTTTCAGAGGACAGTTCAATACAGGGTAGATTTCAGCTCGTAAGGCCTTAATGTCATCGAGCACACCCCCCCCCCCCCAAACCCAAATATTCAGCTTTAAAAGAGTAAAAGGCAAGGCAATCAGCAATTTTATTATATGCTCATAAATGGAATCACAAAGGGGGCATATATCACATTAAGCGAGTAAAAGGCAATCAGCATCTAAGTTTGACTATAATTTGGTAAAAGAAATCCAGGATCGAGGCCAAAGTTGTTGATCTGTCTGTTTCTATATAGAAGGCTCTTTTGAAGAATCGCCAATTTTATCGATTTGCAAGATGATGGATAGCGACAACACTTGTGATTCTCCAAGACATTTCTCAAGACATGATGATGAACAACATATGCGTGCTTGTGTAGTAGCCTGAAGATACATATCTACTCAAATTGTCAACGGGTATCACTTCCTTGGTGTTAATACAGAGTTCTAAACACAAACCACATACTTAGCAATTCAACGGATGAAGAAGATGCCCTGCAAACATCAAGCTAGACCAGTTGATCATCAGCCACCAACTTAATTAGTTTGAGCTAAGAGACCATGATTTTGTTAACATAGGACTCAATGGTTTGACATAACTAAAGTTGCAATGAAGCCTAAATATAAGATTCACATAACCAAATCTACTAAACACACACACCGACACACACACACACGCGCTAGTAAGACCCGCAGTAGGATCGTGCAACAAAAAGGGTAGGACATACCCACCAGCTTGGCTTGAATGTTCTTGTTGCCGGCGGCCCTCGCCATCTTTGTCTGATGGAAATCCGATCAACTTGGCCAAGAAAATTCAGTGGGAAAGAGAGGAAAACAGAGAAGGATACAGGATATCTTAGGTGAAAAGGAAAGGGACTTTGCAGAGTCTAGACAAAGTACGTTGTGTTTGTGTGGAAGAACGTTAGGTTTTGACTGTTAAGTTGGTTTGGCTTAGCTGGACCTCCGACGGCTCCATTTTGTCTGCACTCTTCGACCCCACTCTTCCCCGTTTGCTTTTTAATTTTGTCATGCCTACTGTTTTCCATATAAACGAAGAAGGAACTAGAAGAAACTGGCTCGAGGTCATAGTTATGGAGTCAAATCGGACCTAAATCAATCTGTTGTCTGATTCAATCTAAATCGACTGAATCAGAACATGATTAAATCAACTATCTGCAATTGTAAAACTTGTTTGTCCCATTTAAATTAATTCTGAAAAGAAGTTTGATGGACATGTAATTGAATCGGAACGAACTGTTGAAAGTGACTTAAAAACTGAAACATTCAAAATGAACCAAGTAATCCTAAGCTTTTTGGGCCAAATTTTTTTTTTAAAAATAAAATTGTGCATCCAAGGACTCAAACCTTAGCAACTCTGAATAGCACGCTTACCCGTTGGGACAATTTTCCTTCAAGTTAAAATGGCATATCAATAATTATTTTTAATGGCATCTTTTCTTTTCAAAATAATCTTTTGTAATTGAGATCTATAACCAGTTGAACCACTGATTAAACCAATGAACTGGTCCTCGACCGGTTTGATGTTGAGATCGGTACCAGCATATGCTTATGAGCGTTGCTTCCATTCATAACTCAGATATGCAGAAGCATAGAAGGATTACTACCTCCATATGTTGACGTGCAATTACAGACGTGGTCTAAATAGCAATGAAGATGAAAAGAGGAAAAAAAAAAAAAGAGCGGCTCAATATCAGTTGCACTTATCGTACCAGATACCTCCATGTCACAATAGAACGGCCTATACACAAAAGATAATGCTTTAATAGACGGGCTTTATATTAAGTCACTTGGTATTTTTGTGGGCTGGTACATTGACCCACTCACTTACGAGCCCAAAATAGCTTTTGAAGGGCGTTAGCCGAAGACATCAATGTCTCAAGGCCCAAAAAGGAATGTCTTGGGGCCTTTTTTGTTAAGGTTCATAATAAGCCCAAAGTAAGATGGTGTCGGATGAGCCCAACTAAGATCTTGTGGGAGAGATCCGAGCCTCTGGCCGAGAAAACTTCGATGTAACCGACGTAAGCTTACGCCGAAAATTTTCTCTCTCTGGCCACCTTAAAATGTGAGTTTGCCAACCAAACAAAAATGTCTTCTTCGGATTAGCTTGAATGTACAACGCAATTTTGGTTGTAATCTTTGATTTCAGTGGAAGGGTTCCGTCAGATGTTTGGGACGGTATAAGTAATCAAGGAGTAGTGACTGATCATATCACGGGAGGAAACTTTGGGCGGAATCCCATTACTATTAATGGGTGGCTAAAATAAAAGTATTTGTCTCAAATAATTGTTATGGAAATTTGAGTGAAATACATGTTTACGTAGATGATCCGAGTTCAACGTACTATTATCTGTTACTCTGAGGTAAGAAAAGTTTGAATAACGTGTGGAAAGGTGAAACCTGATATAAGTTGTCGGTTTAATAGCTTTTAACTGAATAAATAAATAATTCATCATTTTACCTTTATCAATGAATATCGTGTGATAAGTACATACATGTTCATAAAGAAAGATTTTGGTTGTAATCCCGATAGTCGAAATAGCTTACAACCCTCCATCTAGTGATCATCAATGATCGCTAGACATTGTTAGTGGCATTTTTATCGACGTCTTTATTAACAATATCTAGCAATACATTTTAAGCCTTACTAACAATAAAAGTCACTAAAAAATTTCATGTTTGTAATTGGCTGGTGGGTGGAAAGCTTAATCATCCAAATTTATGTAGCAACAACTAAAGAATAATGTGTCTCTCGTTTATATCTGAAAATATTTATAGACACCGAACACGATAACGAGTATCCATCGTGTACAATCATAGACCAAAAACATAATTGTGCTTATGAGTTACGCTGCGAGAAACGAAAGATGATTAACGATGCATGTAGAATCAAAACGATCTTAACATCCATTCGAAACTTATCTGCATCATATCAGTACATAGCTAAATAAAGTATTAGCCGTCTAATTCGTGGAAATCTCATCTTGGTGTAACACCACCTTCTAACAATATTGAGATATGCACATTTCATTCGTAACGCCCACAATGTGACATGACTTTGGAGGTTTTCTGATCTTCTTTCGCTCTGGTTGTCCGATTGTGCTCGTGGGGTGATAATGGAGGCCTCTTCTATCCATTTCAACAGTTGATTGGCATGGGCAGAAGAAGGCACACATTTTGTTTGTTTAGAGGAGAAGTGGACAAGCGGAAGCGTGGAACCCTCGAAAGCCTTGGGTTGCGGTCCAAAAATCCACAAAGTCTCGCACTTCAAAAAGGGTTCATCCAAATCGAAATAACTTGGACATCGGTAGACGTAGGCGACCACTTTTGTGAAGGGAGCGAAAGCGAGAGAGAAAAGAGATAAATTTTACACATTTTTTGTTGCGAGAGCGGATTGTTAAGGAACATTGTCGTTTGCTTAAGAAGAGCATGGCATGATATAGGCAAACCATGTCAAAATCCAAGTCGCACAATTGGCTTTTAAGATATAAGAATACTCATCAAACGCCTTCCGGGTGCTAGAAAAAGCTCATTGGTATCACTGAAAATATGACCATGATGTTTTTTTAAGGTGAAGGGTAGTTCATTAATCACAAAGCAGAGAGCAAGATCTCATTTACAAAATAATTAACTCAATGACCGATCGTTTACACAGTATTTGACGGTATTCTACGAATAAATAGTCGGAACCAATATTCCTTTCGGTCTACGACGGAGAAGAAATGTTCCATAAACAAAGTTT
Organism: Escallonia rubra; assembly: GCA_033065855.1. Taxonomy (NCBI): domain Eukaryota; kingdom Viridiplantae; phylum Streptophyta; class Magnoliopsida; order Escalloniales; family Escalloniaceae; genus Escallonia; species Escallonia rubra. Next base: position 70,971 of record JAVXUO010001173.1, on the reverse strand, counting down.
TCTTTTAAGTGTAACGTCTTTTACAAACAAATTGATGAACCAGTGACAGTTTAATGACTTTAATCATCGAGGCAGACTCAAATGACAAACGTGAAGCCAATTTTAGACGTCACATCTCCATTCTATAATATATCATAATACTGTCACAATCGCACTACTATAATCTAGAATAAATTGTACCAAGAAGAAATTGTACCAGATGGAGCCATGGGAGGGATGTCAGTGGGGCTTTTGCATGTTATGGGTCACTGCGCTGCATGGTAACACTGAAACCTGTTCTCTTTTCGGTTGGTAAAGTAATTTATGCAGAATGCAGGAGAATCCGATACGTGTGCATTTGGCCAAACCAGACGAAGCCCCCACATGGAAACCTCATCTCTTCCTGCAACCACTCATGTCAACATGTGCTTGGATTTCCATTACCAGTTTTGATTCAACAGATTCTGCCGAAAGAACTCGAGAATAATGTACTAGAGATTCACTTTTTGTGAACCCAGATCGCCCTTTTGAGCAAAGCAATGTTATTTAAGGATTTCAAGTACTTCAATCAATCCCAACATGGAATAAGCTTTCTAATTACTACAATACTTAATCTGCATAAACCTTTGTTTATTACCCATTCAACTTAATTAAGCTAAAGCCCTATAGCATGATTTATTAGTGATGTCCAATAATGATGCGACATGATTAACAAAATGAAAGGCGTTAGCTTTTAATCATCCGCGTGGCTACAGAGTTCTCTAGGTCCCGTTTAAGTAATGCTGATCATTCTCAAACTTTGAGTTTTCAAATGATGGAACATTTTGATAGGTGCTCAAAGCACCATAGTACAGTCTTTTTGACTGCATGAATCAAATCGTGTCATTTTTTAAATTGGAGCCCCAATTTGAGGCGTTGTAGCATTACTCATTTTTTTTCTCGGGAGCAAATACGAATCCAAGTGAGTTATGTAGGAGCATTGATTTGGGTACAATCTTGTTTGCAGCAATGTTGATGCAAGCCCCCACCGGGAATTACATATTGACGTAAAAAATGACGCTAAACAAGACATTGAAAGTGTCCATAAACTGTAATGGAGAGAGTCACGTAAAATATTTCGTTAACAGTTTGTATCTTCGTTTATCTTGGAACAAATAGGGTTGCAACAAAATTGCTATAAACTCAGTATTTTTCAATATATGAAAAGAAGATATTGCCTGCAACCCTTCTTTTAATTAATGGAGAAAAAGCATAACTTTTTTTAACTACATACATAGTAGAGCATGGGCTACAATAAGGGTTAGGTGTCATTATGTTAGTAGCTCGGTGGTATATTCACTTAACTGGTCCACTAAGGAAACGACACTTCATAATTTAACAGAACTGAACAAAAGACTGGAAGACTTTTGCGGCTATATGAAAAAGACAATTATCTCACTTACAAACATATTGGATAACACATTTAGCGACTAATATTAGCCACACTTTCTTGCTAAAATATCAACCTTGTTGATTGGATATTGCGTGATTGAAAGGCGTATAAGGCCTATATATATATACCGAAATTGTTGCTTCCGAGAGGCAACACTTTGGCTGAATCAATGCATGGCCAGAGAAACAGCACTCAAACCCTCACCACCAGTTGATTCTTTCCTTGCTTGACCTCACACTTCTTCAGAAAAAATCTCTCCCCTCTTGTCTTCACATATCCCACGAGCACAAACATATGCCCACTTAGTTCTTCTTTTGCTCTGATTACTCTCCTAGTCCTCTAGTTTAGTTAGATTGCTTCGTACAAAAGATAAAGAATCCATGGCTTCCCGTGAGGGCATGACTGTTACAACAACAACGTCCCCAAAGAGCAGTGGCAATGATGAGCCAAAAGGGCAATGCTTGTGTTCACCAACAACACATCAAGGATCATTCCGGTGTAGGTTTCACCGGTCGGGCTCGACGGCGGCGTGGTTCAAGAGATCGAAGTCTATGCCGGTCCGAAACAACGCTGTTTCCCCCAAATCAGTTGAGTCTACATGAGATGAAATTATGAAGGCTTTTACTAGTAGTGTGCTCGTTTCTACGTCCATATGAAATCCCTCCTTTGTAAGAAAGAAGAAGAGATGTGTGTATGTTTGTGTGAGCCTTTCTCTTTCGCTGGCATGTCATGTCTTTGATTTTCCTGCAATCAATCAATTACTGGAACACAAATCTCTCTCTCTCTCTCTCTCTCTCTCTCTCTGCGTATGTCTATATATGTTGAGCTTCCCTTCTTCCATTGATATAAAGAATCATAGCAAGTAAGATACATGGACTCCGACAGAAAAAATTTCTCTTCTTCTACCATTTTGATCGATTTGATTAAGGCAATAGCGAACATAACTATTGTGGTAACAGTAACGACCAATGTAAAAAACATTTTAAATATGTTTCCCATTCATGCAGTGGACTGAATGTAGATGTAGGTATGTGGCTTTCCTTGACTGGTCGTTTAAGTTGTGGGCAATGATTTTTGTCCATGCAACACATACACTACCCCCTTGTTGTTAGGCTTGGATATTGGAGTTAACAAAGTTATCAACCCAAAGACATAAGGAAACCATTAGTTTCCCAAGGTTAATTTATTCTTTTTCGTGATCTCTGGTGATAAAAGCAATCAATTTCCTTTTGCAAGTACTGCATAATCTTCCCTTCTGTCCATCTGTCCAATTTAAATTCCCAGACGCGATCTCACGGATCTACCCGTAGAACCAACTTCTTTTGAGGGTTATATATAATAGAAAACAAGAAGACAAAGACCGAAGAAAATTTGGACTATGAAACCGTCTTTCCAAGTTTTGAAGTATTTTTTTAGTCTATCCGCTTGGTTACAATATGGTTTAAAAACTTAAACTGTTAAAGAATAGGTCCAACCATATATATCATGCTTATATTAACACTCCGCCTTGCATTCAAGCAGTGCATCACCACCACATCGAGTTCACAAATAAATACAGTGAAAATTGCATTACAATAAAGATGCAAGAAATATGCAAGCGAAGGAACTTCAAACAAGACCTTGCGCACCGAAAATTCTACCTACCGCTACTAAAATAATATATATATATCATCCTTAACACTATTTACAGGACTTTAAATAAAATGTGGCAGTATATAAATACTAGATAATGATCCAAAGCTGAAAATTTAGACTTTCTTCACCCACTCTCAACATGGCATGTACGTCAATGTTGTTTGTAATCTTCTATTTTTTCTGGACCTTATCAAAGTGTTGGTGATGAGCTTTGAATGGCCTAAGATGATATGGCCGTTTGCATCACGCACCAGGGTTGGCCATTTCTCTACAAATTAGGAGTCAAAAAGCATGATGGGCGGCGACAGGGACAGTTGGGAAGACTCCATGACATATCCTCATTGATGATCATTCCGAGGGGTTAACTAACTGCAGATTGCTGTTTTGGATAGAACAAAAGAGTACGTCAGATGTATTGGAAATGCACACATAGTCCTGGTCCTGGGGGTCGTAAGAAGAGAAGGGCTGCAGCAGCCTGCACTTCAATAATGGAGAAAATCGATCTTCTTCACTTCTAAGTTTGTCAAGAGGCACTTCTTGTATAATCGGGACGAGTAAAAATGTATATGACTGTACTTTATGCATTAATAGTTATGATCGTGGACTGTTATTCACAAGTATTAATAGCGCCACTTTTAAACAAAGTAGGAATATACTCTTGACACATCTTTATAAAATGAGGTTACTTTTGAAGTGACAACGAGTGCCACATTGAGTGTTTGTGTTAGTCAAGAAAATGACGTATACTACACAATAATTCCAAGCATGATCCGCTAAATGGAATGAAAACTAAGCCCTAGGGTGGGGCTCTATTAATTCTGGTAGAAAGTCAATTCTAGACCGAATATTGCAAGAGTTTTCGCATCAACAACTTAAACAAGACATCCTTATCCTTAACAATGGAGAAGGTTAGTATTACCATTTGATCCCTCTATCAGCCAAAAATTGTTCTAAACTATATCATACAGGGATTTTACCATGAATCCATTGATTCTATATGACTTATTACTACCCTTTTTATTACTTTAGCAAGTTGATGGGTTAATTCAATAAGAAATGGGAGTTAGCACATGATTTCCATCCAACCGAATCCAATATAACCAACATATGGACGAGAGTCGCTTAGAGTGGTCAAATGACCCTCAAATGGGAGCTACGCAAGCTCCTAGCTGCGATTGTATGAGTTAAAGACATAAGAAAGGATAAATTATTGAAATGATAGTACATCAATAGGTGTATGAAATGAACAAAGATTGCCTTCTCCCTCTTGCTGACCTGTAATGAGATCGTCAATCATTGTACTTACAGACTGGCATGAAGAAGCATGAAAAAGGAAAATTTTTGGCTGCTGCCCCGGTTGGAAGAATCTTCCTCCTACCCCTTATATAGCGACAATCAATCGTCTCTAAATGTTTATGGTGATTTTTATTTAGTGATGCTAAAAAAATGCTGCTAATAATTGCCGCTAAAAGCGTTAGAAGAAAAGCCACTGAAAACATATAGCGACTATTAATTGTCACTGTACACGGGGTTGGAGGAAGATTCTTACAACTCGGGTAGAAGCCAAAGTTTGTTCCATGAAAAATAAGTGGCCTTGAAGTTCCTAAAGGCTATTAATTTTCATGTTTCTTTAATGCTCCTCAACCATTCTCCAATAGCACTAGGGGTTGCATAACATTGGTGATATTCCACATTGCTGTGAGATAGCATGAGATTGTCATTAAGTCGTCCTTGCATATGATCATAAAAGTATTTACTTGTCTAACCCTTTTGAGGGAAGGAATGTCCTATGATGTGGCCGTGGACCACGTCGTCATCATAGATGGTATCTGAGCCGACTCTCGAAAGCTCGGGTTGGCTATTCAGTCCGGTTGCCAATAATCGGAAAAAATGAAGGCAAGCCCAGGTAATGATTGTGGCAATGAAGGTGAGATGGATATATCCCAAATAGGTTAGTGAGGAAGATTTTGGGTTATGTGCGATCGAGTCTTAGCGAAGACGTTAAAGCATAAGAAAGGGAGATTGTGATATCCCCACATTATATGTATAATATAGTATGAGATTGTCTTTATAAACCATGTTTGTGATCTTTAAAAGTACATACTTGGCTAGCCCTTTTGAGGGGGAGAATTCATGTGGTGGGGCCGACGACCGGATCGTTACAACATTAGCCTATGCTCTAGATTGAGACTAAGGTAGGGAGCGTAGCTTGTAGTGCCATATGTTAAGCTTGGGGAAGCTCCAAATTCTAGTAACATTACAATTCCAAGTTTTGCATGAATAGAGCTTGCTGCCTCATACAAAAGTCTAAAGGCAATTTTTGATAATAAAGGACCCAAAGAAGTGCCGATTGATAATCCATATAAAGAACTCTGTACCATTTCCATGATCATATATAGCGAAAAACCTAGCCACAGACGTTAGCTTTATAACTTTCTTTCAGCTTGAGTGATAGATCTAGAAGATCTATATGTTCCCAACCTATCTTGGCTACACATATAGGCCCACTGGGGGTCCCAATTTTCATGACACGTCGGCACATTCAACAGTCAACTTTTCAACGCTCACAAGCCGGTCAAAGCAACACATAATAGTGTCACGTGCATTTTCCCTTTGTGAAGAAACTTTGGCGTGCCTTCCACCTTAGGGGGGTCGGCCACCTTCCCCTTCAAAGGGGTTGACCACATTCCTTCACCTCTCTTCAAGGGCCCATGCATCGTCTGCGACCCCCGTCACCCGTGGTCGTGCGCAGGCCTCACGGCCCTCGTCGCCTTCACGGCACCCATCGCCCATGTGCCGGCTTCACGGCGCTCATCGTCGTCGCCCGTGGTCGTACGCCGACTTTCAGAGCTCGTCGCCCAGCGCCCGCGTGTCGACTCCACTACCCCCGTCGCCCGTCATCTGGACGTCATCTTCGCGACCCCCGTCGCCCCAACGACATCTCCGCGAATTTCGTCGCTCGCATCCGCGACTCTCGTCGCCCACACCCACGCGCCGTCTTCACGACACCAGTCGCCCACGCGTCAGCTCCATGACTCCCGTCGCTCGTGCCCACGCGTCGTCTCCGAGACCTTCATCACTCGCATTCGCGTTATAACTCCGCGACTTCCGTCGCAAGTGCCCGTGCGCCGTCTCCGTGACCTTTGTCGCCCGCGCCAGTGTGCTGTCTCCGCGACCCCCGTCGCCAGCGCCCGCGCACCACACTCCCACACTCCGCCGCGCCCATACGCCGCGCTGCTAATATTGCCATGCCCCCTGGGTCCCTGTCACACTACAGTGCCCTCGGCACCATTGCCGCGCCCGCGCGCCACTTCCACAACATGTGCCTTCGGTACCAGGTATTGTCTTGCGACGGTCGTCACCGTGCCTATGCGCCACAATCAATGTCTCGTGCCATTGGCATCGCGCCCATACGCCACAATCAATGTCTCGTGCTGTAGGCACCATGCCCATAATCATATTACAAGCTTCCGGGGGGCTCCATTAGTAGTGCTCCGACACGAGGACCCCTCGCAGCGGGATAGGCTCGTTACCACAAAGCCATCACTGTCTTCATTCTGGGTTACTCCGGGACGGGAGCAGGTCTTTGGAGGGCATCGCGCCTAGTCTGCCTGGCAGTTGGCTACATGGGCAACCCTCACAGCTGTCAGGTTCTCTACGCGTCTCTTAACGCACCTAGTGGGATTCAGTAGGGGCTTGGACCAGTGGCTGGGGCAACGAGCTTATTCTGATCATGCTTCCGCGGTGTGGTCAGTCTTCTTAGACAGGTAGAGAGATGCTGTGTAGGGCAAGGCAGTGCGAATTAGGGAACCGACAGTTCGACGGAGAACCGGTATTTATGAACCCCCCTTGTGACATGTCACTCCTAGGGGATGACACGTGTCAGCTGATGACGCCGGCATACTTTTTCCTATAAATAGTGGACTTTGAAACTCATTTAAGGGACTCCTCTCTCATTTGATATTTTCACTTTCTCTCTCTAAAAACCCATTCTCTCTGGAATTCTAGAGAGAGAAACATATTTGGACTTCTGATATCAGACCCCTGACTTGGACCCTAGCTTGGATTGTCGACTGTCGGCCCTGTTCGTCGCCGCCTTGTCTGTGCAGGACTGCCAGCCCTCACGGCCTGTCTGGGAAGCCTTGCTCTCTGCCCTTACTCCGCCCTCACTGTCTCTCACTTTGCATACTTGGAAGCTGACTCAGACTGCAGCCTTTGTGGCACCTCCACGTATGTACGAACCCACTTTCCTTGGCATCACTATATAAACAGGGCTACTATATATTTACAACAGAATGTTCAGTAATATGTAACCAGAAAATCTTTAAAATGTCTTGTTTTTTCATAAAATATATATCGTAAAATGTGTTAATGGCACTTCATTTTCCATCTTTATCACTCATGCAACCATCTAAGTGTGCCTAACCATAGAAGTAATAAACTTCGCAGACACAAAAAGGAAACTAATTGGCAAGATCGCCATATGTTTGGCCCGTGTGTTTCAAAATAATAAGCTTGTTTGATGTCATTGATTTTTTAAGTTGGGCTCCCAAAAACTCCTTATGGTTTTCAAGGTAGCAAATGTCCTCCAAGAGCCCCTTTTGATTTGGTCTTGTTCATGTTATTTATGGACCATATCCGTGCCTTGAAGGAGAATCAACTGAGTAAATCAGAATCTGTCTTTATCGACAATCCTAGTTCAAACTTCTCCTCCAAAGAATCATCATCCGCTGGAAAGCATATTTCAAATAGGTTATCATTAGGTTCCCGCCAACTTCACTTAGTCTCTTTGCACCAAAAAAAACTTTACTTAGTCTCTTTCTTTTTACAGGCTGAGCTGAACAGAAGAAGTTCACATACGCAATTCTATAATTGAATACCAAATATATATAGATAGAGGCATTGTGTTACGTCGGAGTAAGGGCAAAGACTCATGCCTGTACTATAACCCCAACAAACAAGGCAACGGCTCTAAAAATTGTAGATAAGGTAGTATGAAATTAAAATTTTGATATTTGAGCACCAATTTTAATATTTGAGCAACATAAGTATCGCTAAAGATCGTAAATACTATTGTAATATCTAAACAATTACAAAGGAATTAAGGTGAAGCTCAAATGTCGATTACTTTGTATTCCCAACCTATTCTGGTCGTACCCAAGGGTCCATAGGGGTCTCATTTCACGCGAACACGTCGACATTGTCAACAGTCAATTTTTCAACGCATCGAAGCGGTCAAAGTGCGTGCGCCCAAGTCACATGTGTTTCTCGCTTCACGCGCTTTGTGCGCGACTTAGGCGTCGATTATTTCACGTTAACGTTACTCACGCTAGCATGTTCATCACACCGAGACCGCTCGAACACCTTTTTCATAAAAAACATCGGCCGACGGCGCATTTGGAGCAACGGGGTCAAGGGGCAAATGGCCTTAGCCAACCCCAGGGGGGTCGGCCTCGGCCTTCCCCATGCCTAGGGGTTCGGCCTCGGCCTCCATGAGGGGTTGGCCTTGGCCATTTTCCCCCGGTGGTTCACCCCTTCGTGCAAACCCCCTTTTCATACTTTTTTTGCTTCGTACGCTTCATATGTGACTTTGGCACCTTGTTCGTCTCATAGGTACGATTCACGTTTACACGTTCGTCATAATGCAACTTTCGGATTTGTCATTGCCTATCAAAACATCTACCATCGGTGCGCCCGAAGTTCATCGAAAGGGGGAGTGGCCTTGGCCTCCCTTCATGGGAGTTGGCCATTGGCCTTGGCCACCCCTTAGGGTCGGCCTCGGCCTCCCCAGGGGTGGTGGCCTTGGCCTTCCCTCAATTTTGGCCTATGGCCTCCCCTCCTACGCGCACTTGTTTTCTCGAGTCTTTGCACCTCCGCGATGTTTACGGACGTTCGTACATCAACTTCGCGATGTCCGTCGTACATTAACCTCGCGACGTTCGTTGTACGTCGCTCGTGACCGCGCACCGCTGCCGCGATGCCGTCGCCCAAAGTCACGCGCTACCGCCAAATGACCCGTCGCCGACGATCGCATACCATCAATCCCAACTTTGTCATTACTACATGTTGCATTCATTATTTTGTTACAACATACACACTCAACTCACATCCCATCTTCAGGACACCCGACGCGCGCTCGTGCGCCGTTTCCTCGACGTTCGTCGCCGAGCCCGTGCGCCATTCTCATGATACGTGCCCCGGCACCAAGTATTGCCCCGCGACGTTCGTCGTCGCGCCACTTTCATAACACGTGCCCACGGCACCAGGTATTGTCGTTCGTCGCTGCGCCCGTGCGCCACTTCAATGATACATGCCCCGGCACCAGGTATTGTCTCGCGATGGTAGTCGCCGCGCCCACGCGCCACAATCATGTTATGTGTTTTCTAGGGGCATTCCGCTAGCAGTGCTCCGGCACGAGGACCCCTCGCAGCGGGATGGACTCACAACCTTAAAGCCATCGCCGTCACAATCACAGGGGGCTCCGGCACGAGGACCCCTCGCAGTGGGATGGACTCACAACCTTAAAGTCATCGCCGCCACGGGATGGGCTCACAACCTTAAAGCCATCGCCGTCACAATCACGGGGGGCTCCGGCACGAGGACCCCTCGCAGCGGGATGGACTCACAACCTTAAAGTCATCATCGCAACGGGATGGGCTCACAACATTAAAGCCATCGCTGGCACAATCACGGGGGGCTCCGGCACGAAGACCCCTCGCAGTGGGATGTACTCACACTACAAGAAAATCGACTTTTAGCGACGGAAATTTCCGTCGTTAAAAGTGAATATTCCGTCGAAAAAACTTTTAGCGACGGACTGTCCGTCGCTAAAAATTCTTGGGTGAAAACCCCGTTACTAAAAAATTAGCGACGGAATTTCGTAATCCGTCGGTAAAAAGTTAATATTAACGACGAAATTAATTATTTGTAGTGACGGAATTTTCCGGGTATTTTTTTTTACGATTGACGAAATTATTTTTAGTGACGGAATTAATCAATCTACACATCAACAACACACAAGTCGACAACCATGAAGATCCATTGACTGAAACTCTTCAGTCTACCCAACACCCACAAAGCGACGGTCGGCGACAGTGGGGACCGATCAATGGCGTCGGGGCCACGGTGATGAACGATCGGTGGCGTCGGGGCCACGGTGGTGACAGATCGGTGGCGTCGGGGCCACGGTGGTGACAGATCGGTGGCGTCGGGGCACGGTGGTGACAGATCGGTGGCGTCGGGGCACGGTGGTGACAGATCGGTGGCGTCGGGGCACGGTGGTGACAGATCGGTGGCGACGGGCGACGATGGTGACATGGCGACGGGCCACAGTGGTGACATGACGACGATGTGAGAGAGACCGACCGGTGGCGGCGGAGATGCGGTAGATCGAGAGTGACTAGCCACCGCGGAGATGTGGGTTGAGTAGGGTGGTCGTGAGTCGTGGCTTACTGATTTTGGTAGATCTGTGAGAAAGAGAGAGATTTGAGAGAAGGAACCTGGCTGTGAGATTTGAGAGAAGGATCTGTGTGTGACTATTAGGGAGAGTTGAGAGGGCAGGTGAAAAGAAGAGAAATGTAACCCTAAAATTCATATATATATAGACAAATAACCGGGTAAACCCTAAAAGGCCGTCTTTAGCGACGGACTTTTAGAGACGGAACATCCGTCGCTAAAAGGCACTTTTAGCGACGGATTTAGTTCCGTCTCTAAAAATCCGTCGCTAAAATGTCATTTTCTTGTAGTGTCACAACCTTAAAGTCATTGCAGCCAAGGGATGGGCTCACAACCTTAAAGCCATCGCCGTCAAAATCACGGGGGGCTCCGGCACGAGGACCCCTCTCCACGGACTCTGAGCACTGAGCTGCGAGCATGTCCACTCATGTTACCATTGATCATCGGCACCACCAAGGCAATGACCCCCAGGTCACTCCGGGACGGGAGCAGGTCCTTGGAGGGCATCGCGCCTAGTCCGCCTGGCAGTTGGCTACAGGGGCAACCCTCACAACTGTCAGGTTCTCTGCGCGTCTCTTGACGCACCTTGTGGGATTCAGTAAGGGTTTGGATCGGTGACTGGGGCAACGGGCTTACTCTGATCATGCTACCGTGGTGTGGTTAGTCTTCTTAGACAGGTAGAGCGACGCTGTGTGGGGCAGGCAACGCGAATTTGGGAACCGACAGTCCAACGGAGAACCAGTATTTTGGGACCCCTGGTGACGTGTTACTCCCAGGGGACAACATGTGGCACTTTATAACATAAGCATATTGTTTCCTATAAATAGTGAACTTTATGACTCAAAAAGGGACTTTTGGCTCATTCTTACAAAATCACTTTCTCACTCTAGAATTTGGGAGCTCTTGGATTCTAGTGAGAGAAACATAACTTTGGACCGTAGCATTGGACCCCAACTCAGACCTTGAGTTGGACTATCGACTGCCAGCCATGTTCATCTCAGACTTGTCTCCGCAGCACTGTCACTCCTCATGGCCTGTCTGGGAAGCCTTGCTCTCTGCCCTTATTCCGCCCTCACTGTCTCTCACTTTACATACTTGGAAGCTGACACGGACTGCAGCCTTTGTGCCACCTCCACGTTGGTACGAACCCACTTTCATTTACATCACTTTGATAATAATAGATAAACTTAGGAAGCAATTTGAGTAAATTACGAGGATAATGTTAGGTCCGGTTAGCATTCTCCACATGTAAATACTTTTACTAGCAGTCAATTTTTTGTGCACGGTAACTTTTATTTACTCCCTCCCCACTCCGACCACCGGAACTACGTCGTATTATACCACTTCTACCCCCAACCACCGCCCACGGCCGGCGCACCCTCACCATCTCCGCCGCCCACCTCTTTTACCCCTCGGATCTCGCCCTCTCCGTCGCCCGCCTCCGCCGCTCCCCGTCCTTCTCCCCCTCCCTCTCTCCTCTTTCGGGTAGCCAATCGAGACTTCCTCTCTCTCCACTACTCGTCCCTCTCCGTCTCTTTGGGGTACAGAGGGCGGGACCTGGGGCACGTGAACTCCGCCGGAGGTCACGTGCGGGCCAGGGGGACCGGCTACGTTAAGGCCACGCTGAGGCTCGATGGATTCCAGGTTATCGAGGATGTGTGTTATTTCATTTGATGATTTGCCGGAGGTTTGATTCCTTCGATGCCGATTCGGTCGTGACCGGACACGGCGGGCTGTCTTTCATTCGCGTCCCCATTAAGGTAAGGCAGTTTCTTTAATTTGTTACTGTTTCGGTTCCATTGAAATTTTTTTCTATAGGTTTTTGAAAATGTCTAAGCTTGATTTAGCTTGACTTGTCGAACGATGCTTGTTTACTCTTTGTTTGCTATCTGAATTCAATCAAATGTTTACATACATATACTAATCTATTCAAACAATTCACAAAGTGTCAAAAGTATTATGTTGTATCATAATTAGAATATACCCGTATGTGATTTGGTTAGGGTTTTTTAAATATTAGTTTAGTAATGTACGCATATTGCACAGATAACTTGGCTTTGCAGAAGTTTAAAATGCTTGTATATCGTGCATGACCTGCATTTTATTTTGGTATTTTTGTAGTTTTTTTTACGATGCCTAAATGTGATGATGCACTATGTATAAGCATTTTTTAGAGCTCTCGCACGTACATTTCGTTATGGGTATAGTGTTACTGACTGTTAAATCAGTGTTGTAGCATAGTGGTAATCTGGTGTAATTGGAGTAAGGTGGCTTGACACACCAGTATGGCATGAGTCAGCATTTGACGCTTGCTCAGCATTGATGGGATCTCTCTCTCTCTCTCTGTTTGTCCAAATGTATTTCCGCTACGAAGAAAAGAATAATGAGTTCACATTCTTGATAATTCCTTCTTTATAGTGTTCAAGGTCTTACAGTTTTTAATCATTCGAGAAATATAACCAAAAAATGTTTAAGATAGCATTTTGCATGCAATTTTTACTCACCTCTATAAAGTTGGTTTAGAAGTTGCAAAATTAGAGACCGTTTATACGCAAATCCTAAAAATTTACTAGCGGTCATAGACTTGTAGTTAACGCTGAATAGCTATGGAAAAATTAGTAGTAATTGGTTCTACGTGATAAACAAAATACGTTGAAGAAATTAATACTTCAGTCCAAGTAAAGATGGAGAGTTTCTTTTATCAGCTTGAATTTCCTGAGAAGTCAAACTATCAGGTGTTGCTTCCTAATCATCAAAATGTCCACTTTATACCTTACCATGTTCATCTACCAACTTTATACACTACAGTATGGGATGGGGTTAAGGAGGGCTTGACTATACACATGGGGAGTGAGATGGTTCCATATTACGTTGCAGCTATTAATTGAAACAGAGTAATCAACAAAACACATGTTCTGGTGACTGATATAAAAGATGAGACAGTCGATAGCGTGACTCTCGTATGAAAATTTTCCAACTATTGTAGTGTCTGATATATCTTCACAATGGCAAAGACTTCTACACTCATTCCCTTCACAAGTTACACACTTGAACAAATGAGGTGTTATGGGTATCTATGGATTGATTCTCCCACTCTGTGTGCTATAAGCTGGAAATTATCTCTGAACAATTATATGTTGTTTTTGTCAAATTTTGCAGTCAAAAATATGGTGTGAAGTATACATAGATACAAACAAGCAGACGATTGTCCGCCAAGAGTGCTACCCAAAGATGCGAAGCTTTTTTGCTTTCCCAGAAACAAGTTTTGACCCATCTTCAAATCGCACAAACTAAATGCTTCCTAGAGTACTATGAAACTCACACCAAATCTTCAATATCTTATGTATACATTAAATCTTGTGTAGCAGCTTAAAAGTATGCCTGTTGAAAATAGACAATTAATGAATTAAATCTAGCCTTGATCAGTTGCCTGCATGCCCGCAGACCATCCAGTACTAGACCAAACTGGTCCTGAGGTATCATTTTAGGTCATCACAGCCAAAGTTTTAATTCCATATCTGAACTACATTTAGTGAAAGCTAATTAAGGGGTCGGATTGCATATGGAAGAACCGGGTCTGCTCTTCTTTTTCAAGTTCTTCTTGCCTGCTACTTAACGAGTGCATCTCCTCTCGCACCAGAGTATAGTAGCGAATCACTTGGTACTTGACTTGCTTGAAACTCTGGGGTATGTGCCAACTGACCAGCCTATGGGATGGGATTGGATGGTAATCCAAGCAGTTGTACATATGCCTATTGGGTTGTTTTATTAGATGCTATACTGATTTCTCTGCTAACGCATGATTTTATCTTTGATTTCACATTGACTAATTGCAGAAAACATAGAGAAAGTTACTTCAGCGGTAAAGTTAAACCGGAGTATGCATTCTGACGGAGGCAATTGTTTGATTTTAACAGCAATCCCTCCATTTAAACTTTGCTTTTGGGTATGTTGTCTGACAAGCTTACAGAGTAATGCATGTTAATGGTGTACATAAGTCGTTATATGTGGCGCAATTGTCTACATCATTAAGAAACCTTGTTATAATAATACATATTCATCGTATCTCATATATGCAAATTCCTTCTCATTATTCTGGAATCGTAGTTTCAAGTTTCTCCTGAAGATTGTTGCTTAATATAAGTATCTGATTCCTGCTTATTATGTGGACAGAAGATTACCTCAAGGTTCAATTTTTGGGCAGAAAACAGTGTACCAATATTCCTTCCATCAGTCCATCTCTATGCATATGCCAATTAAACAGGCAGTTTATTGTTTTTATGGCCTATTAATCTAATGTTAGACCTATATGATTTAGATTTGCGTTACTTTTAGGACGATTGTTTTGGCAACCTTTTTTGGTTGTCATTGCACTGGAAGGGCGTAGCAATTGTCCAATCCTATGTTAATATGGACAATAATTCTTTTATTGTCCATGACCACTCCAGCTCTTGTAAAATTTCTTGTTTATGTATAATATCCTTGGCTCGTGTCCCTGTCCATACTACTTATGGGGAACTTATATATGCGTACATGGTTTTAAATATATGGGATATATATTAGGATTGATACTCCCTAATTTTGTGGATTGCACCCTTTGGATGACTGTCAGGGCATGCCTCCACAATATTTCTCCTCCACATTATTGAGAAATAATGTGCTCTACAACCATCACGCTTCACATGAGTGCCTGCCCGTGCTCAACAACCATAATAATATTGATGGAGTTTCGGACTTGCCCATTAAGTCCAAGTTATGATCTCCAGTTATCTTTAAGAAGAGAAACCAACTGGTTTTGAAATACACACTAGTATTTAAATGTAATTGAACGAAACATACATGTGATCCGTCTTGTACTAAACCCTAAAAAGGAAGAGGTGAACAATTTAAAACGATCATCTTATCCTTTCATGTAACTCAGAAGATGATAATTAATTACTATTGCCTGCAGTTTGTATGATGTGTCCGCCTCCATACATACTCTGCGTGATGCCATCTGCAGCGAAACGATCCAGGATGCATTGTGGGTGAACAGATGCAGTGCTTCACAGCCGGTGCTTGCACCATACTCGTCTCATGCACCTTAGGTTCTCGCTGAACATCACATCCCCTCTGTGTCGCCAGGTGCCTGATGCTAATCAGATGAGAACCTGTGTAGCACATCTTTTTTCTGGCTTTAATTGTAGAAAAGAGGACTTGAAAAGAAAGGAAACTCTGGTGTATGGCATTATATAGGAACGGAAAAAAGGAAAGAAAGGTGGCCAAGTAAAGGTGGGTATAAAGAGCTTTTGGTTCAGATTCCTGCAAAGGCATTACTTTTAAGAGGTGAAGAGGTATTTCCTACGTGTGTTTGTTAAGCTGATGAGACTTGTCCAAGAAACTGAGGTCACCCACACCTCAACTGGCTGAACCACGGCCTTGATTGAGTTTCCATGGTGGCAACTGTGTGGTGGCCCACCATGTTTCTCCCCAGAATATTAGGTGCCATCCGGAGTAGCTGATTCTTTTTGTTTCTTTTCAGGTAAGATTATATTCTGTAGCCATTGGTCTTATTGGTAGTACACTTGAAGGTTAAGCTTGGTAGAGAAGAATATGATTCTATGTTATGTTCCTCTCTAGATAATGCTTATTTACCAGAGTTGTTTATGCGCGCCGCGGGGGGCTGGGGGGTTGGGGGTGGGGGAAAGGGGAAGGGGAAGGGTGTTGGGGTTGGGTGGGCGGGCGAAGTTGGGATTGTTTGGCTTTAATGGTAGAAAATAATGCTGATGTTATTCTTAGTCAGTTTCTAACCGTAGTTTAGTCCTTTTCTGGATGCTAGAGGAAGTGAATGTGCCAGTTTTCATGAGGCAGTAGTGTGTTGCAATGGAGATGATGATTTTATAGCTCAAACTGGAAAAGCAACATAATTGGATGAAGTAGAGGGGTAGCCTTCTCCTTTTAACTTTCCTTCATGGAATTCGGGATGCGAAGTTTGCAGATCTCTCAACAGTAGCGTGGTTTTAGTATTACTAGCACTGGTTTCCAGACAACGTGATGCCTGTATCGAACAAATCATGTGCTTATTTACAGCAGCAAGCTCTTGTAAGCTTTTAGTTTGTTGATGACCATCTTTTTAACTGCGAAACCGAAGCACTGTGAGGAGTTTTTGGATTTTGCAGTATATGTGTTGCTCTCTTCCTTCCTTTTGCTTTGGTATCTCTCTTATTTATTTTTATTTTTTTGGGTTTGATGGGGTGCTACTGAAGGCACGTTTCTTAGGAGCACCTTTATGGGGGCTCTTTTTTGGGGGTTGACCATGTTTGGTTTAGGTCAGGAACCGCAGGTTTAAACTTATATGCAGGTCTGATCTTTTACGGGTCAAGTTCTGCAGGGCCTCAGCAGTGAAATCCAAGGTCCAGTTCAAGCTGTGGATGGCCTGGGGCTGGCAAATCCAACTGGGATCTCAGTAGTGAAGCCCAACTCCAGCTCCAGCAATACTCTATCCTCTTTGGTATTGTCCCAAACCAGTCATGTGGAGCCACATGAACTGGATAATTATACCCCTACTTATTTTGAAGAGGCGACGGAAAGATGAGGCGGCCACCAGTGCCGTGGCGTCGACTGCGGTGGATGACATCGGTTGTCGGGTTGGATGGTCATGATTAAAGAAAATGGTCTATAGACTTGGGTTATTTTGAGAGTACTAATGACATGGTTAGCCTAAAAAAAGAAATTTGTTGCCTCGAATTTATGACATTCTAAATTTACTTGGGGTGATGAAAGTCATGCAGACAAAGTACGGTAAAAAGAAGAGGTGATTTGTCTACCGTTTTTGGTTTACATATTTAGAATGGTGGCAAAAAGATTTTCTTATTGGTTATTCGTTTATAATAAATGGTTTTTGTTTTGGACAAATTCATCGGAACAGTTTGAAAAAGTGAAAACACCTCAATGGGTGTTTTCACATTTTTTTTTCGACCACCTTTATCCCTTGTTAGAAATAAAGCAAAAAGAAAAAAAAATGCACTGTTCATCCCTTTTTTTTTTCCTGCACAATTTCTGACACAGCTCTCTTCTCTCTCTCACACACACAACCAGCATCACCATGGCACATCATCAATCTTTTCCGTGTCACCACAAAGAACCACGCCTTGCCATCGTGCACCGTGAAGAATCGAATCTTACCACTGTAGTCACCACATTTATCACTAACCACCTCCGATCTAAATACCACCTTAGGCCAACACAACAACCACTTACCACCATCGCCATCATGGCAACCAGTGCAACACCACCTTTAATATCACACAATAGCCTCATCCACACCGAAATATCATCATTCAAGACCGACGATCCACCGCCGTCCAATTACAGTCACCGCCCTCCGCACCACCGGTGCCACTACTACCTACCACGTCAGATCACGTCACCGCCTCTTCATCTATATCACCCTCCTTTCCCCACTCCCATCACCCATCACCAATGCAGGAGTACTATCCCAAAGAAAAAGAAGATCACCATTTTTTTTGGTGATTATGGGGAGAAAAGAGTATTATCTCAGGGATCCTTTTTGTCTACTTTAGCCTTTTTGGCCGCTGAAAAAATTTATTCCAATGATGCTTTTCTGGACTCCTTGAATAGTTTTTGCGGTGTATTAGGCGATTGATTTTTAGTATAGCGCGACCCATTCTCCTCTGGTATAGTGCCCGGCTAGTTTTTTTGTTTTTTTTTGGTGCAACAGAAATAACATTAATAATAAAACGTTTACAGCTTAATCCCTAGTATTGGCAACTCCTGCTATATCAGCTGCCATCAAGGGGAGGGCCACCTCTGGTGGTTGTATGAGATACACAAAAAACTCCCCTTGTTGAACACCCAAATTGTCTAAATAATGAGCACATCGATTGCCTTCTGTATATTCATGAACAATATTGGACTTGGTAGCTTTGATAAGATAGCTACAGTCTTTGATGATGTTGCTTAAGGAATGAAATCGGTTCTTGTTTCCCAAAATGAGATCTTGAGCTACTTGAGAATCAGTTTCAATGGTCGCATGAGTCAAACCCATGTTCTTGATCATTATTGCTCCTTGTAGGATGCCATGTAGTTCTGCTTCAATCGCGCTAGCAACGGTGGTATGATCATAGAAACATCCCAGCCATTCACCGCTACAGTTGCGCATCAGTCCTCTAAAGCCACTCGACATATCCGTCTTTGCACATCCATCCACATTAATTTTCACAGTACCTGCCGTTGGAACACACCACGAAATTAGTCTATGAGTTTTAATGGTGCTTTTCTCTTCCTTATGAAAGGTATTTTCCATTTCTTCAGCAAATTTTTGAATGTTTTTTCATGATATCTCCGGCTGTATGAAAATTTTCTCTATGCTTTCTTTGTTTCTATCTTTCCATATTTGCTGCCAGAGGGTAACAACAACTATATATATTTTCCATGAGATGGTGCTCGGCTAGCTGCACCATCTCATGGTGCATATTAGCGGTTTGGGACGGTAGTGGTTGAAGAAAAAGAGTGGGGTTTACTGTGACATTTACGTTGGGAATGAAAATCGAATTAGGTTTGATTCCGAAAAGACTGATTAGTGGACCATATGTTAGACATTTTGGGAGAGTTTAGGGATATGGTAACTTCAATGTCAATCGTAAGGACATTTTTGGGAAGTTATGTTAGAAAAAAGGTTATGAAAAGTTTAATGGAACAAAATTATGTGAAAAAAATCAACATTAAGTACTTTTGGAAATTCGTAAACAAACAATAAGGTAATTTTGTTTTAATCTATTTTGAAAACAAAAACTCACAATACAAAAATAAGAAATAAAACTAAAAAATAGAAAGTGTAAACGAACAACCCCTAAGTTTCAATGTAATGTTTAGGATTAACTACAATCGACACTCCTAAGGTTTACCTTATTGTGGGTTTGGGCAGTGGGTGATACAGATGGTACAACAGTGGCCGGAGGGGCGGGGTAAGGGGCATACAGTGGCGGTGCGCAAGCACACAATTGCATGCGTGTGTGATGGGCAGTGTATGTGTACATCATCGATGGTGATCGTCGGGGTGTGTGTGCGCACGCGAGCGTGTGCGTGTATGTGCGCGAGCTCCCGCGCATGTGCACGCGTGTATGATAGGCAGCGTGTCTGTGTGTGTGCGTGCGTGCGTGCGAGCGCACATGTGTCTATGTAATGGGCAATGACTGGGAAATGTGAATGAGTTTGGTGGTGGGATGGTTTTGGTTAGATGGAGAGATATTAGGGTGATCGTCGGTGTGTGTATGATGGGTAGAAGGAAGTCGTCGGCGGCAGAGGCTAGGCCTTCGCTGAAAGGAAGAAGAGGAAGGCTTAAAGGCATTTTTGGAAGATCGCACTAAATTTTGTGTCCTAACTTTGCTTGACGGATGCCTAACAGAAGTGGACGCTGTGTAAACTAATAACAAAACATAGGGAGCAGATTGTAATTTTTTTAGATAAGGGAGTGTAGTTTCAATAAATAGGGAAGCAGGTGTATATTCGGACAAACTTTAAGAGTGTTGAATATAACTAACCCTTACGTTTATGCGTTTATGATATGTAAAGATTAATTCTGTGTTTGTACATTTTGTCGAAACCACACTTCCGCTAAACCTTATTTTGGACTCGTCATCCTAAATAACAATCCATTTTGGCGGGTAAATTTGTATCATTGCCAGAGATGTACATAAAGTTTACTTAAAATTGTGAAATTAGTGGATTCAACTTAGAGATGTCAAAAGGGCCGGCCCGGCCATAAATAGGCTCGGGCTGGCCCAGCCCTAAACGTGAATAGTGCTGGCCCTAACCTGTAGGGCCTTGGGCCTGGGCTAGGGACAGGCCTAATATTTTCTAAAATTGGGCTGGCCCTAAAAAGGCCCGGGTCAGGCCCGGCCCTTGGCCTGTTTCTGGCCCTCTTTTCGGCCTTATTTTGGCCCAACCCTTTGGCCCTAAACCATTTTGAGTCATTTTTTTTTTCTTTTCCCCTTCTTTCTCGCACATCATTCTCTCTACACCTGATATTTTACTCTTTTATTTTAACTTTTTGGACATGCACATTTCTTTATATTTATTCATGTGAAAATATTGTCTTTTTGCGAACAAAATTACTCTTTGTTGCTAATCACTATTCTCAAATAGAGTAAACGTAAAGTTCTAAGACATTTCATTAGTCACAAGAGAGATATTGAATGGTTTAGGGCCTATCAATTATATTTATTTTGTGAATTAGTATTTTTGCAACACAAAAAAGAAAAAAAAGAGCCTGGCCCGGCCTTAAAGTTAGGACCTAGGGCTTCGGGCCTAGACAGGGCCTTAATTTCCAAGATTTGGGCCCGGCCCAGGCCCGGTTTACAAGGCCCGAAGCCCAAAATGGCCCGGCCCTTTTTCTGGCCCGCTGGGCCGGCCCAAGCCCGGCCCATTGACACCTCTAAATTTATTCAACTGGTCAACAAAGATGCAGACGGCAAGAAATCTAGAAATTCTGGTCAGCAACGACTCTTCAAATCCCCCACATGCCCATTTCCTGAATCCTCCAGCAACTCATCTCACATGTGCCCGAGTCAACTGAGCCGCCAACCGAGTCAGACCGAACAACACAAGCAAAACTTGTGTCCACGACGCGTACCTTCCAACCCACTCGTTGTACCCCTTTGCCTCAATTTCCAAGAAAATGCTCATCACTCTCTCTCCCCACGCCTTATTTAAACACACCCATTTGCCAAGCCCCTCTCTTCATCCTCCTCCCAACTTCTCTCCCCACATCTGTGCTGAAGATTTGTCTAGCTTGTCTCGCCCTCTTCTGTTCTAGTTTGGTTTTGTCCTCTTTTTGAGTTGGGTTTTTGGTTTGTGAATTTGGAAGATGGACTCAGCGAGGTTGTTGGCTCTCCCCGTTGTGGGCTTCATGTTCTTGGCGATTCTTCAGCTTAGCAACGCCCAGGGCTTTGCTCCTTCGCCTGCACCAGCCGGTCCTTCCAATGATGGTCAGTAAATCTCTCTCTTTGTAGCCTTTACTCTTCGAAATTGTTGCATGAATTGAAATCATTTTGCAAACAAATTTGGTAAAATGGTGTGCACATCGTGCCATCTATAGCGATGACTCGATCTTTGTAGCGACAAACTAGAGTCTAAAGAGTTACGCAAATGTCATTAGACTGCAAACACTTGAGATCTATTGGTGAATTCGTGGGATTTTTGACTTTTGTTTTTGGAAAAGTATAAGCCATGAGAAAGCTCTAAGGGGTATGGTCCAGACCATGAGAGGATCCCAAAGCAAACGTGTAAAACCTTTCTGTATTATTACTTCTTTTGGCTGGAGCAAGGATACATTCAACAAATCAGGTGTGACATTTGATCTTCATTTTCAGTATTTAAGTTTCACAAGTGTCGCTAATGGTCATATACAGCGACACTTAATAAACTTTAATCGATGAAAATAAAACTCAAATGGTAAAAATGGAGCTAAAATACCAATTTCCTGAAAGATTTGCCAAAAAAAAAATCAAAGTATGATTAGTTTTGAAAGAACCCAAAGTTGTACAATCTGAACATAGATGGGGATAACAATCATACACCGTTATAGCATGTAACAGTTTTAATGATAAAAATTAGAAGTATTTTGTTGCTGTTGTTAAAATAAAAATGACAATTTTTTGTCGGTTCAATACGTTGTATAACAGCGAATCCAAGACCATTAATATGTATTAAGTTTACATTTCTTTTTGGTAGAAATAAATATGCATTTCTTTCTTTTCTTTACCTTTCCCTTAAGTGGGAGTACTACAACAAATCTAACATTCACTTTCTTCTTACACAATTGCAGGAACGGCTTTGCACCAAAAAAAATTTGCAGGAACGGCAATTGATCAAGGGGTGGCTTATTTCCTTCTACTTGTGGCGCTGGCAACTACATACCTAGTCCATTAATTAATTTTCTTTTTTTTTTTCCTCCAATCTATTTTTAGTATAATATATTAACCAAATTCTTTATGTATCTCCTCCATCTATTCTTTTAGGAAATGAAATATGGCAATTTTGTGTTTCTACAATCTTATTAGAGGAACCGATTACAATGTCACATGTTCGATGTTTCTTTAACTACGCGATTTTGCAAAAGCGCTTCTCCTGCATCATTTGTGCTACCAATCAATCGAAAATGCCAACAAAAGGCAACGGAGTTTGGGTTGTCCACCTTCTACCGAGTGATGAGCTCTCACGTCTTCATCTGTCTTGTTCAGATTTTCGATGCCCAAGTCAGCATATGAAAAATAAATGAACTTTAACCATTGATGCGTAAAATAAAAATAAAAAAAATTAACAATGTCACATGTTCGATGTTTCTTTAACTACGTGATTCTGCAAAAGCGCTTCTCCTACATCAATTGTGCTGCCAATCAATCGAAAATGCCAACAAAAGGCAACAGAGTTTGGGTTGTCCGCCTTCTACCGAGTGATGAGCTCTCACGTCTTCATCTGTCTTGTTCAGATTTTCGATACCCAAGTCAGCATATGAAAAATAAATGAACTTTAACCATTGATGCGTAAAATAAAAAATAAAAAAAATTGATACTAAATATGAAAAAGTAAGAGGGGCTAGGGGCGTTATTTGAAAAATAAAAAAGTTGATACTATATAATGCAATGTATAGAAACAACAAGTTGCGCCCCCAATCCCCAATTAGAGTTAGGTTTCGGGTCAAAGCAGGCAAGCCAGCTCGAAATGATGGTGCATTAACCATTCACTCCGCGATGAATTTTGATGCATTTTGCTATCCATTTCATGACCTGAGATTCTCAACATGTTATGCCAGCTAGTGATATATCAGGTATGCTATTACGTTTGTTTTACGGTTCATAGAATTGAATCGTAAATGATAGTACGAAAGAAGAAAAGGCCAGCTAGTGATATATTAGGTATGCACTTACGTTGTTTTACGGTTCATAGAGTTGAATCGTACACGATTGTATGAAAGAAGAAAAGAGGAGATAGAGATACACTTCTAAGTAAATATTGTAAGATAGTAGAAAAGCATTTAAGTTTTATGAAGCGATGGGCGTGCGGTCTTTGCATTTCACACATTCAATAGGTCCCAAATCATATATTACACTGAAAAAAAGTTTAATGAATGAATAGAGTAATTCTGAGGTAAGTGTAATCGTGCTTTGCTATCTCTCTTCGTTATCTTCCGATTTATCTAAGTGTTGATTACACTCAAGTTTTCAAGGTTAGCATAAAATTATAGTAAATGACACAAAATTTGAAAAGGAAAATAGACCGTGGCCAAAGACGTGAATATTGTATCAGTTGTGTCCATCTATCATTGATCAGTTAAAAGTATACTTTTATGTTGACGTTGTGAATACGTAATTCCTAAAATGTCAATACTGTCTTCGTATGTTTACATTATAGATACTACTACTACTTAATTTTTCACCGACTATCTTCCTCCCCCCCCCCCCCCACAACCCGGTCCCCCGTCTCTTTACCCCCTCTTCTTCGTCCTCGCAGCCATCACCCTAGCCCACCACCATCATTAGTACCCACCACCAAGCCAAGCCCCACTCCAGTGTAGCGCTTATATTGCCCCTTCCTCGATAACATCTCATCTGTCACCACCACCATATCACCTCCAAACACCTGTTGAGATAATTGTCGCTACTCACCACCGTCATGACCGCCACCAAGCCTTCCCTCAGTACCCATGCATCACCACTACGCCACAAATATGTGGTGATGGTGGTGATTGAACCTGGAAGAACAAATGAAACCACTGTTTGAAACCACTATCGCTATACCGCAAGCCAATGGTGTAAGGCTGTTAATTAGCCTTGTCGTCACAACAACGTCCTCCGCGCGCGGCCACCGTCGTGGAGCCGCCGCTACAATGGGTATTAGCACC
Source organism: Escallonia rubra (assembly GCA_033065855.1). NCBI lineage: Eukaryota > Viridiplantae > Streptophyta > Magnoliopsida > Escalloniales > Escalloniaceae > Escallonia > Escallonia rubra. Next base: position 46,567 of record JAVXUO010001173.1, on the reverse strand, counting down.
GGTAGAGAAAAGGCCTACCACCTACAATCATCTAACACTACCACCCTGAATGAAGACAATGATAGGTTTTTTCGAGTTGACATAATAGGTGGCTCGTAGTCACTAGTTCTGTAAAATATCCCATTATTGGAGAGACTACAAGGGAAAGACTGATATTCCTATCGATAGCATATTAAAGCAATCTTGAATGCGGTGCCGGTGGTGGCTAGTTATCGAAGAGAAAGATGAGAGATAAATGGCATTTCAGTAGTTAACTTCCCCGTCAAAAGTAATAAAGTCATTTTGTTCAAACCGTTACATATTTCATCTTTCTGCTTGGACAACGGACATTAATGTTATTTGTCCAAACTAATGGACTCGTATAATTTCACCCTAACTTTTGAGACCTGGGTGTAATTAACCCTTTACTTAACTATTAATATGTTTAATATATTATGTATCACTATGCTTATACACTTTATAAAGTTTGGAAACTAATTAAAATCTTCTAAAACTCGAACAAACTAGATCTTACTTATGATTATTAGCTTCTTTTAATTATGATAAACAAAAGTCATGTAGATATTAGGATTTACTACATTAGACATTAAGAAATTAGAAAAATAGAATTCCACTAATCTGGAAATCATATCCTGTCATAACCTCTCTATTTATAATAAGCAAAGGTTGCTATTAAGTTGTCTGATTTTGAGGTGACGTCCCATCATTTTTTGAAGATTCCTTTTTTTTCTCCATTTTTTTTTACTGTATAATATCCAAAATTATTCAAATTCTACTAGAACAGTATGGCAGTTCCTGCAGTTTAATAACTCTAAGAAAAAAGTGCCGAAATTACTCAAATCCTACTAAAGTAATTAATGCAATCACAATGACAATATGACAATTCATGTAATATAATAAAATTTGTGTCACAATAATACAATAAAGTTTAAGTCATAATCATGTTGAGATAGTCACATTATCGGGGAGTTACATTAGCTCTAACGTCATCTCAATCTCGGTATAAAAAATTGGATGGTTTGAAATCAATGGTCTCGACTATCTATGATCGCTCAACATAATGCAAAATAATTTCATGTCTCTCTTAGTTTCTCATTCTATCACATCAGTCAATTCAACAGTTATAAATAATGAGAATCAGTGGTCCGAGACCGTACATTATTTACTGGAGCCTTAGAATCAAAGTCAAACATTACTAGAAATGATTAAAACAACTCTTATCTCTGGCACGGCCACTCGAAACCCATCGATTTTTTTTTTATAACAGAGATATATACAAACATTAAACAATCATGTCACAGTTAACCAAATTTAACCCAAGTAGTTAAAGAAGAAAATCCTATACATGTAGATGCCATCTACTGAAGATTTAAAATCAGATTGAGAAAAATATAACCATTATTAGGCACATTGACTCGATAATTGGAAGGATGTGGAGGTCACTTTTTTATTATACGAAATTCTGAGGCACATTGAGTTTATAAATTTAGGAAACCACTTCTAAACTTCTCAAAATTCTATGTTTAGCCAAAAATATATGTCACCTATTATGACTAAATTTTGACCATTAACATAACAAATTTACTATTTAATCATGTGCTCAGATAGGTAAAAATATGAAATATGCATCACCTTCAAATGGTTGTACTTTGGTTAAACCTATTGCTATTGCACTTATGTTTTGATTAGAAAAGTAAGTAAAATGGGACTAATTTTGTCTCCGCCTCTGTCGTCGATTATCATTTTGTTTAGTTATTAAATGAATAAAAGAACGCAACTTTATAATAGATGCGCTTCGTTGGTATACATTAACTTTTTGAGAACTACTTTTTCCGGCACGTTTGTACGATCCAAGTGAGAAATATTTCAAAGTGGAAATAAAGTTTCCCTTTATCAATCATAAAATTTCCCTTTTATCACTACTAGGAGGGGGAGGGCGATTAGGGTATCTGTTTAAAGAGATGGGAGATCGAGTAAACAGCCTGTTGTGGCTAGAAATACTTAGACATTATTTCTCTCTTTCTTTGCTTATGGCGTTATTCCAACTCAATTATCACAGTTAATTAAGTATCAACAATAATAATATATTATGCAAAGGAATAAACTTTGGCTGCTATCTCGGTTGTAAGAATCTTCATCTAACCCCATATATAGTGACAATTAATAGTCGTTAAATGTCTCTAGTGACTTTTCTGTTAGTACTTTCGGCGACAACTCTTAACAGTACTTTTTTAGCGTCACTACATAAAAGCTACTGAAAACATATAACAACCATTAATTGTCGCTACATAGGGGGGGTAGGAGGAAGATTCCTTCAACCCGAATATCAGCCAAAAATTTTCCTATGCGAAGCGAGCCAAACTTAGATAATAATATGATGTAATCCCAAGCAAGCAACCACAAGACACGAAGATTTAACGTGGAAACCCTCCAATGAGAAGGGAAAACCATGGGCCGAATTCCAAACCAAATCCACTATATCAACAACTTGCAATACAGCGGTTCTTCTCAAATTTACATACCAATTTGAGGAATCGCAATAAATAGAGAGTGCAAAGGGGTTACCTACTTGAATTGACAAAGCCAACAAAAATCTCCCAAAATGGTTGCTCTCCCTCAATTTTCTCTCTAGCTCTTCTGTTGAAAAATTAGAGAAGATGATAGAGTTCCGTTTATTTTATAAGACTTCAATAAAGAAACAATTACCCACTCAACCTAGATAACTTCTTATGCAACTTAAAGACATCCAATTCAAATGGGTTACCTCATGGGTGACGAATACCTAACATATGGGGGGTGGGGGGTAAAGGGGGCCGAGGCTTTGGGTGAGGTTGCACACTAGGTGTTATGATCAGTCAAGTCAGTTTGGCCTTAGTTTGTTGTTTGTTCTTTCTTGCTTCATGAAATAAGTTTTTTGGCTGACTTTTGCAGTCCGTGTCTAAAATCAGCGTATCCTTCCGAGCATCTCTGATGTGATTGAGGTGCCACAACACTCGTCTAAGTGGTGTTTCCCCCTGGTTCACTTCTTCGAGGACGAAATGTCTTCTGAGGCTGTGGTGTTTGCTGTCAAAGTTAGCCACCACCGAAAAATGCATTTGGTTCTATTGCTGGTGGAAGTGTCACCTTTAACTGAAGAGTGGTCCAAGGGAAGATCACCTTGGAGTAACCTCCCAGTTTTGGACTAGGTCCCGTAGATGTGCTAGTTTTTCTTTTTTGACTTTATAGGGGAGGTTATAGACCGGACTTTGTTTTATCGTACAGTTTTGTAAAAAAATTAAATAACCAAGGATAAAAAAGGAGAAAAGAAGAAGAAGAAAAAAAATGATGTTCATTTCGTGTTAATTAGATCTATCAAGGTGAGCTTACTTGACGTTACTTTTAACTTTCTACCGTAAATTTGTTTTTATAAATTTTGTTAGTTACAGGTGCAAAGGAATAAAAATTAAAAGAAGTATGCTCTTTCTCTTGCTAGACAACCAAATAATATTGGATAACTAATCAAGCATGATTTTAGTTTGATAAGGAGATAGGCTCAAATACTTTCATTAGTTTCAGTTTCGATATGGTTGTACTAGTCATTTTTATGTACTTTCAGTCTTATAAGAAAGTAGCCTAACTACTCGTGTAACTAAGACAACAAACTACTGTTATTAATATCAGTTCTCCTAATTAATTAAAAAAATGTTTTTATGACTTTGATATGAATCGTTTTTAATTGTAATTTGCAGTGTACATTATTTTGTTGTCTGCTTCACGTTACTTGCCCTGCCTCCTATACAACTTTTGTAGAGCATGAATCTTTAATGCAATTCGCACTTCAATTTCACCTTGTCCATCTTCTATTGCTCAAGTAAGTGTGTCACACTTAGGGTGTGTTTGAAACCCATTTCAGTTTTTAGTTTTTATTTTCAAAAAACAAAACCAAAACTTCTTTGAGTTTTTTTTTACAAAACTACTGATGGGTTGTTTGATAGCAGTTTTGTATAATTGGTTTTTACTTTTGGTTTTTATTTTCTCTCTCTTCTCTTTTCTTTCATTTTTTTTCAATACTTGAGACTTTCTTCTATGTTCAACAACTAGAAGCATCCCCACCACGACCACACATCTACTTTGGGAATAACATACTATCTTGCAAATTAAGGTTTCATTGGGGTTCGGTTGGGTGAATGAGTTTGAATGGCTTGGAATTAACCTGCGCAAGTTGAAGATACTAGGGTTAAGCGATGGATGAAATCTTGTGGTGGTGTTTGTTACATGGACAATGGTGGTTAGTATGATAGTGGATTTGGATTTAGAGGAGTGGTGGTATCGTAGTGGTGACCGATGTTAGAGGGTTTATTGTTCGGGGTGTTGGTCAGTGGTGGTGGTGATTATGGTTATCAATAGATATGGTGGTTGGTAATGTTTGTGGTGTTGGTCACTGGTGGTGGCGACGACGGTCAGTGGCTATGGTCGTTGGCAGTGCTTGTAGTTTGTTATTCGGGGTTGTTGGTTAGTGGTGGTGGTGAAAATCAATGTGGTGGTTGGCAATATTTGTGGTTTGGTGTTCTTGGGTGATAGGGGTTGGTGATAAAGATTGAAGGGAAGAAAAGAGTCATAAAATGCTTCCAACAAAAATTAAAAGATGAATCTGAGGAAAAAAAAAATACTAAAAACTCCAAAATAAAGTTTTCAAAAATAACTCAATTTTGAAGATTGGTTTATAAACCTGAAGGAAGCAAAAAAAACTAAAATTGTTTGTCAAACATCGATATTTTTTTTTCAGTTTTTAAAACTGAACAAAAAACTGAAAACAAAAATTGTTTCAAACGCTACCTTAGTTCTACTTAAAGAGCACGACATAGTCTTATAAATTTAACATAATTTCAATTAAATGAAATATACGTAACAAGCGACATGTAATTAGTGGGTTAGTAACCACAATTGCTGAAGACAAATTTTACATCATTGATCAATATGCAACAAGAAACAATCAAATTCACCTTCTCTAACTACATCATGTTTAATCCATCCATGCCTCGCATACTGGATTGATTGTCTAAATCCGAAAATCAAAATCACACAAACATAATAGCGTGAAGCCAAGGTCGTCGCCCTTACCAATCCAAGTCCCAGAATCTATGAATGTTCAGACAATAAAGTGTAACATTTGTGGTAAGGATGGAGAAACCCTCATGGATATCCTAAGGGACTGTACTTTCGCAAGGCTGATGGGGGGTTAAATGTAATCTATAACACAAGGGCAACTTTGCACGAGCTACTTCAGCGATGTGGTGGATGATATGAAGTACTCTCGAGAGAAGAGTTTGAGTTTTTTTATCATTATTTGTCGGTGGAATTGGAAAAACATAAATGATAAAAAAAAGTACAAAAGCCTTGAGAACGATGCTTTAGAACTATATTCACGATACAAGGAAAAATATTAAGGGAAGCATTGCTTAAATTGAATTTTGATGGTGCGGTACTCAAGGAAGTTCATGCAACAAGAATGGGAGCAGTAATTTGAGACTCGGTAGGTTTTTTCATTGCAGGTCTATCAAGGAAAGTGAACAACTTGACTTGTCCACTCACGGTCGAGGCTTTAGCTGTTTTGGATGGCATTAAGGTGGCTCAATAGTTGGAATGTCAAATACTATGCATAGAAGGTGACACTGCTAAAATCATTTCTGCACTAAAGAGTATGGGGGGTATAATTTCTCAAAGGCCGGTTACGCCATAGATGAAACCAATAAACTGGCATCTTCCCGCCAAGAGGTTCAGATCTGCAGGTTAAGAGAACTAGGAATCATGTCACTCGTTCTTTTGCAAGAAAAGCGCTATTTGTTCAAGGCACTAGATTCTGGAGGGATGTGGCACCGTATTTGTAATGCCCAACCTACTAGAGAGGTGCATCAGATTGATCTTCCTACTTAATAAAATCGATTCTTCATTAAAAATAAATAAAAAAGCCACATTGTGTAGGATGAAAAAAGGTTAGCCTTCTTAGCCTAGATACATCCGGTGGGAGCAAAATGGACTTGGTTTTCATTGTACCGCTAAAGTACTAAGTTGCCTTAGTTGGCATAGCGGGGGTTGGTTTTCTAGTCGCTCAGTTGGGTTTTTAATTCCTTTCAATCGTATTCCTCAGTCCCTCTTGATTGTGAATTTCATTAATCGAAAAGGAGAATCCAATTGAATTTCACAAGTTCAAACGTGATTCGTTTAACTATAATTATCACCGGTACTTATATATAATAACACGATCGACGTGAAAAACACATGTTGCTGGTTGAGCATATTGGTTCTTAGGATCTCTGTGGAATCTTGCAGTCCTGCCTTGTGATCCCTTGATCCTAATGCAATCATGTCAACCCAATAATCATTGGCCGTTCTAGATCGATTCTACTAATTCGAGTTGCAGCGGAATACTATCTTAATATCTGAAGTGAAAATCCTGACGGCCGTGGGGGTCCATGAAGCCTCTCTACACGTTTCTCACTTACTAGTGACATCTTTTCATCTTCCTTTAGAAAATGAGTCTAAGCCATTCATTTGATTTTGTCATGAATGAGATGATATTAAGCAATTATTGACCTTCTCTGTTAATTAACTCGACACACTCTTAACGTGTTAATCGTACCAAAGCATGGTGTTTTAAGTATAAGCTCGTGGAGGTCGGAGCGAAACACATGCTAAAACATGGAATTATAAGCTAGTCGAATGCAAGACAAAGCACGCACTAAAAATACTTAGTGTTATGTACAATTACAATAATTAGAATAAAGCAACGGTTAAACCGAGAAAGTGCTAATGAGACACTAGAAAGACCAATGTCATGCCGACCCCAATCTACATTGAAACCTTCCTTTTTCATAGTCTAGATGGATTTATACATGTAAAATGATTTTTATCAACTTTCCATGGTTAGGCTGCCAGAAATGACACCCGACTTCATGACGGTCATTTTATGTCATATCGCCGGTGACCGACGAATCTTTCATCAATACCTTCACGTGAAAGAGCCAAATCTAGTACTTACAACGAGTGAATACCATGTACCTTTCGAAACACATGACAGTTGCAGTAAATCTCTTGTTGCCTCTAACCACGTAATCGTTGGAACCTCCAAATTAAAGGACAATTTTAGGGATTGACAAACAAAACATAATATTTCTTGTGACAATTTACAACGAGAAAAAGCCGTCACATGACAACAGTTCAGTTTTCACTATGCTTCAACCCACGTCGTCTTCGGAAGTTCTCGATCGGTAGAGTTTCCATGACATTACCACGATTATGACTGACGAGATCTCGCTATTCAAATAGAAAGATATATACCAGATATAGACATTGCAGTCGCGCCCAAATATGTTACCGTTGTGTTTCTACCATATTATCGAAAACTCTTCGACTATAGATCGACCATAAAAGAAAGTAAGAAAAGAAAAAGGAAAACCATGGGATTGTATGAGCATTGAGTACCCAGAAGGCCACAAGCCACAAGCCACGAGCCACAGGCCACAGGCCACATGAGAAGGACCAATGACACACACACACACAACATTGCTGTCGTACGCACGTACGCACGGTTTTTTACACCGTCTTTCCTCGCCCCATACCCTTCTCATCGACCGAAGTCACCTTTAAAGTCATTGTTCAGGTCATTCCAATAAACCGATACTACCATTTATCTTCCATCCCCACAAAACACCCATTCTTGAGAACTCTCTTCCTACCCATTCCATCCATTTCATATCTACGCGTTTTCGATCATCTCACGGAATCCTACCATCAAGGTATCTTCTTGATCAGTGTATACGTACATCATGTGTCTACATGTCTGTGTGTTTTTATGATCCTTTTAAAAGATTATGCGATTCTTTGTGTTGATTCTTTAAATGGGTATTGATTATCTTGTGGCGATTCCTTTTGAAGAATGTGCTGCATATTTTTTGGTGGGCGATCATCACCTTCACTGACGAGCTTGGTTTAGTTTTTTGTTTATAGGTGCAGATATTGAAACTTGTTCTTTGCAATGAAAGTTTGAATCTTGATCATTAGTGGTGGGTGATTGGATTGTGTATCCAAAAGCTTAGATTTTTATCTCATGTGCCGATTGCATTTTTATTCTCATTTGGATGGTGATTTCTGTTTCTTTGGATGATTACGATATTTGATCGTGTTTTAAAAGATAATTAGACTTTTTGCTTTTGATCTATGAGATTGGATGGATACTCATTCTGGGTGACTTTGCTCTATTTGCTTTTTATATGAGTCCACAATTCCAGGCAATCAATCTGTTGCTGTATTCTCATTGTGGTGAATGTGGGGCTACTATGCTTTAATTTTTCACCTCTTATGACGAGTTTTGGCAATGTTAGTATATGTGCATTGTGTCTATTTTTTGAAGATATGTTTTAACAGTAAGTCTGAAGTTGTGTTATACCTGCTAAGATTCTTGAGATAGTAAAATGAATAGGGAATTAAGGGAAACGAGATCAAAATTAGGGAAAAGAGGTCAGAGGGTTGCCTTACGGCCTCTTGATCACCACTTAAGGGGCGTGTGTATGAGAGAGAAAGAGAGAGAGAGAGTAATTTCAGTGAACTGCATATTACTCAGCTATTAATGCAACCCTAGCATGTTCCTTTATCTAGGTTTGACTCTTACCCTTAAACATGTATGAAAACACCTAATTTTCATTGAGGCAGGAACTGAATCATGTATAGACCTTTTAACTTCAGAAAAAGTTCTTAACTTCCATGCATATTTGTGATATGGTTATCAATAGCATTATGTTTACTCATTCCAACTAGATTGGTATGCCACTTAAGAGCTTGACTGGAAAGCAATGGACCTATGTGCCAGCCTTACTTCTAACAGAATATCGTATATAGAATTGATTTACCGGTCACAGTTCCACTCTCTGGAAATCCATTGCAGTGGAGATGCCAATGAACAATTTTTGTAACATCAGAAGGAAATGGGTGGTTAATGTGGAATCTTGTTCCGTTTGAAATCTGAAGCTGGTATAGGAAGTTTATGCTTCCTATGCTAGGGTTATCCAAAAGTAAGAACTATAATACAGAAGGATGAGAAAATGGAGGAGAATTCGAATCTGATGCGCAAGAAATCTTTAGCTTATTGAACATGTAAAAACACAAAACACCAGAGAGGGGGAGACCTACAGGTATTGATGTGTTTGCCTCTGCATTTTTGTGTTTTTGTGCGTGTGTGTTTGTGTGTTGTGTGAGCGCGTGTGTGAGAGAGGGAGAGAGGGTATGATTCTACTAGTCCTTTCACTGATTTTTGCCAACACTTGTCAACTAGTTTGAATCAAACATATGAGAGAGTACCTTACTTACTTACCATAGTGATGCCTAGTAGGCAAGCAACAATTACTAAATGAAAACTATAGCTTCAATGGAACTTTCAAGTGTAGAAAAAGATATCTAGAAAAGGTAAAAGTTCGAGTTCTTGTTACCTCGGTAACATCAGAATCACATAAGTCACCTTTACATTGATAAGACCCTTAGCTTTCTTAAAAAGTGAGAGAAAATACATTTCTCCGATTTCATGCTCATGCCAGTTTCTGCTCTAACTTTACGAACCATTTCTCCAGCTTCATTTTAGATTTCTTTGTATTTCTAATCAAAGGTCGGAGCATTGAATTTTTCTCTATTTATGTTCAGCCACATGGTAAATTTGATTTATGATGGTGATGTCTGAAACATGAAAAGGTATATTGATGCGCTAATATCTTATACCTGGGTCCTTCTATTTTTGGTTATCCTTACATTAAAGACACGTTTCTATCTAGTTTTTCTTTTATGTGGTTTTGACCTTTAAAGTTAATAACATGTTGTTGCTTTTTTGTTGGATTTCTAGGTTTAAGCTTGTTAGAGTTTGAGAAAGGTAAGTAGGAGGTTTTTTGTTGCATGGGAAAAAGATGCCGGATTTGAGAAGTGGAGTTCGTCAATCAAAGAGGGTCAACAACGTTGAGGAGAATCCTGCTGTATTAGCTCCAACTCCACGCCGTAGCACCAGAAGAGGTACTGGCAAGGCTCCAGTCTTAAAACCACTTCCGCCTAGTCCGGCAAATCCAGCATACCCTTATCCAATGCCAAGGGCTGCCGGTAGAGGTAGAGGGTCTAGACCAATGAATCAAGATAAGAATCCTAAGATTAACAATCCTGCAGTCGGGCCCCGGGGCTGCTTTGGTTTGGATGGAGGAGTAAAAGAAATGATCACTATTCCTGATGAAAATGTGGCAGAAAGAAATGCAGAAAAGTTGGCTGTTGTTGAGGAGGAAGGAAGTGCGACTCCACTTCCTGACAGGGTATGCTCAGACACTTTCTTCAGGCTTTGAATCTCTTTCCTTATCTATCTTTAGCTTGTTTATTTTGCTTTGGCTATTTCCCTCCTTTTTTACATCCTTATAGTTGTTTACTTTAAGTCAATTCATTTATGTTCCATTTTTTTTTGTCTTACTCTCCGTGTTTCTTGTAATGTGTAATGAGCGTGGCACTGATAGGAGAAATTAGTATGCATACCATGACAAGTTGCCAACATCATGAGGAGCTTTTATCTGGCAACTGTTCTTTTGAGTTCATTAATTGTCCTTGTCTATTTGTTGGTCTTCGTCTAACTTCGTGCAGTAACTATACACTAAGCTTTTCCTCCTTAAACAAAAGAACTAGTTCAGTTTTCCTGAGATTTTTTAGTGGCCGACGTGCATAGCTGTAATACGACAGTAATTGCCGGCAAATATAAGAATGGGGAAGAACTCTAAGGGCCTGCTAAGTAAAAATGAAATTTAACAACTACTGAAGCAATGGCCAGTTCGCTGTCAAATAGAAGTTGAACTAAGGGTTTGGTATCTCGTAACATTTTAAAAACCACATGGTTAATGCCTGTGCTCAACTCTTAAGTAATGGAAACATTCTAAATGTATCAGATGTTTCTCAATGTGAAATACATGCAAGTGCATTGATATTAAGGAAGTTAATAGCATCTTTACTTTCTTTTGTTGTAATAAATGTCCATTGCTGTGTAAAAATTCTTTCTTGGGGGAAATGTTGTATATAGTTGGATAAAATGGTGCCTGGATAAATGCGTTGCTCGTATATGTACCGTGTATATTGATGGTGAATTCACATATTGCTGAGAATTAGTCTTCCAATGTAAGAGATGCATTACTTAATGTTTCTTACTAAAGCAGTTTATGAACGAATGAAATAGCAAGTTTTAGCATAGGATATTTTTAGATTTACCTCCTGTGAAACTAATTTTTATGATATTCTTAGATTTTACCTCCTCTGTAACTACTTTTTTTTTTTCTTCTCTTTTCTATAAGCAGGTGCAGCTTGGCAACTCTCCTCTATACAGGTTAGATAGGAAGTTGGGTAAAGGGGGCTTTGGGCAAGTTTATGTTGGAAGAAGAATGATTGGTGGCTCAGGGAACACGGGACCTGATGCAGTTGAGGTACATGTTAATCTTCTTGAGCAGCTCCAATAGACCTTTCTACTATGGCTAATGTTATGAATCCCATTTTCTCTTCCCCACCCCCACCTTCACCTTCACCTTTACCGGGAGGGTTTCTTGTTTCTTTCTCAAGTTCTTTCCTTTTTATTTATCTCTTCATTTTGTTGGTCTGTGGCGATCGGGGTTTTAGGTTGCTTTGAAGTTGGAACACCGAAATGGTAAGGGATGTACATATGGGCCTCCTTACGAGTGGCAAGTTTACAGGTAGGTTATATTTCATTCTTGCTGTAAGTTGAACTCCTTTTTCTAAGTTTAGGTTACTATTCATGCATTCTTTTGTTGTTAATTTTTGCTTTTTTTGGTCTCTTTGTGAAGCACCCTTAATGGTTGTTATGGAATTCCCATGGTCCATCATAAAGGTCGACAAGGAGACTATTATATCCTTGTGAGTTTCTTTCCTTTCTCTCTTCTCAAGTGCATCATCTTTATGGAAATTTTTTTAGTGCTTCCGTAGTTTAGTGTTAATGAGGAGTATATTAATCCTTATGTCGGTTTTCATGGGAAGCAGGTTATGGACATGCTAGGCCCAAGTTTATGGGACGTTTGGAACTCTAGTAACCAGATGTATGAAAGTGATAAGATTCCAACTATTTCCTGGTGTACATTTATATTCTTGCTTTTTATATTTTACCGTTTGACAGGCTGTCCGAAGAGATGGTTGCTTGTATAGCAGTTGAAGCCATATCAATTTTAGAGCAGCTTCATCAAAAAGGGTACTTTAAAACACAGTGTCTCTCTCTCTCCCTCCCCCCCACACACACAGACACTCGTTCTCCTCCTTCTCCTTCCCTCCCTCGCGTGATACTGTGTCAATTTGTATCCAAGTTAGAACATGGGATAATTACTTCTTGCCTTTTCAGTTTTGTGCATGGAGATGTGAAGCCAGAAAACTTTTTGCTTGGTCAGCCCGGAACAGTTAATGAAAGAAAGTTATATTTAGTTGATCTTGGTTTGGGTATTCTTTTCTCCTACTCCTTCAAAAATATTTTAGTCCCAACGGTTGATATCATCCTATATGTATCTTAATTGGCCTGATATAATTTTGCAGCTTCAAAATGGAGAGATGCGTCTTCTTCTCGTCATGTTGATTATGACCAAAAGCCGGATGTCTTCAGGTAACCATTTTATGAACTTTACTTATACGCAGTAGAGGGTGTGTGTTGGGTAGGGCGATTGCTGATTGGGACCAAATAACCTAAATAAAATATGACTAAAGCAGTGACCAGCCTCCATCAATTCCTGCTTTGGTGTCAGAAGTTCTGTAATTAATTGAGTCTGTTCCATATGGAGTTAAAATTGGTAAACTCAACCCTAGAGCCAACACCCATATTGTATAAGCTTTTTCTTGTGGCATGTACATATATCTATCATATCAATGGTCTTAACTATAGATCGGTACCTACAACTATTAGAGGGTCATATCTGATTGTTAGACCAAAGCACCAAATCGGGGCACCCAACCTCATTTTGGTTTGTGGTCTGTAAAAATCATATGCTTTGTTTGGGACTAGCCCTAGAGTTTTGAAATAAATCAAGTTTGGGCAAATGAAGAATTGACGCACAACCCTTGCCCACCTTTGGTTTTGGGACTGATCTGCTTATGTTTTGAAGCAGAGTTCTCCTTTCCCCCTTTTGGAGAATTAGCTTGGTCTTCACTCTTCAGATCTTAGTTATGCGCGGTGTTACACATTTCACTGAATAGCAAACATATTTATTAATTATATGGCTGCTAAATTTTGTATCTAAATCTGCTGTATTCGATGATATTTATGATAGGGGAACAGTACGTTATGCTAGTGTGCATGCTCATTTGGGGAGGACAGGAAGCAGAAGGGATGACCTTGAGTCATTAGCTTATACCTTAATATTCCTTCTCAAAGGAAAACTTCCCTGGCAAGGTTTTATGGTGAGTTTGTTTCTGATTACCTCCGCGGCTCCGCGCACTACTATCTGTAACTTTGTACTGTAGACAGCTTTTCCCCCCCTTTATTTATGTATAATTCATCTCTCTGTTAAGCTCCAACTGCCCCTTACTTTGCAGGGAGAGAATAAAGGATTCCTTGTTTGCAAAAAGAAGATGTCCACTTCTCCAGAGATGCTCTGTGGCTTATGTCCGCCCCCTTTTCAACAGTTTCTTGAGGTGGTGGCTGACATGAAATTTGATGAAGAGCCCAATTACTTAAAGCTCATTTCCCTTTTTGAGAACTACATAGTTTCTTCTGGGCCATCACGACCAATTAAAACAGATGGAGCCTTGAAGGTCTGTGTTCGGTGATTTAGCAACTTTAAGAACTTTACTGTTAGGCTCGTTTATCAGCTTGTTAAAATGACGTATATTGTAGGTGGGTCAAAAGAGGGGCAGGTTGTCTATTGAGTTGGAAGATGGTGCACAGCCTAGGAAGAGAGTTAGACTAGGTGCTCCAGCTACTCAGTGGATCTCAGTTTATAGTTCCAGATCACCAATGAAGCAAAGGTAACTGATCAAATTACGACATATAGATTTCTATCACACTAAAGTAGATAAAATAAACAATTACTGGTAGTACACCTATGTCAGTAAACCAACGCTTGCATGCTAATTCCATGAACTCCACTAAACAAATGGGCAGACACCTTGGGCACCTTCTTATACAATCGTAAAAGCAATGGAAAGCACTGATGATTCAACTACTCTGGCATGTGAGCTATGTCAATTAGATTTGCACGAGCCTTTCATAACGATACTTCCCAAGTAGCATCTGGATCTGGATGCAACATCTAGAATTGTTGTGATATAATTTCTTTCTGCAATAAGCATGAGAAGACTGTACCAACTACCAATATTATCTTCCCTGCCATATTGATTGTTTTCTAAGCTGTTAAGTCTACGAGTCATACATAATGTTCCTTACTCCATTTTAGGCAGCAAATGCTTTGTCATAGTGACTAGATCCATTGTTTTAGAAAATGGATCGGAGCGGCCCTGTCCGACTGCTGGAGTTATGAACTGGTCCGGAATGCGATTCCGTTTTATATTAAAGTCGTCTTAGCCGAAGAACTGGAAAAACCCACTTGAACCGTGGTTAAGCCACTGAATTGCGTGACCGTGATGAGTCTTGGCAGTCCAACCGGCTGATACAGAGCCGCAATTAATGTCCCATAAATGAGCACTTTTTGACATCTGACCCCCACTTTCTCTCTCCCCCTCTCCATACGCACCCCAAGCATTGAAAGTATCTTTTTGGAGTTAACTGGCAAAAATATTATTCAGGTGCAAAAAGAAAAATATGAAAGTATCTTCTTGAAGTTGTAGACTTGTATATTAATATAAATATTAGATTAGATTATAGCGATGACATAACGGTTCGATAACGATTGACCTGACTGGTGAACCACTGATCCTTGACCTGGTCACTTTTACCAGTGAATGGTGTATGCCTGTTACTGAGCTAGGAACTGTTGGCATTATTCTTTATGAAGTTCCACCTCTTAATGTCATTAATTCCTTCTCTGTGAGCAAATCAGAGACGTACATAACTATGTTTTTTTCCCCCTTTTTGAATTCACAGTTATTTACAGAACTTTCTGTTTACATCGAGTATCAGCCATTACTATGTTGTTGTTGTTTTTCCTTTTTGAATTCACAGTCATTTATAGAAGTTTCTGTTTACATTGAGTATCAACCATTAAGTAATGAAAATTGTGGTCTGCAGATATCACTTCAATGTTATGGATTCAAGACTTGGCCAGCATGTGGAGAAAGGGAAGGAAGATGGTCTGTATATGAGCAGTGTAGCATCATCGTTAAATTTGTGGGCTGTTGTAATGGATGCAGGGACGGGGTTCACATCCCAAGTTTATGAACTCTCACCTGTCTTTCTGCACAAGGTAGTTGTTACAGGATCGTTTGTTGTGAGCTCGTATTAGTCCATCATGTAAACGGTTCACCTAAAACATTGCCTCAGCAAGTATGTTTCTTCTGATTTTCTTCAGGAGTGGATAATGGAGCAGTGGGACAAAAACTATTACATCACTTCACTTGCTGGTGCATCCAATGGCAATGCGTTTGTGGTAATGTCCAAGGGTGAGTGAGACAAATTAGGTCTGTAGGTTTGAGCTGTGGTATACAACGCTTTTAAAGCAGTGGCTTACGAGATATCATTTGGGAATACCCCTAACTTTGGGTTCTACCTTTTGGTCCTCACAGTTTTGGAAACTAAGAGCCGTAAGTTTCAAACTTGATCAAAGCCCGGTTGATAACTGGAATCAAACTTCAGACAGTATAGACTGCATAAATTTCTGTATATTTCATGTGGAAAGTCACTTTGAGAGCCCACTAATTTGTTGACAACTGAAATCTTTTTCTTTGTACCAACTTCTGTTTCTAATTAGTTCCTTTCCTTTCTTAGAACTTTTCTTTTCCTCTCCATATTTTAATTTTTTTTTCTTTCCTGCCTCATTGTCCTCCACTAATCTTCTTCTAGAACCCCCTAAACAAGCATCACAAGTGCCACATATAACTCGTAGAATAACCCCTACACCTTTCCCTCCACCATTGCAAGGCTGACAAGAAAATCACGGAAATCATTCTTTCCTAGAATGGAATTTAGTTTAGTATGTTCAAGTCTTATTTAGTTTTTTGTACTGAACTTGTGCTTGTTCTATCCTGTCACCACTGGTTAATTAAATGTTTATGTTGCCAATTGCATTACTTCCTCACTATTGCAGGTACGTCATATACTCAGCAGTCGTACAAAGTTAGTGAGGTATTTCCTTTCAAATGGATCAACAAGAAGTGGAAAGAAGGCTTCTCGGTTACCTCCATGACTACTGCTGGTAGCAGATGGGGGATTGTAATGTCGCGCGATGCAGGCTTTTCTAGTCAGGTATCCAATGAAGCATTTTTTGGTGTTTTCCAAGCTAGTTTCTTGTACTCTAACTTTACTTATATTTCTTGCATCCTTTTCAGGTGGTTGAACTTGATTTTCTCTACCCTAGTGAAGGGATTCACAGAAGATGGGAAAACGGATATAGAATTACCTCCGCTGCTGCAACAGCAGATCAAGCTGCGTTTATACTAAGCACAACTAAGAGGAGATTACTAGATGTAACACAAGAAACTCTGCGAACATCTGTTTTTCCGAGCACCCATGTTAAGGTACCTCGTGTTCAGTTCTGTTTCAATTCCTTGGTATTGAAGGAGTGTTTGCTGACTATCTTGATAACAACAAGATGCTTGGATGCTCACACTCCACCTTTATGCCCAACCCTTCTTATTCTGCCTATAAGAGGGGCTCTCCTCGGCAAGACATCATTTACTCAGGAATCACTTTATTCGAGAAGCTTCAAAGTATAGCTTAGATTATTGCATCCTTATTTTATGATTGTATACCAATCTAAAACCAAGGTTTGCCCGCATATTTCACTTGAACCCTGTCTTATTTTTTGACCATGCTGGTGAGAAGGCAGAAGGACTTGTCACTTCTTGACACCCCCAGTATCTTTTTTCAAGGCACTTCAGTTCTCAATATTAAAAACATACAAGACAGGGTTCACCGGCAAACCTTGGTTTTAGATTGGTATACAATCCTAAAATGGTTAGAAGGCAGAAGGACTTGTCACTTCTTGACACCCCCAAAATCTTTGTTCAAAGCACTTCAGTTCTCAATATTAAAACCATTCAAGACAGGGTTCAAGTGAAATATGCGGGCAAACCTTGGTTTTAGATTGGTATACAATCCTAAAATAACTTTGACCATATTACATGGTAAGCCACTTAATGCACTGTTTCTGGAATATAAGGAGTTACGTTAAAAACTGGACTTTTCCTAGGTTGAGTATTATATATGGGTAAAAGGATTACCCTCCAAGTCAACTGGTCTAGTTGATCTATAGATTGCAAGGAGTAACTGAAAGAGTAACATAACTAGAGTGAGCACCAAACTGTTCAAACCGATGAGAACCGCTCAAACTGAACCGATCCAATCCGAACGATCCGAAAATCTTGGCGGTTTGGTTTCACGTTTCTCAAACCGACCTTGGTTCGGTTTGGTTCACGGTTCACATCATTTTTGAAACCGATGATAAACCGAACCGAATCGACCTATGATATGTTAATTATTTTCAGTAACATCTATTGATAATTTTCACATACATGGTACTAAGAAAATCTAAATAAATAAAACCTTGAAAGTTAAAAGGAAAGAAAATAATGAGAGCAGTTATAACATAAAAATTTAGTGACCAATATATTTACTATACTTACTCATTCTTCCTCATACATCAATGATAAAGGCATACTTGAGTGTTTATTGTAATATATGCCTAGAATAATACTTATATCTTATGTTAAAGCGAGCACTTACATATTGAGGGTAACAAGATTATGTACAATTTGGAGAATATATAACTTGAATTCTAACTATATTTAGATCCAATAGTAGTGTGTAAAGGAACAACGTGTTTAAATGGGCGCAAACCGATCCAAACCGTTTAAACCGACCAAACCGAACTGTCCAAACCAATGATGTTTGGTTCGGTTCACAATTTTCCTAACCGAGGGGTTAATGGTTCGGTTTGCTGTTTGACCCCCAAACCGAACCAAAGCAAACTGTGCTCACCCCTAAACATAACAGGATGGAGATATCATATTCCCAATTTCCTCCACGTAGATCATTTTGATTTTGGGGGCTGAACGATCTAATACCAAATTGATCCCCAGGGTTTGCCTGCACCCGTCACTAAAACGGACTTCACCTTTCTTTATGCTGTGTTATGTGCTCACCGTAATAGAAACCGATTTTCGAATTCCTCACCTTACAGTATAACTTCTCAGTGATGTGTGCTCGACAACTGAATGATGATGATGATGCTAAAATATAATCTATTACTTAACAAGTCCTGATTCGTGAAGCTGGGATTTGATTGAAATCATTGTGCATGACTAGCTACAATATTGTAATGCACTTTTGTCACTAGTTTTCCTCCACGGCAAATGAAGTATTAATTGTACACAGGAAAAACCATAGTAGAGTCGCTACATATTATTGATCATTTGATTAGTCATATTCTCGTCTTTGGCAGGATAAATGGTCAAAGAATTTGTATATTTCAACTATCTGTTATGGGAGGACAATATCTTGAAGCATCATTTCGCAACTACTAAGCTGGTACACTATCTTTTTACTTGCTGTCAGTGGATGCATGGTTTGACGTGGAGTTTGTTTCATGTTAGTACCGTCAACTAAACAGTTATGTTGTGCATTCGCTGATGTTCATTTCATCTTACCCACGGTGATCCAAATTTTTTTGAGCTGATGCATATTCCCCTTTTGCTCATTTCTTCGAAATCCCTGCATTTGCAGTTCAAGGAAAATATGATTTTCAGCTGCTTCTTTTTTACGTGAACTTATTATACATGTGTGCTAACAGTCAACGCGAATTGTCTCCTACCCTTCACAAATCTGGCAGAGAACGGGAGTACATGATGAGAAGTTGCATAATTCTTGATGACGCCTGCTACACAGAGCTTGATTGTTTGGGTGTAAAGGCATTCTCTTCAGCGATCACCTCTCCTCTAAGCGGCATTTGAAGCCGTGTTTTGTAAAGTTCCTAAAGATGAGTTATCTGCTCCTTTTTGTCTTCCTCCTGTGTGGTTGAAACACAAAATGATCCTTTTCGGGCTGTTCTTTCAAAGTTAGCTAACATATCTGAGTGGGTGCCCATAAGGAACCACCCCAAGATAATGTTATGCAGTAACAGTTACCGCAACTGTATGATTATCAAGTCAGCCCTTGTATAGCAATTAAAGCAAGAAGTAAAATACTTCACATTTGTACTTGCCATGGCAAAACCTTGAATTGCATTCTGAATAAAGATACCCCATTTTACAGTTGAAGTGGCAATAAAGATACCCCATTATACAATTGCAAATTAAAGGGAAAAAAAGTAAAACTATTTTGTGAAACGCTGGAAAAAAAAATCATTTTTAATAATTCTGCACTACTGGTGTCAGTGAAAGTATAGTTTTTTTTTTTTGTGGTATAAAGTAGAATGTCATAGATATGAAAAGAGTTTAGCACCTCATGGTGATTACAGACAAGGAAACATAAAGCTACACTTCCTGATCAAAGTTACAAATGTTTGCGAACATAGCTAGGATTAATACAAAGCAAAAGACACGCGCATACAAAATGGAAAATAGAGATCTCGTTACGGCAAAAAGTCATGCACCCAGTCTTGGAAGACGGTAACACGTGCATGGCTGAAAAGATCTGAATTCCTTAATCTGAGATGGCTCTGTCAAAACTGATCTGATAAGTCTGATCATATAACAAAAGTCATACTAGCGGTGGTGTCAGTGAAAGTATAGTTGATGTGGGCAGGAAAGAGATGGAATTATGGAAACAAGAAGTGGCAATTTTTAAGATAGGGGTTCGCCTTCATAATGCTACTGATAAAGTGCATAGAGTATGTCTTGTTTTGTACAAATTGTTGATAATAGCCTTGTATATTGCACGGTAGAAGCGATATAACTTTTTAGTGACAAGTGGGTTGTCAGATAAGCCAAGCTGGGCTACGCGAAGTTGCTTGGCTTGTTCATCTCTTGAGCTGATACCGGTAAAACTCGGGTGCCTCGATCTGTTCATCGAGTCAAGCTCAACAAATTAACAAATCATCTCAAAACGTTTTCAAGCTTTTCTTGTTTATCTCGTGAGTCGATCTGAAACAGACCTCTAAGTGTCAAGTTGAGCTCTTTATCTTAAGTGAAGAAGAATGTGCAAAAAGTGAGCAAAAAGCCATGTGATCCTTGTGAAATAAGATCTGGCATGGCAAAGCCATTGAGAGTAGAAAATGTTGTGTGGGAATAAGTGAGCCAACAACATGTGCACAAGATTTTTGATTCTAGTGGATTCTGTTCCTTTGCGCTCAGACCATAGACATGTAAAAATTGTGGTCGTAGGCAGACATATCGAGTAAGAAAGAAAACGAAAACCATCCATCGTCAACCTCTCTATCAAGTGCTTCTAGACCAAAAAAAGTTCTGGGAATAAGTGAGCCAACATGATGTGCATAAGATTTTTTATTCTGGTGGATTCTGTTCCTTTGAGCTCAGACCATAAACATGTAAAAATTATGATCGTACCCAGACATACCGAGTAAGAAAGAAAACGAAAACCATCCAAGGTCAACCTCTCTATCAAGTGCTTCTAGACGAAAAAAAAGTTCTGGGATACTTTATTGAAAAATCTTCTCATGCTTTCATTCTTTATAAGACAATCCAGTTGCCAACCAACTTTACAGCATCATCTTTTATCTTATACCAGGTCAAACAGGGCCACCAAAGCCAACTCAAACCTTAGTAAACCACATAAGCCTGCTTGCTAGCCATGTTAGACCAGTCCAAGTCTTCAAATGCAACCTCCTAACTCCACATAAAATGTGTGATATGTTCATATTTATAAGGCTCTTGGCATGCTTCACGTTATAGCCATTGTTACAAGCAGAGTAGTCCTACGCTCCGGCTGAACTTCGCCAGCAGAAACCTTGCTCTTGCATAGCAATGGATGTCAGAGGCTGGTGTACATCCGGCACGAGAACCATGCGATTAGGCCAATATTATCACGAGCTCGAGACTGCAAATTTACCGTCTGCGGCAGGCTCAAGCCGGCCGCTGTGGAAGATGATGTGGAGGAAGTTTTTGAAAGAGAAGAGGAAAATGCTTAAATCTTCTTCCGTCCATGTGCATGGACAGGTCCCTTACGACGAGTACACTTACTCGCAGAACTTTGATGAAGGTTCGGCGTCAGCTGAACCCGAAAATCTCTCTAGATCCTTCTCTGTTCGCTTCTCTGATCAATCTAGGTTTCGTTTAGACAAGAATGATAAGATGTAAATGCAACTACCAGTACTCGATCATATGTGCTACATAGTATTCTTTTCCATCTCTGTTCACGGATAGGCTTAATCACTAGTGTCTCTCCCATCTTCCTATCAGTGGTGTAATTGTTACAAGAATAGCTTGCATGAAGATCTGATGCATGTAGACCTTTAGCTCCTTGAACTTCAATCACCTCCAAGTTCAGATGCTTCCAGGGGATAATGATCAAGGTCATTACGTCTAAGCCACCCAAGTTTTGCATTGAAAAACTGGACCTTATAATAGGCATCTTGTGCAAAACTCGTGTGGACTACTCTGATCGAAAATGGCTACAACCATGGTTGTGGCAACGGCCTTCAAGACCCGGTCTCCCACCAGCAGAACTGGGAAACTCGCCAACTTTCGTTGCACTTTGCAGAACCAGAGCTTGACCTTTCCATAGCTGGTTTGTCAAGTCTGGAAAACAGAATTTTCTAAGTGTGGAGAATTAGAGCCGTGAGGTGAGACATCTTCTTCCAACCTTTTGACAAAGCGCTTAAGATAAACTTTGAAAAGGATGTTAGGCAAGTAAATGCTTTGACACATTCGTTTATGGAAAAGTTTTCTGGTATCATTTTCAGTGACACTTCTTAACATTTTTTTTAGCGAAAGTAAAAGTCACTAAAAATATTTAACTACTATTAATTATTGGTATACAAAGAGTTCTGTTACTAGAATATATTAGCCAAAGTAAAGATCAGTAAAGTCTATCTGTATTTTGATGTTTTAATGTATTTATAAGATGGGTTAGGTTCCCAATCCCTACCTCTACCCTGGGTTGCACGTGCCTGTTTCACCTCTTTTCCTATGAGAGCGCCACCCGCAGTCCAAGCACTTATCTGGCAAGCGGTGAACCTTTCTAGCAAGGCCGGCCGTGGTTTTGGAATTCTTACGACGAAGGTTTCACTACAAGAAATCAGGTCTTTAGATACCGTCAGTCGTAGTCGCTAAATTTCATATAGGAACCGAAAATGGCAATTGCTTACGTAGTCATTATAGAGCAGGTCGCTAATGTTAGCAACTGCAAGGAAAAGTCAGTTGCCCATTTTAGCGGCGACTATAGCGGTCGCTAAAGTTTTTGACAACTCAATTACTTCAAATTAATTATTTCAACGGCTTGTTGACCACTGCGCTCACTTGAGTAGTCGCTACTGTGCTCCGGCAATTATTTCGCTGATGTTTTTGGGTCAAACCACCATGGCAGTCACCAAAAGAAAATTTATTGTGTAAAATCAGCATCCCTGATCACTGTATCATCAAAAGAAGCTAATTAATGTCACATTATTCATTCCAGCACTCACAAAATGAAACTCTACGCAACTTTTTCATTTTATTAGTAGTCACGTCCAAAATCATAATTAAAAACATTCTCTCTCTATGATACACGTCGTCTTGAACTAAAAGTACTTAGATTAGGACCAACCAAGAAGGTAACTACTCTGGAGACTGTCCGAGTCCATCAACATCCATGTCGTGAACAACATTTTCAAACAAGAAAGTGCCAATGTTGTCATTTCTTTTCCAGGTTATTGAAGGCATGCTATGCCCAATACCATTCTCACCACCTTGAGAATCACACATTAGGCACAATTTGAAGATCCTTTTTGAATGGTAAAAGATTAAATTATGAAGTTCACTCTTATGGTTTATATATAAACACGACTCTCTTTTGAAATGCATGACTTTCAAATGAATTTTCACTTATATTCGTGCTTACTCTTCATAGATTTTCCTACATGTTGTAGTGACAAGAATCAAGAAATATAATATCCTTTCAACTCTTGTGTAACGGCGTATTCTATAATTGTAACACATAAACGACCATATGAGTAGACACCAAGAAATCTTTTGTTGTAGCTCTCGCTGATGAATCAAAATCATCTTATCCAGTGCCTTAGCTAATTGGGGAAGGGGAAAAAAAAAAAAAGGCAAGTCCTAATGTTAAGGCGCAATTCGAAATTTTGGTCAACGTCAAAGTTTTACGATTCGTTAATGATATGATAATAGATTAAATAAATGCTAAAGTAGGAATTTGCAAAGATTAAAACAACTTGGTATCTTTGTCAAAAGTAATCCAAACTAGGTCGTATGAAAGCAACGCGATGCCTACGCATTTGTTTTTTCCTTATTGTTTTGTGTGTACGCATGCTCATATGCTTGACTGGATTAATAAATAATAACATGGTGCTCATGAGGTAAGTTAAAACTGGAGTCAACTGATCAAACTTCAAACCATCTTAGGTAAGTTAAAACTAGAATCAACTGATCAACCTTCAATCCATCTTAGTTCGTGATTCCTTTCCAAATCCTTCCATAGTTCATAAGAGCAGTGCATGAAATTCAGATACTAAAATGCCCACTGCAGCTACAGAAATTTGTGGTTCATTTCCTCTTTAATTTGTTTTCAGCAAATTTAAACTATTTCTCCCTGCCCAATCAAAATTATGTTGATGGGGATGTGGTTGCGTGCGTGGATCAAAATTTCATTTGGAGGGTTTTTTGAAGTTCGCAAAGAAATAGAAGGGTTTCGACTTTGGAGGAAGTTTCGATAAGTTTTGTCATATTTCTGTATGTTCAGAGAAGTAGACTAAAGGAAATTATATCCACCTTTTTTAAGGTTTCGAGTCAAACAATTAATCCATGGACACGCGTTTGTTTACCAATTCAACTCTAATTTGATTCCTTTTGATTTTTGGACCAAATGGTTTAACACCCGACTTGTTGCCCAATTATAAGCACCTAAAAACTGCCCAAAGATTGCCACCAGGTATATCGTGCATTTGGGGTGCTCTAAAAGCTTAAGTTGTTCTTGAATAAATAAACGGTGCATATCGTGTACTATGTTAAGTTACAATCTGTTTTAAAAGTTTAAGATATTAGAGAATGATTCAAACGATGTATTTCATGTGTTAACAAACTACTATATACACAAATAAATAGAAGCATGAAATGGATTATAATAAAGAAAGACCAAATATGCAAGTAGAAAAGGTCAAATTCAAATCCTTGTCGAATCAGAACTTTGATATCATGTAACGTTCCGGCGGCCGAAGTTATTCAAATTAAAAAAGTGTAGTACTTCGCTTGAGTATCTGGCACATATATGTTAATAATAATGACAACCTTGACAATAGATTCCACAGAAGAGTTTTCTTGGGAATATGTCAAAAAATAATACATTACTCTGAGCGATCGTGACTTCTAATAATTTAACCTAATAGTGAATATTTTATCTGCGGATTATTTTCTTATTTCATAAACAACACAGCCCGTGATACTCATTGTGACTAATATTCATGTGCAAGAGAGAGACAAAGAGAGAGCAGAGAGCAGAGAGAGATGGCAGTGGAAAGCAATGGGAGCTCGGTGTGTTTTGGGAGTAAGCTTCCAGATATCAAGTTCACAAAGCTGTTCATCAATGGAGAATTTGTTGATGCCCTTTCAGGTTATATTTCCTTAACAAAAGCACTGAGTTCACTTGCACATTCTTAGTTTTGCAGTGTTCAGCTCTCCTTCTAAGCTTTGATCTATAACCCATGATACTGTTGTACTTACATGAACTAGCTTGCAACAAAAAGATATATGCCTGGTGATCAGTTTGCCTGGTGATCGATTTTGCTTCCATTATTGCGAATAGCTCAGGCTTCGAAAACTGTAAACAAACGTCTCGGGTACATTTAGATCTCCGTTGAAAAAGGGTCACTTCTTTGTTTAGTTTTGTGTCTTACCACCACACCTTCTTTGTGGTGGTAAATATATACATGTGCTTGGAATTGTAAAGTTTTGTTGTAAGGGATTTTAGCGACAAAACATAGGAATGCCGAAATTTTTTAGTGGCAATCGTGGGTGTGTGCATGTTTGAACTACTACTATGATTGTATATCAATGCATGCAACTTGAATGGTCTTAAACAACTTTGTGTTGATAAGTATAATGTAATGATGCTGAGCACATATTGTGAATTGATTTCCAACAATGTGTCACAGACTCACACTAATGTATTAGCGCATTGCCTTGGTGTTCTTAACCTCAATGTGGATTTGGAACGGAAAATTTTGAATAGGGAAAACATTTGAGACGATCGATCCGAGGACAGGCGAAGTAATAGCGAGGATTGCGGAAGGAGATGCAGAGGATGTTGATTTGGCTGTCAAGGCTGCTCGTAATGCTTTCGACCATGGCCCATGGCCGCGCTTACCCGGCTCTGTATGAACTTGTTTCATCATCAATTTAGAACTTATGGCAAATCCCAGAAAATGCTCCTTAAACTGGCAATTGTTTGACACATTTTAGTCCACCAACCAAAATATTTGCATTGCTTTTCCAAACTTGGACACAGCGGTCATTCTACTATCAGTAAGGTCGTGACAGTGTCCATGTCACTAGGCAGAGAATGACGGTTTCATAAGATGAATATTCACCATCTGTTGAACTTTAATCCCGAGATAAGTTGGAAGGACTGTTTTGCCCAAGTTTAGAAATCCCAAAAAGGACCATATTGGCTAAGTTAGTGCAAGGACATTGTCAATGACTGTTTATTTCATGAACTAAACAGTTACATGTCAATCTTTTTACTGGCACTTTTCGAGCATTTTGATTGGTCTTGAATTCCCAAAAATGAAGAGGATCTGAAGTCTGAACCCTTTGTTACACCGGGACCTAAAAAAAATTATTGGTTGTGACTTTTGAAAGGCACGAGGTAAAGTTCTATCCACAATCGTTAGCTTGGATCATGCGTTGCTGTTAATATTTTTTGTTTTTCTGATTGATGAGCAGAACAGAAGAAGGATAATGCTGAAATTCGCAGACTTAGTTGAACAAAATATAGAAGAATTAGCTGCCTTGGATGCAATTGATGCTGGAAAATTGTTCAGTATGGGTAAGGCCATCGACATTCCATCTGTAGTAAACACTCTCCAGTACTACGCGGGCGCAGCAGATAAAATCCATGGAAAGATGTTAAAAATGTCGAGGGAGCTTCAAGGATACACGCTGCGCGAGCCTATTGGTGTAGTTGGACATATTACACCCTGGAATTACCCAAGCAACATGTTTTTTATGAAGGCTAGCCCTGCATTAGCTGCGGGGTGCACCATGGTTATCAAGCCTGCTGAGCAGACTCCCCTTTCTGCTCTCTACTATGCACATTTATCTAAGCTGGTAAGCTTTGCAGTTTGATCTCCTCGCTTGTCCTTTCCTTCGTCCCTCCCGAAGGGTGCATTTTTCTCTTTCATGGTAGACAGATCTACTTGTTGAAAATGAAATGTAACTGTAGAATGTCAAGATGTTCAAAGGGCATAATTGAAGATAGAAATGTTTATTTTCTTATGAAACTCGAAGGTGTGGCTCATCAATTTGCTCATCTTGATGAATCACTTTGTTCCTTTTTTATTTTTTCAATCAGGCTGGTGTCCCTGATGGAGTGATTAACGTTATAACAGGATTTGGACCGACGGCTGGTGCTGCCATTAGCTCTCATATGGACATTGACAAGGTGAATCACTAAGCACAAATTTTCATTTTGTCTACTTGTTCTCCTACCAATTTGTTAGGAATATTCCTTTAATCTTTTGGTCATTCTAGGTTAGTTTTACGGGATCAACGGAAGTAGGTCGCTTAGTAATGCAGGCTGCCGCAGCAAGCAATCTGAAACCTGTCTCTCTAGAACTTGGAGGAAAGTCCCCTCTCCTGATTTTCAATGATGCTAATGTTGATACAGCAGCCCGTTTAGCTTTCTTAGGCGTCTTTTCTAACAAGGTAAACTGTTTGTTTTTCTGCTGTATCACTTTAAAGTGATTTTTTAATTCTACAAGTTTTAGGCCCCAATCTCCTCTTCTTCATTTGTAGGGGGAACTTTGTGTGGCGAGTTCTCGTGTTCTTGTTCAGGAGGGTATTTATGATGAACTTGTTGAGAAGTTGGCAAAGAAGGCGAAGGCTTGGGTTGTCGGGGATCCTTTTGATCCTTCTTCTTGTCAAGGACCCCAAGTACTTAATTCTATCCATAAAATCTTCTTCATTAGTCTACTTTGTTGCGAGACTAATCAGCCTTATTTTCAAGCTAGAAGCTGGAGATCATAAGTGACAATAAAAAAGAAACAAAAGGATGAAAACAGAGAGAAAATTAACTGGAGTAGTCATATGTTGCTACATTAATATACTTGAAAACTTCAGATCCTCTCCAATAGCCGTTTGATTGATGATTCGATCTTTCCAACGCTACCTCGGTGATGCATACACCTCGTGCACCCAACCACCAGAGAGGATCCATGCTCTTGTTCACTAGTTAATTGCAACATACTATGAAACAGCATAACTGATTTTGCTATTTTGGAGATCAAAACATGCCTAGAACCTGTCTAGTTATGGTATACACACTTGGCTTCATATTATGCAGGTTGATAAGAACCAGTATGATAAGATACTTTCATACATCGAGCATGGCAAGAGAGAAGGCGCGACATTGCTAATAGGTGGTAAGCCTTGTGGAGAGAAAGGATACTATATTGAGCCAACAATCTTCACAAATGTTATGGTATGGTCTAGATTTTGTTTCTTGGAACTACATGTTTTTTAAGTCTATGAGCACTAACATAATTGATTGATCTCCTTTAATTTTCGACTGTGGCTCCTCAGGACAACATGCTCATTGCACAGGATGAAATTTTCGGGCCAGTCATGTCACTCATGAAGTTCAAGTAAGTTCAACTTTTTTTCAATGTCTGAAACTCAAAAGGCAAGGAAAAAATTGTGATTCGCGTACAAAGGTGCATCTTTTTATGTCTAATCATGTGACCTTTTTCGCTCTCGCCTACACGAAAATGGCAGGACTATTGATGAGGGGATCAAGAGGGCTAATGCCACGAGGTACGGCCTAGCAGCAGGCATTGTGACCAAGGACTTGAACGTGGCAAACACCGTATCAAGGTCAATCCGAGCTGGTGTTGTTTGGATTAATTGTTACGTAGCCTTCGACACCGATTGTCCCTATGGAGGGTACAAAATGAGTGGGTTTGGGAGAGAGTTGGGATTGGAAACCCTTGATCAGTATCTTCAAGTTAAAGCTGTTGTAACTCCCATTTATGATTCTCCATGGTTGTGAGAAAAATCCCTTTTTATGTCGCAATAACTCTTCTTTTCACATCAATGCGTGGGTATGTTTTTCTCAGTGTTGACTAATCTTGGGAAATTGAAAAATTACTGCTCATTGCAAGTATTAATCCATTTCGTTTACACGAAAAATTTTGTTCGTCAAAAAATATTAACTTTTACAAGTAAGACCATAACGTTTACTCAACCAATATGGGTGAGCACTCTACAGAAATTGCAAATTTCACAGACCTTCCAACTCTCCCCCAATATCAGTGAGAGTAATTTTAGACTTTTAGCGACCATTTGTACTTTGTGCAATAAGAACTGTACACCATGCATTGAAGCTGGCGTCTTACGCCTCTGTAAGAACATAGCTGATCAATCAATATCATCTTCTCCAACACCTTAACTAACTGAAAAAAAAAAAAGACAAGTCCTAATATCAAAGTGCAGTACTGATTTTCGTGAATGTCAAAGTTTCACGATTTGTTAGTGATATGATAAGTGAATAAATAAATGTTAAACTATGTAATTTGCAAAGATCAAAACAAGTTATTAGTGTCATTGTGCTACCGAAAGTAATCCAAACTACGTCGTATGAAAGCAACGCGATGCCAACGCATTTGTTTTTTCCTTATTGTTTTGTGCGTACACATGCTCATATGCTTGACTTAACATGGTGCTCATGAGGTAAGTTAAAACTGGAATCAATGATCAAACTTCAATCCATCTTAGGTAAGTTAAAATTGGGATCAACTGATCAACCTTAAATCCATCTTAGTTCGTGATTCCTTTGCAAATTCTTGCATAGTTCATAACTGCAGTGCATGAAATTCAGATACTGAAATACCCACTGCAGCTACAGCAATTTGTGGTTCATTTCTTGTGCATAAGAGGCAGCAAGTCAGCTTCAAGCATCCAAAGTCATATTCCATCTACTGTCGTTTACATAGACTAGTTTTTGTTGTAAAGCCCGCAGAATATGCCTCTTTATTTTCAGCAAATTTAAACTATTTCTCCCCACCCACTCAAAATTATGTTGATGGGGATGTGGTTGCGTTCGTTGATCAAAATTTCGCGTGGAGGGTTTTTTGAAGTTGGCAAAGAAATAGAAGCATTTCGACCTTCGAGGAAATTTCGATCAATTCTGTCACATTTCTGTACATTCAGACAAGTAGACTAAAGGAAATTATATCCACCTTTTTCAAGGTTTCAAGTCAAACATTTAATCCATGGACATGCTTTTGTTTACCAATTGGAATCGAATGATTTGATTCCTTTTGATTTTCAGACCAAATGGTTAGCATCCAACTTGTTGCCCAATAATAAGCACCTAAAACTGCCCAAACGTTGCCTGCCACTGGGTATATCGTGCATTTGGGGTGCTCTAAAAGTTTAAGCTGTTACTGAATATATAAACGACGCACATCATATACTACGTGAAGTTACAATCTGCTCTAAAAACTTAAGATATTATAGAATGATTCAAACGATGTATATAATGTGTTAACAAACCACTATATGCACAAATAAAAAGAAATGTGAACCGTACTAAGAAAGACCAAATACGCAAGCAGGAAAAGTCAAATCCAAACCTTTGTCAAACTAGAACTTTGGTATCATGTAACCATCCTCGGGCCAAGTCCTTCAAATTAAGAAAGTGCAGTACTTCACTTGAGTATCCGGCACATATGTTAATAATCCAATGACAACCTTGACAATATATTCAACAGAAGAGTTTTCTTGGGAATATGTCAAAAAATAATACTCCGTAAATTACTATGAGCGATCGTGACTTCTAATAATTTAACCTGATAGTGACTCCTTATGTATTTTATCTGCGGATTATTTTCTTATTTCAGACACAACACAGCACATGATACTCATTGTGACTAATATTCATGTGCAAGAGAGAAGACAGAGAGAGAGAGCGTAGAGAGATGGCAGTGGAAGGCAATGGGAGCTCGGTGTGTTTTGGGAGTAAGCTTCCAGATATCAAGTTCACAAAGCTGTTCATCAATGGAGAATTTGTTGATGCCCTTTCAGGTTATATTTCCTTAACAATAGTATTGAGTTCACTTGCACATTCTTGGTTTTCCAGTTTTGAGCTCTCCTTTTAAGCTTTGATACTGTTGTACTTACAAGAACTAGCTTGCCAAAAAAAAAAAAAAGATATATGCCTGGTGATCGATTTCGCTTCCATTATTGCGAATAGCTCAGGCTGCGAAAACTGTAAACAAACGTCTCGGATACACTTCTGTGAAAAAGGGTCACTTCTTTGTTTAGTTTTGTGTCTTACCACTACACCTTCTTTGTGGTGGTTGGGTTCATCAAATTTCATCACCCAAATATATACATGTGCTTGGAGTTTTAAAGTTTTGTTGTAAGGGATTTTAGCGACAAAACATAGGAACACCGGAATTATTTTAGTGACAACTGTGGGTGTGTGCACGTTTGAACTACTAGTGACTGTATATCAATGCATGTAACTTGAATGGTCTTAGACAACTTTGTGTTGACAAGTATAATGTAATGGTGCTCCATTTCCAGTGTTGAGCACATATTGTAAATTGATCTCCAGCAATGTGTCACAGACTCACACTAATATATTAGCACATTGCCTTGGTGTTCTTTACCTCAATGTGGATCTGGAACGGAAAATTTTGAATAGGGAAAACATTTGAGACGATCGATCCGAGGACAGGCGAAGTAATAGCAAGGATTGCAGAAGGAGATGCAGAGGATGTTGATTTGGCTGTCAAGGCTGCTCGTGATGCATTCGACCATGGCCCATGGCCGCGCTTACCAGGCTCTGTATGTACTGTTTCATCATGTTTCAGAACTTGGGCAAATCCCAGAAAATTCTCCTTCAACTGACCATTGTTTGACTCAATTCAGTCCTTTGCCAGTATAGTAGATTTTTTTTTTTTTCCAAACCACGACACATTGGCATACGACGCTGTCATAAGATGAGCATTTTTTAGTTGGTAAAAGTCACCATCTGTTAATCTTTAATCGCGAGATAGGTTTGAAGGACTGTTTGGGCCAAATATAGAAATCCCCAGAGGACCATGTTGGCTAAGTTAGTACAAAGACATTGTCAATGACTATTTCTTTCATGACCTAAGGGTTACCTGTCTAATTTTTTACTGGCACTTTTGGAGCATTTTACTTGGTCTTGTACTCCCAACAAATGAAGAGGATCTGAAGCTTATACCCTTTAAGATAGGACATTATTCTGCAATTTAGAAAGCACATTTGTTACACAGGGACTTGGCAAAACAAAAAAAAAAGATTATTGGTTGTGACTTTTGAAAGGCACGAACGAGTAATGTTTTATCCACAATCGTTAGCTTGGATTAAGCGTTGCTGTTACTATTTTTCATTTTTCTGATTGATGCAGGAGAGGAGAAGGATAATGCTGAAATTCGCAGACTTAGTCGAACAAAATATAGAAGAATTAGCTGCCTTGGATGCAATTGATGCTGGAAAATTGTTCAGCATGGGTAAGGCCATCGACATTCCATTTGCAGTAAACACTCTCCAGTACTACGCGGGCGCAGCAGATAAAATCCATGGAAAGACGTTAAAAATGTCTAGGGAGCTTCAAGGATACACGCTGCGCGAGCCTATTGGTGTAGTTGGACATATTACACCCTGGAATTACCCAAGCAACATGTTTTTTATGAAGGCTAGCCCTGCTTTAGCTGCAGGGTGCACCATGGTTATCAAGCCTGCTGAGCAGACACCCCTTTCTGCTCTCTACTATGCACATTTGTCTAAGCTGGTAAGCTTTGCAGTTTGATCGTACTTGTCCGTGCCTTCGTCCCTCTTCAAGAATGCATTTTTCTCTTTCATGGGATATTGTTCTTGAAGACAAATGTGGAGTACTTGTTAAAATGAACTATAGAATGTCAAGATGTTTGAAGGGCATAATTGGAGATAGAAATGTTTTCTTAAGAAACTTGAAGGTATAGCTACTCAGTTTGCTCATCTTGATGAATCGCTTTGTTCCTTTTTGATTTTTCAATCAGGCTGGTGTCCCTGATGGAGTGATTAACGTTATAACAGGATTTGGACCAACGGCTGGTGCTGCCATTAGCTCTCACATGGACATTGACAAAGTGAATCACTAAGCACAAATTTTCTACGGTCTGTTGTTCTTCTATGATATCTTTGGACTATCCTTTAATCTTTTGGTCATTCGATTCTAGGTTAGTTTTACGGGGTCAACAGAAGTAGGACGCTTGGTAATGCAGGCTGCAGCAACAAGCAATCTGAAACCTGTCTCCCTGGAACTTGGAGGAAAGTCCCCTCTCCTGATTTTCGATGATGCTGATGTTGATACAGCAGCAGATTTAGCGCTCTTAGGCGTATTCTGCAACAAGGTAGAACTGCTTGTTTTTCTGCTCTATCACTTTAAAGTGATTTTTTAGTTCTACAAACAAAAATTCTAGGCCCCAATCTCCTCTTCTTCTTTTACAGGGGGAACTTTGTGTGTCGAGTTCTCGTGTTCTTGTTCAGGAAGGCATTTATGAAGAACTTGTCGAGAAGTTGGCAAAGAAGGCAAAGGCTTGGGTTGTTGGGGACCCTTTTGATCCTTCATCTAGTCAAGGACCCCAAGTACTTCATTCCCTCCCTAAAATTTTCTTCATCAGTCTACTTCATTACGAGACTAATCAGCCTTATTTTCAAGCTAGAAGCTGGAGATATAAGTGACAATAAATAAGAAATAAAAGGATGAAACAGAGAGAAAATCAACTGGAGTAGTCATACGTTGCTACATTAATATACTTTAAAACTTCAGATCCTCTCCAATCACCGTATGATTGACAATTTACCCTTTCCAATGCTACCTCGGTGATGCATAGACCTCAAGGACCCAACCATCAGAGAGGATCCATGCTCTTGTACACTAGTTAATTGCAACATACAATGACACAGCATAACTGATTTTGGAGATCAAAATGTGCCTTGAACCTGTCTAGTCATGGTATACACACTTAGCTTCATATTATGCAGGTTGATAAGAACCAGTATGATAAGATACTTTCATACATCGAGCATGGCAAGAGAGAAGGCGCGACATTGCTAACAGGTGGTAAGCCTTGTGGAGAGAAGGGATACTATATTGAGCCAACAATTTTCACAGATGTTATGGTATAGTCTAGATTTGTTTCTTGGACCTACATGTCTGTGAAGTCAATGAACACAAATTATTTTGACTGATCATCTTTCGTTTTCCTTTGTGGCTTCTCAGGACAACATGCTCATTGCACAGGATGAAATTTTCGGGCCAGTCATGTCACTCATGAAGTTCAAGTAAGTTCAACTTTCTTTTCAATGTCTCAAACTCAAAAGGCACGGAAATGCAGCCTCAAATAGTTAAAACTGTGACTTGTATACAAAGGTGCATCTTTTATGTCTAATCGTGTGACCTTTTTCGCTCTCGCCTACACGAAAATGGCAGGACTATTGATGAGGGGATCAAGAGGGCTAATGCCACAAGATATGGCCTAGCCGCGGGCATCGTGACCAAGGACTTGAACGTGGCCAACACCGTATCGAGGTCAATCCGAGCTGGTATTGTTTGGATTAACTGTTACATAGCCTTCGACAACGGGTGTCCCTATGGAGGGTACAAAATGAGTGGGTTTGGGAGAGAGTTCGGGATGGAAGCCCTTGATCAGTATCTTCAAGTTAAATCAGTTGTAACTCCTATTTATGATTCTCCATGGTTGTGAGACAAATCCTTTGTATGTCATAATAACTCTTCTTTTTCACATCACCGTGTGGGTTTGTTGTTCTCGAGGTTGACTATATTTAACTCTTACATATTTGATAATCATGGCCTTCATGGGAGATTTTAAAATTATTTTTGTTCTTGAAAAGTTTTTGATTTTACAAGTAAGACTAGTGTCAAAAAGTACATCTAACGATACAGTTCACGGCTCCACCACTAGAGATTGTATCTCTCAAGAGGGCTAGCCAAATAAATATTTATGAGTAGTGTCTTATAAGAACAATCACAAAGTATTTCACATCCGATGTGGGATATCACAGTTTCCTTTTATATTTATTTTCCTTGTACGCATTTTAACTGTAGGGACCATAACACGAGAACGAGGGCTTTTGTCGTTTGTACTTCTTTTTCCTTTTCACATTTTTAGTTGTTTTCTTTTCTTTTCCCTTTCTTACTATACATGTCTCTACAATATTTATATATACAAATTTCTCTCTTATTGGTACAACGTCTACAATATACATGTTTTGTATTCATAATTGGTAAACATTTGTGCATATTTTCTCTCCCATACTTAATAATTGTGGATAAGATTTTTTAGAATTACAATATACAAGTTTTGTATATTATAATATAAACATTTGTGATTATTTTATCTCTCATACTTAATAATTGTAGATGAGACTTTTTAAAATTTACAGCTTATGAAACATTAGAATATATTAACACTATGACGTGCAGAACGGAATCGATTTTTTAAAGAAGTAATTAAATATTGCAATTTTGATTTGTTGAAACACAATGAAAGAGAAAACTCAACTAACGTTCTCCGTGGAATGATTCTCTTTACTATTGACTCCCGAGTCTCTCCCAATACATCAGTGACAATGATGTAGACTTTTAGCGACGAGCAGTTTGTCTAGCACCAACTTTTATTTTTAACTGTCCCAAAATTGGCCATTGTACTTTGTGCAATAAAAACTGTACACCATGCATTGAAACTTGCGTCTTTACTTGGTTATTACACTTGTCCACGCCTCCGTGTGAAAATATAAACACACCCACCGCACACACTTTGATCCTAAATAGAACACCATAAACAGAGGCAGCAGAAGCTCACACAAAGAGAGAGCCAGGGAGATTCCGCTGCTTCTTCGGTGGTGTGGGTTTGGCAACAGAGATTGCTCCGCCTTCTTCTGCTGGGATTCTTACTCTGCCGCCACCTTAACCCCTTTTGAACTCCTCCTTGAATCTATAAGTACAAGTCTCTTCTCACAAGAAGAGGCGGCAAGCTCAGAGAGAGAGAGAGAGAGATGGCAGTGAAAAGCAATGGGAGCTCAGAGCCATTCATGAAGGTTCCAAGTATAAAGTTCACCAAGCTGTTCATTGATGGAGAATTTGTTGATTCCATCTCAGGTTTTACTACACCCTTGTCGCTCTTTTTTTTTTTTTGCTTTCTTTTAGTCCAAAATTTGAGCCATTTATGAACTTTCAGAGCTCGTTTAGCAGGACAGAAAATTGGAAACATGGAAAAAAAAAATGAAAAAGTGGAGGGTTGACGAAAGAATTTCTAATTGGCTTGGCATGAGGGTCGAGGGAGGAGCAAAAAAGAGGAGAAAAACTTATAATTCCTCTTAAATATATGCATTTGATGCATTTAGAAACAGTACGGAACCAAACAACACAAGAGAAAGACATCTTCCCCTTCCCTTTGTGCATGAAAAATTAGATGGATAATAATACTTTTTCGTCCGTCCAGTTTTCGATCAACTCAACCAAACACGCTCTTAGAAAATTATACAAGTAGACGGTGCAATCACCCAGAAGCTGACATAGCATGCGCGAAAGTATTACAGCTAGCCGATAGAATAAATCCGTCGCGACGAACAAAAAGGTTTCCATCAATTACTGATGATCATCGTACGGTACTGGCCCTAAACACGTGAGCGAACGTCCTAAATGGTAAGTGGGGCCTCTATATTTTTGGTGTACTCGAAAGGCCTGTGTCTTTGGTTGGATTCTATCGTGAAATTGGTACAGTATATCATGGTCTGGTCTGGTTGGTCCCCTCGTGCAAGCTCAAGTCGCAATTGAGAATGGGAGTGAGGACTTTGTTCCCCAAAGGAAATGCCAAGAGAGAAATTTGATCCTTGCGCGTTCACTACACGGGTAGTGTGGTGTCTTCATAAAAATTGATCATTTTATGTGGGACGGATGGAGTAATAAATTAACGGTCCATTCGCCCGTTGTCAATTGTACTTGAATTAGATGTCAATAACAAGTTCAACTAAACCAAGGTATAATAATAGCGTGTGAAAGTATAAAAGCTTATCCCATACGGGTAATGCTAGTTGACTAATGACTAGTCACCTATCTAAAGGTCAACGTTGTTTGCTCATTCGATAAACGCCATTACTTAGAGTACTTATCTAAGGGTCAACGTTGTTTGTTTGCGTTAAATGTGTGTGTTTATGTCAAATAGGTGGGGATTGTTTATGTCATTATAAATATTCATAATAGTTGATTGATCTGGTAACCTCCATGGTTATTACACAAGAAACGAAGTCAAAGGAAACCTAGGATTGGAAAAGGGTTTGCCTAAGACTCAATTATTTTTATTACATGCTTATACATTTTTGGCCACAGATCATAATATTTTGTGCTAGCCACATCATAGTTTCAGTAGCGAATGCTGCAAATGAATAACATTGAGGTTTCCAGTACACTTAACAGTGTGAAATGGCCACAGAAAAAAGAGACTACACCTAATCCAGTATCCCACTAGAGACAAAGTTGCATAATTAGTTGGGCGATTAACATAATTACACCTGATAGTGATGTTATCATATATATACAACGTTGTCTGTCCTGACAAATCAATCCGAATCCTAGGTGTTCAAAGGGTTGACATCCTTAGGATTTTTGGGACCCTTAAGATCATGTATTTTATGACGTCCCTATCAAATATCTTAGGAAAATAAATTTCAATAGCGATACGTATACATTATTTTGGTACAGATAAAACTCCATTTGCGATAATCCGATGTTGACAAATATTTGTTACTCCAAACAAACATGAGCACGATAGATAGAAAATATGAACAAAGAGGCTTCAACCAGGTAGAAGAAGCCAAGTGGAAAATTATTTATTGGTGAGTTTGGTCTCAAGTTATCTAAGATGCTTCTCTTTGGTCGATCCGCCGGCTGAGGTTTTTCTGTTCTTTCTTTATTCGGGTGAAGTAAGCCGGCAGACGGGGCTACTGCTCCCTTTAAACAACTCGAGAAAGAAAGGATTTGTTTTCTTGCAAGTTTCGTAAGCCAAACCTTATTGATAACGTAATCGCCCGTTGATAAAAAAAGGTAGAAAAGGAAATAAACAACAGCTGAGGCCTCCCTTGTCTAGGCTGCATTGCAAAGTTCAACACCCCCTTTAATGTCAAAACCTCTGATCTCGATGTCTTACCTTCAGTTTTTACATGCTTTAATGAATTATGACTTTGAATAGGACGCACATTTGAGACAATAGATCCAAGTACAGGATAAGTAATAGCAAGGGTTGATGGGCCCTCCCTTGTCTAGGCTACAATGCATAGTTCAGTACCCCTTTCATGTGTAACCCTTTGATGTCAATGGCTTACATCATGACTTTGAATAGGAAGAACATTTGAGACGATAGATCCAAGTACAGGAGAAGCAATAGCAAGAGTTGCAGAAGGAGACAAGGAGGACATCGATTTGGCTGTCAAGGCCGCTCGCGCCGCTTTTGACGATGGCCCGTGGCCTCGCTTTTCCGGCCCGGTTAGTGTTTCATTTGATACTTCTTATAGTTGCAGTTGTAAGAATTGACCTTTGCATTAAAGCCATTTTTTGACAAAAGGAACAGTTGGGTGGAAAATAGATGTCGTCTCCTTAAAAGTGCTTATGCCTTGTAACTAGAATATCCTTTTTGGTTGCTTCAAGCAGCATAGTATAAATATAATATGAAATCTCTACCTCACTTACCAGTAATATATATTCCTAAGTACCTAACTTCTGAGTACAATTGTTTTGGCCAATAAACAAGTTTTGAGCTTTTACTTGTGGATTTTTGTTTAAAAACTAAAAGATAGAATCTTCTCTAACTGGTTGTGTGTGGTTGATTATGGATCAAGAACAATAATCCAGGGTTGATTACACTTTAATATCCTAAAACTACCACCTAGCTCACTTTAGTTCACGAGTTCTGAGTTTCAACAAATAACATCTTGAACCTTTATATATGCAACATATAGCTCACGGATTAACTGCCCACATGATTGTTAATTTGATTTGGCTAACGTTAATGATGGTTTTCTACCTCTATCCGTTGTTCCTTTGGACTGGTGTTTAGCTTAATGTATCCTGTTGTTTGTTCACTGCTCTGAATTCAACCAGGAGAGGAGAAGGATAATGATGAAATTTGCAGACTTAATTGATGAGCATGTAGAAGAATTAGCTGCCTTGGATACAATTGATGCTGGGAAGTTGTTTAGTATGAACAAGGCCCTGGATGTTCCTATTGGAGCAAACTTTCTCCGTTACTATGCAGGTGCAGCCGATAAAATTCACGGAGAGACGTTGAAGATGTCAAGAGAGCTTCAAGGATACACATTGCGTGAGCCCATTGGAGTTGTAGGCCATATAATTCCTTGGAACTTCCCGAGCAACATGTTTTTCATCAAAGTTAGCCCGGCGTTAGCTGCCGGTTGCACCATGGTTGTCAAGCCTGCTGAGCAAACACCCCTTTCCGCTCTCTATTATGCTCACTTGGCTAAGCTTGTAAGCTTGCATTTCATGCTCTCTATTCTCCATATGAAATTACATCGCGCTTGGAGAATATATCCGTTACAGCTTGATAATGTCACATGTTATCGCCAAGGCAATCAGTTCCATTTCGTCTGACGGTTCTTTCCTTTATCTGATTTTTAATCAGGCTGGTGTCCCTAATGGAGTGATCAATGTCGTAACAGGATACGGTCATACCGCTGGTGCTGCCATTAGCTCCCATATGGACATTGACAAAGTGATTTTCTAGTTGGTTCACTACAAATTTGATTCTCTCTGCCCTTTTCATTTTTTGCAGCCCCGCCCTGGAGATGGTTGCATCTATATTTACCTTTTGGTGGAATTTTTAGGTCAGCTTCACAGGGTCCTCGGAAGTAGGGCGCATAGTAATGCAGGCTGCAGCTACAAGCAATTTGAAATCTGTTACTCTAGAGCTGGGAGGGAAGTGCCCTCTCATCATCTTCAATGATGCAGACGTTGAAAAGGCCGCGAATCTTGCTCTCCAGGGAACTCTGTATAACAAGGCAAGGCGGAGTCGTTTTGCTTTTGCTGATACGCTAGAGTACCTTTTCCGTGCTTATAAGTTTAATTGATTTTTCCTCTCCCTATCCTTTTCTCCAGGGGGAAATTTGTATGGCAAGTTCCCGTATTCTTGTTCAGGAAGGAATATATGATGAACTTGTGAAGACTCTGGCCGAGAAAGCAAATACATGGGTTGTTGGGGATCCTTTTGATCCTTCTTCTCATCAAGGACCCCAAGTAATCTTTCCTTTTCCTACAAACAAATATCGCTTTCACGCTGTAATTTGTTTGGAGCACAAACTGATTCCTCACATACGAAACGCAAGGAAAGGGAAAAAGAACAATCGAAGAACTAATGACATCAGTATCTGCTTAGTGACTTGTTAGATATTAAATATGTATGACTACCCTTTTTTTGTAGGCCAATAAGAAACAATATGAAAAAGTACTCTCCTACATTGAGCATGGCAAGAGAGAAGGAGCCATGTTGTTAACTGGTGGTAAGGCTTGTGGCGAAAAAGGATATTACATTGAGCCGACAATTTTCACAGACGTAACGGTAAGATGCCTTGAATTCCATAGCTTAGCAAATTTACATGAATTTTGTTATCGAATGTACTGATGTCCCTGTTGAATCTTCTTACGCCGTTCTTCTGCATTGATAAGGACAATATGCTTATTGCAAAGGATGAAATATTTGGTCCTGTTATGTCACTCATGAAGTTCAAGTAAGTTGAATTCATTTTCGGTAATTTCCCTTCTTGATGCTCTCCTAGCTAGACTATCATACACGCAAGTTTCAAGACGATATGTCCACAAGACTATTTTTTCGCAAGCGAAAGTTT
The DNA here is from genome assembly GCA_033065855.1 of Escallonia rubra. Classification (NCBI taxonomy): domain Eukaryota; kingdom Viridiplantae; phylum Streptophyta; class Magnoliopsida; order Escalloniales; family Escalloniaceae; genus Escallonia; species Escallonia rubra. Next base: position 6,145 of record JAVXUO010001173.1, on the reverse strand, counting down.
CTTTAATATCTTTAGCTACATAGCCGTTTATGTTACAAAAAATAAAATAAAATGCAGAACCGTTGATGAGGCGATCAAAAGAGCGAACGCCACGAGATATGGTCTAGCAGCAGGCATTGTGACAAATGACTTGAACGTGGCCAATACCGTATCGAGATCGATCCGTGCAGGCATGATCTGGATAAACTGTTACCTGGCCTTGGATATCGATTGTCCGGTTGGAGGCTACAAAATGAGTGGATTTGGGAGAGATCATGGAATGGAAGCCCTTGACCAGTACCTTCAAGTCAAGGCTGTTGTGACTCCCATATACAATTCTCCTTGGCTATGAATCTATATATTCTGTGCAACTTGGCATGGCAAAATGCCTTTTGTTATAGGAGGTGGGGGAAAGGGAACAGGGCTTGGCTTTAGTCAATGTGAGATGGACTAGAGTAGTGTGGGCTGAAAATAAAAGTGTCACTATGCCTTTTTCTTGGAGTCTTTACATATTCAATGATAGCCATCTACAAATATGCAATATAATTGGCATTTTGCCCCTTTTTTTACTTTATTTTGTGCCTTATTACTCTCATAATAATAATAAGTGCAAGCGACCATGTGTAGTTGTTTAAAACGAAACAATTCCAATGCATTGGAAATATTAAGCGCAGAAGTCCTCTTCGCTACAAGTTGTAACAGAAGTGTTACCAGTGAAATTTAGTGCGTGTATGTGTGTGTTTATCGCTAAAAGGGGATTTAAAAAAGATTACTCCAACCCAACCAAGAAATCCATGTCATTAATATTGCTTTGAAACTACCTAGGATGCTTCATAAGTGGTTATGATGTCTCATAAACCAAAAAGTACGTGGTCTATATAGAGAAATGTTAGAGGAGAAGGAAGAAATCAAAGTGACCACCAAATTTCATGTCATATATGTAAAAACTTCTAAGAACTTGTAAATTCCGGCCATCTAAAAAAGTTTTAAATTTTCGTGCTTAGATGAGGAAGTCACCGGTTACCGAATGACATAAAATTTAGTGTAACAACTTATTTCTCAATGCTCTTCTCACTAATATTGTCAAATCATGGACCACGCCGCGAGTTACTCGAGTACATTTAGAGGATCTAGACTCTGCAATTGAGGGCACCCTTTATCTTGGCGCAGCACGAAAATACTTTACGATCAAAATAAAGCTTACACCCCCAAATTTAAATACAAAAGCGAATGTCTATTTTGCACCTTATTATACCATTTCACATCCCGTATTTGTCGGTGCAAAATCTATATATATGTTGTCATTGATTTACTTTTTGTTTTATGAGGGGTTTCAATACTGACTTTAATAGGGATCAAATGTCAGCGGTCGAGTAAATAGCTCTACGAACGAATGGTTCGGATCGACTTAAAAAATGGAAAGATTTGTACGAGCTATATATTTCGTTACCACCTTGTCGAGAACCGTTAAATATGAATATGTTAGATACCTGTGAGTCCATTGGTGAAATAGTACCTCTCCCTCAAAAAGCATGTTTTTTCTTTCTATCCATGCGTACAGAAAAAGTTGCTACTGAACAAGATATTGAGGAATCGTCCATGCGTAAAATCATAATTGATGCGGGCCTTGTCCTTTAAAATGATAGGGCTTGAATATGGGCTTTAGATGCAGTGTCTAACTAGATAGGTGCTATAGGCCTAACCCTAACATGTGGGTGGCTTGAACCTCAAAGTCAAGGTAAACCTTTGTCTACTTGATGTTTGGACCATTCTGTGGAACAAGGAAAGCCAACGGAAGATTTTGAGGTCTCCTGTCTTCCCTTCTGGACTTTTCCAGCAGCACAAAAGGGAGAGATGATCATTTCGAATAGCTGTATATTTTTGGTTGTGGCCAAAAAACAAAATCCTTTGGTCGTTGGTGAGGCCATACTTCACATGGTCTCTCAAGTTCCACAATTTGGTTTCTATATCAACCGATAAATCATTATATATATGTGTGTCAGTGTGTGTGTGTGTGTCAATTATAACCTGATCCTGTATTTTGTTGGCTGAAAAATAGTAATATGGTTGTGGCAAAACAACCAAATCATTTGGTCTTTGGTCTTTGGTGAGGCCACACTTCACATGGCCTCTCAAGTTCCACAATTGTCAATTGGGTTCATGTATCAGCAGACAAGTTTGTTTTAAGAGATAAATAAGGCGTAGATGGCAATTATAACCTGATTCGGTATTTTTTTGGCGGAAAAATAGCAGTTCAATTTTCTTTATAACTCGGCGTGACCCTAGCGTCAGAGTTATAGGCACTCTCATAATTATATGGCGACTATGTGCCGTACAAGATGCTACATTAATTGTACATCTCGAAATGAAAATTTTGTATCAACACATTTAGAGACATCTTCTGTCACATTCTATAAACTCTGACTCTGTAATATCTATCTATAATATCTCATGATATGGTCACTTTTAGAAGGAAACATCACTTTCGCACCACAAAAATCAAAGGGTATATTACACCGAAAGCAGTTGAGGTTTAGTGTTATTAGAATCGGCTACACAACGAACGGGAAACTACAATCAACCCATAAACAAAATGGAACGACGATCTCTAATCTTATTCACCTAACCGAAGTTCTTAATTTCACTAGATCCTAATCTCTTTTCTCCTTCGCTGTCTTTACGCTAAATATCCAACCCCGTCCACCTCTCTTTCTCCTACCCTCCCTCGCCATTTTTCACCTTACCTCTGCAATTAACGGTACCCTCTTAGAAATCTTCCTGCAGTTATGGAAAACAACAATCACCATCTCCACAAACCATCTAGACAACTACCCTCACAACCTTTGTCCGCACTGGTCGAGCATCACAACCCTCGGCACCAAATTCCGACCACCATCTTTGTATCTCCCTCTCGCAACAATTATCTCTCTCTCGCGTGCTGAAAATAGGACAACAAAATCGAAAATTTTCTAAATGCAATCAAGCATCATCAATGGTACCCAAAAAACATAACCCACTTTCAATTTGTGATAGTCATCAATGATTAAACGTTTCACATGGTCTTAGACATATGATTTGAAGATACGATAACTCCTTCGGATTTGAAGTCAAATTCAGACGTGACTAGATGCCTAACCTTGGACACAGATCCCCTACTATAACTCATGATTACGTGGTTACAGTAGGGTGTTGTGTTAAGAGAGAGAGAGAGAGGGGGGGGGGGTTCCAGCTGGGAAGAGAGAGAGGGATGTAACTCGTGGGTTAAGATGCGGTAACGTGGCAGAAGGCGATGCGTTGGACTTGTTCCTGGACGACTAGGATTAGTCATGGGTTACAGTAGGGATCCGTCTCCCCTAACCTCATGCAAGTTCACTGTAATTAACCCAAAATCAAACTGAAAGTCCATGCAGACAATCTCTGCATTCATGAAAGTTCCAAAAATGCCTCTTCATTTGTCCGGTTAACCAACTTGTGATGTGATATTTTTTTATGTTTTCATTTTCTATTTTAATGTGATGTAGACCAATAATGCTCGGATTGTGATAGGCTAAATTAAAATTTCGTTACTAGTACATTTCTTACCAAAATTGCTTCTCTGCTGTCAAGTCAACTCATTGGGACCATCTAATTACTATCACCTTCAAGTCAACTCACTAAAAATATATTTCTTGAAAGGGAAGGTTGGAGATTAGTATAAATTATTGTTAGTGATCAAAATTTTTCTCTTTTCTTCCGTTTTTTTTGTTTTTTTGTTTGGTAAATAAGGTAATGATATTAATAATGTAAAGATTATATTATTTTTACTGGTCAGTTATTTTTAGCTTTACATTTGTAACATGAAACGAAAAATAAAGTCATGACATATCATGACCAAAACTATCAGTAACTATTACAATTACAAATTGAAAACCCACGAGCCGCCTTGCGTAGCATGAGTTAACTCGTCAACGTATGGAACGTCAGCCCAAAAAAAGAGCCCTCCTTATCGCAAGATTTACACCGTTCAACTGCCACTTCCACACACCATTGATGCCTTGCCGTCGAAAAAGGGAATGTCGACCATTTACAATAAGGGCTAACGCCAATGCCCTAAGCACCTCACCCCACCCCACTCTCACAACTTTGTAAGAGGTACGAATGTACAATAATAATAAAAGTAACTTCAGAGTTGAAAATGGAATAGTTAAGATGGGTTGATTCTAAACATTCAAATAACTTGTACAAGCGGAACGTCTGTTTTCACGCTCAATACATTTTTAGCATTTTCAGTTTGCAGCTAAGACGTACATTAATGATAAAATATATACGGAATATATTTTTGTGACAAATGAGAGTGTGCAATATAGTATTATAAGGCCTCGAAAATAGGCATTCCCTTGTGCAAAATCCTTTGCGCCCATGTGAAAGATACACGAACAAAGACAAATGAAATAATTTATCTGAGTGATGTGGGCAAATATGAATCATGTTATCATCTAGCAAAAAAAATAATATTTGTTCCAAGTTACTATATAATATCTGAAACATAATTTGGTTACGTGTAACTGTACTCTTGTAATGTAGGGATTTCAAACTTTCTTAAATAATAACAAGACAATCCAATTGTCGACAGAAAACATATAATGTTGATATATAATTTCATGTCAAAAAATACGAAATTGATAAATTCACTTCAAATGGTTCGTAGTGACACTTCTAAATAATTACACAACTTTATTTCACCGTACAAGTCTTGTGTGCATCTATCCTTATTAACAATTGATTTTGAGTAAAATAGTTTAATGAGATATCAGAGCAGGTCGTTCAACGTTTAGCTGACAATTCAAGAATTAAAATTCATAGCGGAATAAAATCCATAGCCACCCATGGCCAGTAGTGAGGGGGCCTATTTAATTATAATGTCACGCACATTAGAACAATACTTCCTTCATCCCAATGTAATTGCTCTATTTTGACTTGACACGCATACTAAGAATATGAATCTATATCTACGCTGTATTTAAAGGAATTTTTATTTTTTTGATGTAACATCTTTTTGGTGATACATGACTATCAACTTAAAATTGTGGCAAGTGCCATTTCAAGGAAATTTTTAAAAAGTGACACAAATAAAAAATTTTAATGGTAAAAAACTACTTATAAAAATATATTTAATTTTTACAAATTAAAGTTCATTAAAAATAGAGTTAAAATAACATTTGAAGGTCAAGTTTAATACAATAATAATATTTTGCCAACTTATTTTTCAGTAATTTAAGATTCATTTTATCGAATTTTATAATAAGCACTTACACATGATGCTTGTTTTTTTTAACAAGATTTATAATATCGTGTGCTAGGGTGACTCGTATTATATTGTGCGTTTTCTATTCTACACTTCTAGAGAATGGTAGAGGAAGTGCGCGAGGAGAAAAAAAAATGGGATGATAGATGGTTAAATGTGGAAAGAGAAATAGAATAAAAAAAAGTACAGAAAGAGTAAATATGAAAAACACATATAGATACTTTCTTAATTTGAAAAGCTTACAATTTTTTTGAGACAGTCTAAAAAATTACTGATCAATTAAATTAGAACGGAACGGATACTAACCTCACCAGCATATCTTCTCTTCTCCTCTGCTCAGTGCTCTTTTCTTAGTTCCCATGGCTCCGTGACACACGAGGAATAAAGACCTGAAGATAGGGGCGGAACCAGGAATATTTTTCAGGGGGTGCAAAAATTATATGTCTGTTACCAAATTTTTTATTAAAATAATATTAAAAACAAAGTGCACTTATAAAGCATACAAAAAGTATTATTAAGTTTCACGAGAGTCATTAAAGACTTTTTACAAGTAAAAAAATATAAATACAAATACAAATTATACTCCGAGCGTTTACAAGCAAAATTATTAAATTACTATTCGATGAGGCTCCGAAAATTGGTAGCGCTTGATAATAGCCTCATTCCCAATAGTTTTGAAGACATTTTTCTCAATGTAGCAAATCAAACTCAATGGCCAAAATTCACATAAAATTGTCATTGGTTATTTGGTTAGACATCAGACATCAATGATCAATATAACTATATAAGGTATTCTAGACATTTAGTATAAAATGAAATAAGTTATTTTCTTTGTTTCTTTATTTATTTTGCATAATTATACAAATTATTAGAATTTAGAAG